>QAOA01007223.1:311364-369486 GCA_003255065.1 Cercis canadensis | reverse complement strand
TGATTCTGTGAATTCTGCTAATGCCTCTAATCGAGGTTCTGAAGAAGGAATGATTGATCCTTCAAATCCTCTGCATCTGCATTCTTTAGATAATCCTAGTGTTGTGCTTGTCTCCAAACAGTTCGATGGAAAAGGATTCCATGCCTGGAAAAAAGCAATGGTGATTGCTCTTTCTGCCAAGAATAAACTAGGGTTTATCAATGGTGAAGTGCATAAACCAGCATCTGATTCTTCCCTGCTAAATGCTTGGAATCGCTACAATTTCATGGTGATCAGTTGGATTTTAAATGCTTTAAGCAAAGACATTGCTGAAAGTGTGATATACATCTCTACTGCACAAGAGATATGGTCTGAACTCATTGAGCGCTTTGAACAAGCCAATGGCTCTCTGGTTTATCAAATTCAAAAGGAATTATACTCAGTTTCTCAAGGAGCAGACAATGTTTCCACCTATTACACCAGAATTAAAAGGATTTGGGATGAACTGAAGAATTTTCAAGTTTGTTCCTGCATGTTCATGTGGTTCTGCAAGAGTCCTAGATAAATACTTTGAGGATCATAAGTTATTTCAACTGCTTATGGGGCTCAATGACGCTTTCTCAACTGTTAGGGGTCATATTCTTATGATGTCCCCTTTGCCAACTGTCAATCAAGCCTACTCCATCATTGTTCATGAAGAAAAAACAGAAGGAGATTGCTTCACCTATTGTTCCTTTCTCAAGTGATACTGCTGCAATGAATGTCAATTCCGGAAGGAACAATTATCCACCTCAAAGGCATGATTTGAACAAGAAATCCAGTGTCACTTGCAATTATTGCAAGAAACCAGGACATACTAAAGAGAAGTGTTACAAACTCCATGGTTATCCTGTTGATTTCAAGTTTCAAAGGCCTAAGAAATTCTCTGGCTCAGTTTAAGGAGAATCATTTGAGAATTCTCAGAATAATTCTTCTCCTGCTCTTCAATTTTCCACTGAATAATATAGTCAACTTATGACTCTCCTGAACAACCTCAAACTTGCTGAGCAAGCAAATCAGATGGATTTACCGAATACTCTTGCAGCTGCTAATTTTGCAGGTAATCTGTCCACAAATGCACACCATAGCAAGTCTTTTCATAAAGGACATATTTGGATTATAGATACTGGTGCGTCTGACCATATATGCTTTGATAAAAATGCCTTTGCTAACATGCTTGAGGTTAAGGTGCCTTATTCTGTTTCTCTTCCTAGTGGTGAGATTATTCGGGTCAATAGTATGGGCACAGTTGTTATTTCTTCACATTTAACACTCTCTAATGTCCTTTTCGTTCCTTCTTTCAAGTTCAATTTATTGTCTGTCAGCAAGTTAACTTCTCATCATCAATATTCAGTATGTTTTTCTGATGACATGTGTTACATACAGGCTCCTTCAATGAAGAAGGACATACTCCTTGGTAAAAGAAATGGAGGCCTGTATATTCTTTAACAACATGTTCATAATTTTGTTAATACCCAAGTTCCTTTCAATTCTTCTTGTAATATCAATTGCAATTCCTCTTGTAGTAAAAATAAGACTTCTTTGTGGCACTTATGTATGAGGCATATGCCTTTGTACAAACTTTATATGTTACCAATTGATATTCCTAAATCCAGTAATCATGATGATCTTGTTCCTTGTACTGTTTGTTCCCAATCAAGACATCACAAATTACCATTTCCTTCTAGTCACATCTCTACTAAGGCTCCCTTTGATTTAATTCACATTGATGTTTGGGGTCCTTACAAACACTCTACTTATGATAACCACAAGTATTTTCTCACAATTGTTGATGATTTTAGTAGAAATACTTGGGTTCATTTACTTCATAACAAGTCTTCCGCATTCTCCATCATTAAGTCTTTTGTCCATCTTGTCCAAACACAGTTTCATACCACTGTCAAAGTCATTAGGACTAATAATGCTTATGAGCTTGGTAGTAGCTCAGCAGGCAAAACTTTCTTTTCTTCCCTAGGCATCATCCACCAGACCTCTTGTCCCTATACACCCCAGCAAAATGGAGTTGTTGAACCCAAACATCGCCACCTCCTTGAAACTTCTAGGGCTCTTCTATATCAATCTGGTTCACCTAAAAAATATTGGGGTGATTGTGTTCTCACAGCCACCTACCTTATTAATAGGATGCCTTCCAAGGTTCTCCAAAATCAAACACCTTATCAAGTTCTCTTTAATCAGTTGCCTTCATTTTCTCACCTCAAACCTTTTGGTTGTCTTTGTTTTGTTTCCACTATTCCTCAAGGTAGAGACAAGTTCATGCCTCGCTCATTTCCTGGAATTTTCTTAGGATATCCCTTTGGTAAGAAAGCGTACAAAGTTCTAAATCTTCATACTCAAGAGGTCATGGTTTCTAGAGATATTATTTTCCATGAAACAATTTTTCCTTTGCATTTTTCTCCTGTTTCTGACCTTTCCCATCCTCCTTTACCTCATTCCTTTGAAGATATTCCTTCTTGTGACTTGACACGGCCATGTCCTTCTTCCACACGGTCGTGTTCTTCATATGTTCCGCCCGTGTTGTCACCTCAAACACGGCCCTATGTCTCTCGTGTCCCCTGTTGCCACAAAAAATCCACCAATTAGGAGGTCAAACAGAATTGTAAGGCCTCCATCTTCTCTTCAAGACTACGTTTGTGGTTCTACGATGGGTGCCCCTGATACAAATGCTCTCACTGATTCTTGTTGTCATACTATCACTAATGCATGCCTTGCTTCCAAGTCTTTATGCTTCAGCAACCTCTCTGACAGCACTCAACATCTCAATTCCAATATACTCACTGATATTGAACCTCAGACTTATAAGCAAGCTGCAGGTAATCCCCTCTGGGACGAAGCAATGGCTAATGAATTTGAGGCTCTTGAGCTTAATAAAACTTGGGATATTGTTAAACTTCCCAAAGGTAAGAAACCTATCAGTTGTAAATGGGTTTATAAAATCAAGAGGAAATCATATGGCTCTATAGAGTGATACAAAGCTAGGCTTGTGGTTAGAGGTTTTACTCAAAAGGAAGGTGAGGATTATTCCGAAACTTTTTCCCCAGTTGTTAAATTTACTACCATTCGAACCTTAATTGCACTAGCAGTTAAACGTGGCTGGTTTCTTTTTCAACTGGATGTTAACAATGCATTCTTACATAGTAATCTTCATGAGGATATCTACATGCAAGCTCCGCCTGGACTTACTGTTTCTGATTCTTCCTTGGTTTGCAAATTGAAGAAATCCTTGTATGGTTTAAAACAAGCATCACGTCAGTGGTATGCCAAGTTGTCAGAAACTCTCCAACACAGAGGTTATGCTCACTCACCTCATGATTATTCTTTGTTTATCAAAAGGTTTGTTGGCTCTTTGGTTATTGTGGCTGTCTATGTTGATGATCTCTTGGTGACTGGTGATGATTTGTTTCAAATTCAGTCCCTCAAGCAGCATCTTGATGATACATTTCGAATCAAAGATCTTGGAACTCTTCATTATTTTCTTGGTCTTGAGTTCACAACCTTGTCTGAAGGTCTTTTGATTAGCCAACGCAAATACACTCTTGATCTTTGTAATGATTTTCAAGTTTATGATTTACCTCAAGTGGCTTGTCCCTTAGCCCATACTGTCAAGTTGGATCTTGTTATGCCTGATCCTTTACCTGATCCTTCCATTTATAGAAGATTGATTGGCTGGTTGAATTTCCTGTTACACACTCGGCCAGACATAGCCTACACAGTTCAGTTTCTTAGCCAATTCAATCAAACTCCTTCTCAAGCTCATATGACAGCAGCCATTGATGTCCTTCAATATCTCCACTCCCATCTTATTCAAGGCATTTTTATGAACAATAATTCAGATTTCCGTCTTCTTGCCTATTGTGATTCTGATTGGGCTGCCTGCCCCTTTTCCAGAAAGTCTGTCAGTGGTTATTTCATTTTGTTTGGAGGCAGTCTAGTCTCCTGGAAATCAAAGAAGCAAACTACTGTCTCCTTATCTTCTGCAGAAGCTGAGTATAGGTCTATGAGAAGAGTCACCACTGAATTGGCATGGCTTAGTCGTTTACTTACTGACCTTGCTGTTTCCTATATTACTCCAATTCCTCTCAAATGTGACAACATGGCAGCCATCTACATTGCTCGCAATCCGGTTTTTCATGAACGAACTAAGCACATTGACATTGATTGTCATTATGTACATGAGCAAGTCTTAAATGGGTTGCTTTCTCTCTCTCATCTTCCTACTACCGACCAGTTAGCTGATATCTTCACCAAATTCCTTCCTGCTCCCAAACATCATGACACATTATGCAAGCTTGGATTGTCTCCACATCCAGCTTGAGAAGGGGGGGGGGTGTTGGTGTTGAAGACAGACACGACCATGTTATGGCCGTGTTGTAACCGTGTTATGAATACAGAGAGCATGAACTCGTTGAAGACAGACACGGGTGACTACACGGGCTAAGTTCAGTGAACACGCCCGTGTTCATTAAGTTAAATTTGTTATTCTATTTCCTGATATAGCGTAGTTAGTTAGTCAAAGTTAGTTAGCTTGTTTTGTTTCTGGTTAGATGATTAGTTGGTAATCTTGTAAAGGCAGCTGTTGGTTTAGAGTATATATATTCATGTAACAGTTTATTCAGATCAATTAAGAAATTCATTTTCTACAATTTCATTTTCTCTCGTTCTCAACCTTCTTCTTTGAAGAAGCTTCCTTGCTCAACTCTGATTTCATCAATGGCCATACTCATGGTTCAGTGCTTGACTTGGAACTGGTACAAGTCCACTAGATAGTTGGTTCCTGTGGACACCGGCGATAATCCATTCTTCACGTATAACGTATTAAATGGTATTCATTCATTACCTTGCTCTAATAATCCGATAACCACGTTTTCAAACACAGCATTTGACATGACCGAAAGAATAAAAAACAGAGCATGTGACCATGGCCAATTAAACAGAGCATTTGACACGTAAACACTAGGACCCACATTCTTGGTCTACCTCTTTTCCTTGCATCATGGTCGTGCACTAGAAGTCCCCAGTCCCTACCATGGTTCTAGCACCTGTTCACTGCCCACAATATGAACCCATAAAGAATACTAAAGGACTGCATGATTTTGTTGGCAAAATACTCCATCTATAGGTGATTGACAAAAAAACTATTTTTTATAAAAGAAATAAAAAAAAATTATTACAGCTTCAGAATGGATTTTCTTTTTCCCTTTTGTGTTGCTGAGAGTATTGGGAGAGTGAGAGAGCAGCTGTTAAGTCTGAGTACTACTGAAGACATGATTGGTCCTTCAAGTGTCAAGTACATTTTCTTGAACACAACAATCCAATGCGGATGCATCTAATTGTTTCGTTTCTTGATTAATCATTCAGTGTGGGATCTACAACAATTGAGGCTGTCCCTTCCCTCCAATGTTTCCGTGCAGGCAAGAATTTGCTAAATTTCTCACAATGGTGGGTGCTTTAGAGTAGAAGGCTCACATATACTCGCCTAAGTGGCAAATAGAAGGATTTGAACAACTGAACTTTTAAATAGATTTTTCGTAGTTTTTGGGTAGAATTCTGCATGAAATTAAATAATTTTGTATCCTTTGTAAATTACGCAACATTACAGAAAATTAAGAATTGATATTGGTGAGTAGCCTCCATCACCAAAATAGCGAGGATATAGTTCAGTAATTGAAGCCTCATTTGCTGATGCTTCAACAGGTTGACCATTTAATTCACTTGGTCTTGTTGCCCTGAATTTTACTTCCTTTACGGCATGTGTGATAAACTTGTACTGTTCTATTTTAATTTCCCAAAATTTGATTCCGTGTACAGATGCAATCTCTTAGTATTATTCTAATTCGTCATATTTCAAAGGGCCAGTTTCAATTCTTGTTTGTAGATTTCCCAAGTTTAACCATAGCAAAACTTCAAACATATATGTAATTAGTGGAAGCAATTGTACATATAGGATATAGCTCAGGAATTGAAGCCTGATTTGCTGGTACTAGAATAGATTGACTCTTTGATTTACTTTATCTTGTTGCCCTTGATTTGCTCGAGTGCAGAAAATATTAGTTAACATTTTCTAGTCCTACGATTTCAGGTGGACTAATTCCACATAATCTTAAGATTTCATACTTATAAAGACAAGGAACATGAATAATTTAATGAATAAAACTCCTTTTACGTCCTTCAAAAATGTTATTAGTGATAATTTAGTTCTTCATTAATTTTTAGTAATAATTGAGATTTTGAATTTTCATTCCATCTATTACTTTAGTTATCTGCTAAGGTCATTAGTGAGACTTAACAAAAATTATTATGTGTAACTGTTAATTGATGATTTGACAAACTGACCTGAGAATTGTGCTGCGTCTCTCTTATTTCTCTTTCTCTCTTCCCCTCCTCTCTCATTTTTTAAGATCAAGCACTGCAAATTATTTTATTAAGATCCTCCCTCTCTAATGGCGTCAATTGCCGCTGCCTTAAGTTTCATTGCACGGTGGCTTGTTTCCCCTCCGCTTCCGCTAACCGAGTCAATGAAAACTGGAGCGAGCTCGTCCGAGTTGGGCACTGTTGTTGCACCCTCACACACTCTGTTTGCGACCTTTAACTGCTCCACCAGCAATGTGGCGTTGACGAATTGGTCAGCGGACGTTGGCCAAGCCAGCATGGGTACCCCAGCTAGCACCGCTTCAAGGATGGAATTCCATCCGCAGTGAGCGAAAAGGGAGCCTCTAATTTACCCAAGGCAGAATTATGGGGTTATATAACTTCATTCTAGGTGGCACAGTTATCACCGTTCTTGTGTTATGTGCTAAATCTAATGGTGGATATTTAATTTTGGTTACTTGTTCAGTTGGTCATTTTTCAACTTGTGTGATAATATTAATTTGATTCTTTACCTTGTAAACAGCTCCAAATCCACCTTGTCCAAGTTTATTTTCATCAGAAAAGTTATTTGTAGCAACCGCGATGGTGTCAAAGTCAAATTGCAATGTCTCAATAGATTCAATTTCTTCATCATCGGCTTTAGTTTCACCTGTGAATGATTTTAAACAACTATAGTTCTTCAAGATTGAGACTCTCCGTGCAGTTTTTCCTTTGACTTACTGAAATAAATTACTTCTTGTTCTTTTTAGTTTGCTTAATCAATAGTAAGTAGAATTGTTTGATTGAGGAAATTATTCAAAATTAAGTCATTAAGTGGAATAAATTACTTTGCATTTTTACTAAAAAATAGTATATATATATATATACTAAACTACTTTTAACCCAATAATAACATTTCACAAGAAAACACAATGTTGACTTACTTTTAATATATTTCCTTGGCATTTTCACTCTTAAATAGATGCAGACTAAGACAAGTAGTATGATGAAGACAACAACTGGCACAACTATGGCGATTACCGTTCGTAATGTGTTGCTCTTTCCTGTAAAAGCCATAACACATTTCATATATTTAGATTACATGATATCATAAGGTCAACCAAAAGAAAAACAAGAAAAAAAGGCACCATAGGCAAGAATGTTTAAATTTTGGGATTCAAACCTTCTGTATTATAGAAAAGAATAATATAAATGAAAAGGCACAAATAGGAATTCAAATATTGTAAATGGTGTAGCCAACTTTGATGCAAATTTGATGCAGGGTTGAGTTTGAGTTGCACATGTATAAGATAACTATTGCATTTGNGTGTTATAAGTTTAACTGAAATGAGGTTAATTGTCTCATCAATTTTGCTCATTTAATAAACAAGTGAAATATATATATATTGGTGAAAGGGGAACTTTTTGGTTCTTTTGAAAGTAAAAATAAATAGAGTAAAACCCCTATTTGGTCCTCGAAAGATAGGTTCGGTGACAGTTTAGTCCTCCAAAGATTTTTACCGACACTTTAGTCCTTGGAAGATTGTTCCGTCAGCCATTTTCGTCCTCCGCTTATGTCCGTTAATTGGACTTAACAGAAAAGGCCACGTGGCACGTTAAGTGCTGATGTGGCACCTTAAAAAAATTTTAAAAAAATTATCTCTCATCTCTTATCTCTCTCTCTCTCTCTCACTCTCACTCTCACTCTCATCTTTCTCTTCCTCAATCTCTCTCTCCGCCAATCTCTTTCTCTCTCTGTCATCTCTCTCTCTGCCATCTCTCTTTTACTGAGTTTCTCTGCCATCTCTCTCGCTTATTGATAGAAATCTGGTTCCTTAAATAGGCAGTAGCCTAGTGAAACCAAGAGTACAAGACTGAACTCGAGCTAATAGAATTGACTAAGTAAACAAACACGTCAAGCAACATAAATGGAAAACAAACTCCTAAACTTTCTCCAACAACTAGTTGTCTGAGCACTTGTATGTTAAATGTGGCCATCATGCACAAAGGAGCTGATAGAAAGCGAAAAACTTGTATGTCTCGCCCATGTGCTCCTCTTGTCTCTGCCATTCAGTCTATGTTGAGGGATAGCAGTGAGCTCAGGTTAGTGCATGCTCTTTGAGAGACGAATAGAGTGGCTCACTGGTTAGCTAATTGGGCCTACAGTTTTAGACAGGGGATGAAGGAGGTCCTGGTTCCTCCTCCTGAGTGTGGAAGAATGCTGGTTGAGGATGTAGAAGGGTCTTTGGTGGGTCGCACCATTCTGGTGTAGGTTCTGTGTGGTGTTTCTCTCGAATAAAAAAAAAAAAAAGCAAAAAACTAGCAAAGAACCTGTGCCCTGAGTTGAACCAGCAAAGAACCTATGCCCCGAGTTGACTCAGTCCTAAACTGAGTTACATGTGCCCCGAGTTGCATGCATGGCTTCATGCAAACTGTCTCCAACATGTGCAAATCATCCTTGATACTTGGGATTTGGCTTTATGCCTCTCTTTGATCTACAGCCCAACTATGAGGTACATCAGATGGTATAACACCAACTACCATGAGGCAACTAAAATGATGCCATTCGAAGTTGTCTATGGCAGATTACCACCTAAACTCATACACTATAACCATGGCACCACAAATTTGAACGAGTTAGAGCAAGCTCTACAGGATTGAGACGCAGTGCTTGCAAAGCTCAAAGAGCACTTGAACTTGGCTCAACAACGCATGATTCTGCATGCAAACAAGAAAAGGCGCGATGTAGAATTCCAGGTGGGTGATTGGGTTTACTTGCGCCATGTACAGATGGGTTCACTAGAGATGGAACCGGAACAACTACTAGCACGACGGTGGGTATCACGAGGTAGGCGCCATGTACAGGAAGCATTGGTACAATGGGCAAGGTTACCACTTGAAGAGGCTACCTTGGAATTAGTCTAGGAACTGCAGACAAGGTACCCAAACGTGATCCTTGAGGACAAGGTACCCAAACATTGGCTGTTGAGGGAGGAATCAATAAATTTCAGTTCCAGAGTTCTGTGTTGTACCAGAGAGGAGGGGAAGAGAAAGAGAGAGAAATGAGAGAGGAGGGGAAGAGAGGGAGATTCAGCCCGCCTAAATGAAGAGAGAGAGAGAGAGATGGCAGAGAGGGAAAGATATTGCCAGAGAAAGAGAGATATGAGAGGGAGAGAGAGAGATAAGAGATGAGAGAGAGATGAGAGATGAGAAATGAGAGATGAGAGAGAGAGTTTTTATTTTTTATTTTTTAAGGTGTCACGTCAGCATTTAACGACCACGTCAGCACTTAACGTGCCACGTGGCCTTTTCTGTTAAGTCCAATTAACGGACATAAGCGGAGGACGAAAATAGCTGACGGAACAATCTTTCAAGGACTAAAGTGTCGGTAAAAATCTTTGGAGGACTAAACTATGACCGAACCTATCTTTCGAGGACCAAACAGAGGTTTTACTCTATAAATTAAAAGGCAGAAATAGGAATTCAAATATTGTAAATGGTGTAGCCAACTTAGATGCAAGTTTGATGCAGGGTTGAGTTTGAGTTGCACATGTATAAGATAACTATTGCATTTGTACCATGTGATGACGGTTACCTTTTGTGGATATTGTTGTATTTGGATCAGCTTGTGTTGATGTGTCAGTTGTAGCTTCATAGAAGCGCTGGGCATCATATCTGACATTACAGCTAGGTCTTCCAATTGTTACACCACTAATGCTATTACAACATGAAGAGATTTATGAGAAAGCCTCACCCAAGCAGTCAATACATACTTGCTCAGATAAATCAGGAGTACACTGCACAAGGGCATATATATTTTAAGAGTTTGTAACTGTTGCATTTCCTGCATCAAACTTAAGACAGGAGTCACTAGATGCCGCTTTCCTTTGTAGCTTTGGCAACAATTCTTTTAGCACTTGATTGTACTGATCCACGTCTGTTACATTATTTCCTGCCCACATAGGGTACCAGGGGGTATCTTCCATGACACCCAATATTGTGCGGTTTTAGTAGCATAGCATGCAATTGGCATAAAATGCAATTGCTTCCTTATTATCTAGACACTTCTGTGGGAGAAAGACTCGAGCTTCGTTGAGGCAACTACGGCAAACATCTGGCTTCAAATCTCCTCTGCACAGCCCAATTACACTCACTTTATCAGGATTTTGGCCATAAGTCAAGTTGTAGAAGCCATAGTCAATTTGTGTGTTGGAAGTGAGGTTGGCCAAAAGGGTATTGAGGTTAGTCTTGTAGGTTGTAGTAGCTGTAAAGGTACCTCTTTCAGTGACACATTCAGAGTATTGGGGCTCAGCAGTGGCTTGGAATGCAAGATTAAGAAGGAAACAAAGAAATGAAAGCGGCACTAAAGAAACAATAGCCATTGTGGTTGTGCTCTGAATATGGAACAAAATGTGAACTTATATTGGTGAAGACTGGAGCAAGATTACTGTTCCTATGTCTATGTCCTATTTCTTCCAAGGTTAGGGATTAATCCATTTCTTACACTGTAAACTCAGTGAAAAGGAAATTTTGGGTGCGTTCAAATTGGTAATTGTTACATGCTGTCTCTTTCTTTTCAACTTTAGTCCACTGACACGCAACACACTTAGAAGGAAAGTTCTTTTTGATATTGGAAAGGTCAATTCCTCTGTTGGTGTTGAAGACAGACATGGCCATGTTATGGCCGTGTTGTAACCGTGTTATGAATACAGAGAGCATGAACTCGTTGAAGACAAACACGGGTGACTACACGGGCTAAGTTTAGTGAACACGCCCGTGTTCATTAAGTTAAATCTGTTATTCTATTTCCTGATATAGCGTAGTTAGTTAGTCAAAGTTAGTTAGCTTGTTTTGTTTCTGGTTAGATGATTAGCTGGCAATCTTGTAAAGGCAGCTCTTGGTTTAGAGTATATATATTCATGTAACTGTTTATTCAGATCAATCAAGAAATTCATTTTCTACAATTTCATTTTCTCTCGTTCTCAACCTTCTTCTCTGAAGAAGCTTCCTTGCTCAACTCTGATTTCATGGTATCAGAGCTTCAATAGCTTGATATCTTCTTGGATCCTTTTGATCATCATTTCTCTGTGATCCTTTCTTCTATTTCTCTGATTTTTCTTTGAAGATATGGCATCTGATTCTGTGAATTCTGCTAATGCCTCTAATCGAGGTTCTGAAGAAGGAATGATTGATCCTTCAAATCCTCTGCATCTGCATTCTTTAGATAATCCTAGTGTTGTGCTTGTCTCCAAACAGTTCGATGGAAAAGGATTCCATGCCTGGAAAAAAGCAATGGTGATTGCTCTTTCTGCCAAGAATAAACTAGGGTTTATCAATGGTGAAGTGCATAAACCAGCATCTGATTCTTCCCTGCTAAATGCTTGGAATCGTTACAATTTCATGGTGATCAGTTGGATTTTAAATGCTTTAAGCAAAGACATTGCTGAAAGTGTGATATACATCTCTACTGCACAAGAGATATGGTCTGAACTCATTGAGCGCTTTGAACAAGCCAATGGCTCTCTGGTTTATCAAATTCAAAAGGAATTATACTCAGTTTCTCAAGGAGCAGACAATGTTTCCACCTATTACACCAGAATTAAAAGGATTTGGGATGAACTGAAGAATTTTCAAGTTTGTTCCTGCATGTTCATGTGGTTCTGCAAGAGTCCTAGATAAATACTTTGAGGATCATAAGTTATTTCAACTGCTTATGGGGCTCAATGACGCTTTCTCAACTGTTAGGGGTCATATTCTTATGATGTCCCATTTGCCAACCGTCAATCAAGCCTACTCCATCATTGTTCATGAAGAAAAACAGAAGGAGATTGCTTCACCTATTGTTCCTTTCTCAAGTGATACTGCTGCAATGAATGTCAATTCCGGAAGGAACAATTATCCACCTCAAAGGCATGATTTGAACAAGAAATCCAGTGTCACTTGCAATTATTGCAAGAAACCAGGACATACTAAAGAGAAGTGTTACAAACTCCATGGTTATCCTGTTGATTTCAAGTTTCAAAGGCCTAAGAAATTCTCTGGCTCAGTTCAAGGAGAATCACTTGAGAATTCTCAGAATAGTTCTTCTCCTGCTCTTCAATTTTCCACTGAACAATATAGTCAACTTATGACTCTCTTGAACAACCTCAAACCTGCTGAGCAAGCAAATCAGATGGATTTACTGGATACTCTTGCAGCTGCCAATTTTGCAGGTAATCTGTCCACAAATGCATACCATAGCAAGTCTTTTCATAAAGGACATATTTGGATTATAGATACTGGTGCGTCTGACCATATATGCTTTGATAAAAATGCCTTTGCTAGCATGCTTGAGGTTAAGGTGCCTTATTCTGTTTCTCTTCCTAATGGTGAGATTATTCGGGTCAATAGTATGGGCACAGTTGTCATTTCTTCACATTTAACACTCTCTAATGTCCTTTTCGTTCCTTCTTTCAAGTTCAATTTATTGTCTGTCAGCAAGTTAACTTCTCATCATCAATATTCAATATGTTTTTCTGATGACATGTGTTACATACAGGCCCCTTCAATGAAGAAGGACATACTCCTTGGTAAAAGAAATGGAGGCCTGTATATTCTTCAACAACATGTTCATAATTTTGTTAATTCCCAAGTTCCTTTCAATTCTTCTTGTAATGTCAATTGCAATTCCTCTTGTAGTAAAAATAAGACTTCTTTGTGGCACTTACGTATGGGGCATATGCCTTTGTACAAACTTCATATGTTACCAATTGATATTCCTAAATCCAGTAATCATGATGATCTTGTTCCTTGTACTGTTTGTTCCCAATCAAGACATCACAAATTACCATTTCCTTCTAGTCACATCTCTACTAAGGCTCTCTTTGATTTAATTCACATTGATGTTTGGGGTCCTTACAAACACTCTACTTATGATAACCACAAGTATTTTCTCACAATTGTTGATGATTTTAGTAGAAATACTTAGGTTCATTTACTTCATAACAAGTCTTCCGCATTCTCCATCATTAAGTCTTTTGTCCATCTTGTCCAAACACAGTTTCATACCACTGTCAAAGTCATTAGGACTAATAATGCTTATGAGCTTGGTAGTAGTTCAGCAGGCAAAACTTTCTTTTCTTCCCTAGGCATCATCCACCAGACCTCTTGTCCCTATACACCCCAGCAAAATGGAGTTGTTGAACGCAAACATCGCCATATCCTTGAAACTTCTAGGGCTCTTCTATATCAATCTGGTTTACCTAAAAAATATTGGGGTGATTGTGTTCTCACAGCCACCTACCTTATTAATAGGATGCTGATACTTGTCTTTTAGAACTATAAAATCCATGTTTTAATACTGAATTTTTACCTGCATTTCAAGCAAATTCTCTATAAACATGGTGTTTAATCCATAAATTGGTTTTGACAGGTACCAAGATGGGTAATTTGGAAATGAGAAGAATTTGGCAGCAATTCATGGAGAAAATGGCAATGACAGCAGCATTCTACCAAGTTTTCTGCTAGACACGGGCAGTAACACGGCCGTGTGTACCCCGTGTCTACCATCCAGAGGCTACTGCTCAAGCTCAAGGACAAACACGGCCTCAGACAGGAACAGACACGGCCGTGTCCAAGGCCGTGTTGATCAAGCAGAATGTCCAAGAAAACAAAGGCCCAGTCTAAGGGCAAACACGGTCAAGAAAAGAGAAGAACACAGCCGTGTGAGGGGCCGTGTTGAACAGGCAGAGGCTACAAAGTCAAGACACGCCCAGGCCAAAGAAGAGCACGGGCCATGTCTGAGAGACACGGCCGTGATCAGAAAGGAACACGGGCGTGTCAGAGCCCGTGTTCGATGACCAGAACTTGCAACTTAAGTGACACGCCCAGGACCAGAAAAGGAACACGGCCGTGTCAGGGCCGTGTTCGAGCTATTTTTGACCAAATGACTTAATCCTGCACAAGTATAAAAAGGGAAATCTGATGCATGGTAAGGAGAGGCCGTACTTGGGAAGAAAAAGAGCAGAAGAACTAGAGAGTATTAAGTCTTTTGTCCATCTTGTCCAAACACAATTTCATACCACTATCAAAGTCATTAGGACTGATAATGCTTATGAGCTTGGTAGTAGTTCAGCAGGCAAAACTTTCTTTTCTTCCCTAGGCATCATCCACCAGACCTCTTGTCCTTATACACCCCAGCAAAATGGAGTTGTTGAACGCAAACATCGCCATCTCCTTGAAACTTCTAGGGCTCTTCTATATCAATCTGGTTTACCCAAAAAATATTGGGGTGATTGTGTTTTCACAGCCACCTACCTTATTAATAGGATGCCTTCCAAGGTTCTCCAAAATCAAACACCTTATCAAGTTCTCTTTAATCAGTTGCCTTCATTTTCTCACCTCAAACCTTTTGGTTGTCTTTGTTTTGTTTCCACTATTCCTTAAGGTAGAGACAAGTTCATGCCTCGCTCATTTCCTAGAATTTTCTTAGGATATCCCTTTGGTAAGAAAGCGTACAAAGTTCTAATTCTTCATACTCAAGAGGTCATGGTTTCTAGAGATATTATTTTCCATGAAACAATTTTTCCTTTGCATTCTTCTCCTGTTTTTGACCTTTCCCATCCTCCTTTACCTCATTCCATTGAAGATATTCCTTCTAGTGACTTGACACGGCCATGTTCTTCATCTGTTCCGCCCGTGTTGTCACCTCAAACATGGCCCTGTGCCTCCCGTGTCCCATGTTGCCACAGAAAATCCACCAATTAGAAGGTCAAACAAAATTGTAAGGCCTCCATCTTCTCTTCAAGACTACGTTTGTGGTTCTGCTATGGGTGCCCCTGATACAAATGCTCTCACTGATTCTTGTTGTCATACTATCACTAATGCATGCCTTGCTTCCAAGTCTTTATGCTTCAGCAACCTCTCTGACAGCACTCAACATCTCACTTCCAATATACTCACTGATATTGAACCTCAGACTTATAAGCAAGCTGTAGGTAATCCCCTTTGGGATGAAGCAATGGCTAATGAATTTGAGGCTCTTGAGCTTAATAAAAGCTGGGATATTGTTAAACTTCCCAAAGGTAAGAAACCTATCAATTGTAAATTTGTTTATAAAATCAAAAGGAAATCAGATGGCTCTATAGAGCGATACAAAGCTAGGCTTGTGGTTAGAGGTTTTACTCAAAAGGAAGGTGAGGATTATTCTGAAACTTTTTCCCCAGTTGTTAAATTTACTACCATTCGAACCTTAATTGCACTAGCAGTTAAACGTGGCTAGTCTCTTTTTCAACTGGATGTTAACAATGCATTCTTCCATGGTAATCTTCATGAGGATATCTACATGCAAGCTCCACCTGGACTTACTGTTTCTGATTCTTCCTTGGTTTGCAAACTGAAGAAATCCTTGTATGGTTTAAAACAAGCATCACGTCAGTGGTATGCCAAGTTGTNCAGAACTCAAGATATGCCTGAAACACAGAGACAGCATATAATGCCCAGTATTGCTGGAAATTGCAATTAAGCATAAATGGATCCTAAGTCATGAAATGAGGTCTAAGTCTATGCAATTCAGCCCAAAAGAGGTTTAAAAGACTAAGTATGAGGAATAACTATTGTATAAAAAGTGTGTTCATCAGAACTCTTCATTATTTTCTTGGTCTTGAGTTCACAACCTTGTCTGAAGGTCTTTTGATTAGCCAACGCAAATACACTCTTGATCTTTGTAATGATTTTCAAGTTTCTAATTTACCTCAGGTGGCTTGTCCCTTAGCAAATACTGTCAAGTTGGATCTTGTTATGCCTAATCCTTTACATGATCCTTCCATTTATAGAAGATTGATTGGCAGGTTGAATTTCCTATTACACACTCAGCCAGACATAGTCTACACAGTTCAGTTTCTTAGCCAATTCAATCAAACTCCTTCTCAAGCTCATATGACAGCAGCCATTCATGTCCTTCAATATCTCCACTCCCATCCTATTCAAGGCATTTTTATGAACACTAATTCAGATTTTCGTCTTCTTACCTATTGTGATTCTGATTGGGCTGCCTGCCCCTTCTCTAGAAAGTCTGTCAGTGGTTATTTCATTTTGTTTGGAGGCAGTCCAGTATCCTGGAAATCAAAGAAGCAAACTACTATCTCTTTATCTTCTGCAGAAGCTGAGTATAGGTCCATGAGAAGAGTCACCTCTGAATTGGCATGGCTTAGTCATTTACTTACTGACCTTGCTGTTTCCCATATTACTCCAATCCCTCTTATATGTGACAACATGGCAACCATCTACATTGCTCGCAATCCGGTTTTTCATGAACGAACTAAGCACATTGACATTGATTGTCATTATGTGCGTGAGCAAGTATTAAATGGGTTACTTTCTCTCTCTCATCTTCCTACTACCGATCAGTTAGCTGATATCTTCACCAAATCTCTTCCTGCTCCCAAACATCATGACACATTATGCAAGCTTGGATTGTCTCCACATCCAGCTTGAGGGGAGGTGTTGGTGTTGAAGACAGACACGGGTGACTACACGGGCTAAGTTAAGTGAACACGGGCATGTTCATTAAGTTAACACGGCTGTGTTCTAGCCGTGTTACTAAGTTAAATATGTTATTCTATTTCCTGATATAGCGTAGTTAGTTAGTCAAAGTTAGTTACCTTGTTTTGTTTCCGGTTAGATGATTAGCTGGCAATCTTGTAAAGGCAGCTGTTGGTTTAGAGTATATATATTCATGTAACTGTTTATTCAGATCAATTAAGAAATTCATTTTCTACAATTTCATTTTCTCTGTCGTTCTCAACCTTCTTCTCTGAAGAAGCTTCCTTGCTCAACTCTGATTTCAAGAAAGCATATGATAAAGAAGTCTTAAGAGACATTAAAATTTGAAAGGGGTGGAAGGAGGGATGCAGAAACAGATATTGGGAAAGCATTTGATAGATTACGGATGATCAATAACAATGTCACCAAAAGTTTCAGCAGGATTGATCAACTGACAACAGAGAAGGAAAAAATATCGTCAAACAAGATTCAATATATAAAATAACAACTTCCCAAATTCTAAGGGTCAAGTGCTATTTTTGGAACCTAAAATGTATTAGTTCAATGGACATGGAAAAGGTTTAATTCTAAATAGCAATTCTTTATGTATTTGATTCTATTGGAACAATCCCACAAACTTGTGTCCTTGACAACCTGATACATGAATGAGAAAAAGTTGCAATGGTACTGAACACTCTCAAATTTGTCATGCTCTATTACACATTTTGGTAATTTTTCAAGTTGCCTGGTTGTTCAGTTCCTATAGCCAGACTTTTGGTGCAAGTAAAGGGAGTGCAAGGTTCTTCGAAAGAGTGCCATCTATGCAAGGTTGTGGTGTTTACGGTTGGAACATAATGCTAGAATTTTCAACCAGAGGTTTACACCAACACTTTTTGGCCTCGTTATGGGTGTCTGCCTATAGAATTTTTTAAGGTGTTTCTTTCGGAGAGATTAGAGAGCTCTTTTGAGCTAACTAATCTTTGATTTTATTTTTCCTTTTGTTTTAAGAGGATATCTCGTCCTCCTTCCTTTGTATCCTTCTTTCTTGTCTTAATAAATTCTTTTTCTATCCAAAAAGAGAAAAATTATAGCGAGAACATATTTTATGAGGTAACATATCTCAACAAGAAAATTAAAAACAACAAACAAAAAAGAGATACCATTCTTTCCTATTCAACTAAGGAGACAATGGCAAGATAATCATGTGCCACATGCCAAAATATATTTCAGATTCCAGGGAAGTTATATTAAATATGACAATAGGCTAGATAATGAAAGAAGGCTACCTCCATCCACTTATAGGACCTTGTAAGCACATAAGTTGCAAAGCCACCATATGCATTCTGCAATGATGTAAAGAAGAAAACACATCTCTGGATCAAAGACTACTTCACACCATTGAACCACAAAATAGTATGGAATTGATTTTTATTGAATAACCAGATGCCCAGGGTAAGAGTAAAATCATACGATATAAAAGAAAAAAACTTTAATATAATGCAACAATCAATGTATTATACAATTACAATTATTATTATTTTCCTTTTTGCTAAAAAGAAGCAGTAATAGAGTTCAAAAATATGAAATGCTAATTAAAGATTAAAATTGGGGTTATAAATTAATATTTTGGAATAAATTTATGCATTATATTATATTTTTATATTACTAATTAAATTTTAAATATAAATGGCTGTAAAGCTAAAAAAAGGTATAATAAGGTCCATTAGGGAAAATAAATTACTCAAATTTATGCAAACTGATGGAAGAAAGACTGGTTTTGTAATTCATAACCATTGACCAATAATAATAATTAGAATAGTTAAGAACAATAATAATTTAATAAGCCTAACTAACAGTAGTTATTTTTATAACAGGGTTGATGTCATTAAACATATATAAATTGGCTTACTATGCTACTGTTAGCAACAATTCTACGACTAATAATTATGTGATTCTTAGAATTAATTATGAAAAAATTTAGTGATGTTTTTAACTATTATGATAAAATTTTAAACAATTACCACATTGTCCTGAGACAAAATGTTATTACCTAATTCCATAAAAAAAAGGGTTATTACCTAAGGTTGAAGTTCATATATTTTATACTAATACATTCAGAAAACATATTAACATAGAGAAACAAAAAGAAAATATGACATAATTCCCGTGGCAATAAATTGAGAAAAGATTTTCTAAAATAAATGTTGGTGTAATATTAAAATTCAAACAAAAGTGAATAACTAATATATTTCGTATGATTTGAACTTTAGAAATTGCCAAATAACTCAAATTAATGCTAGTGACATTGTCATAACTCATGTTACTTAGAGAAAATGAGCATTAATTAGGATTTAGCAAAGAATTAAGACATGATAAATTATAGATTAATTATGAATCTATGATTAAACTTTCATTTTCAGTCCCTATGTGAATTTTGTGGATAATGGATTTCCTATCCACCATCAATTGGATATCATATTGTTCACAAATATTCTTAAGCAAAATAAAGAAATCGAAACACTAAAAAAAAAGTTTTAATTTGTTCACTAAAAATGAAGTGGTAAGTCAAAATAGTTCAGAGCTATGTCATGCAATAGGCAAGGATGTCAGTGCATTAGTTCATGTCATATCTAAAATTTTATTAGCATCTCACCATAATTTAGGCTTCAGATAAGGAAGAGATAACAAATATAAATGTCCATATCATGGATTACTATGGCAGCTTTGAAAAGTTTTTCATTAGAAAGAAAATCTATTACTGGCTATTCTAATAAACCCTAAGGATTTAGCATAGTAATAAGGATGCAATAGGTTCATCCAAGCTAGCCAATGTTCAAATCCTAGAGCCAACACCTAGGAAAATTTTTCCCTGAATGCACCAAGTTGATATGGGAGGTGTGCCCTTAAGAATGCTTAGGGAGAGACTTAGTATCAATGTGCAAAAATTAGCCTGAGGATATATACCCTTACCATTAAAAAAAAAGATGGTTCTAATATATTCTCAATTATGGTTATTACAATTATTTCCCAAATACCGCATTCATAACCAGTTAAAGACGACCAAATATCACAGCTTTTGGTGTTTCCAATTTGGTCTTCAATGAACTTTTGGCTATAATTTAATTTTTTTTTAGTTAGAATATAAAAGAAAAATTACATCATTGTTTTATAATTAGACGTAAGTTTATTTACATTTTACCTAGGTATAGGTAGAAAATTATTCCATTTTCTAGATAAATACCTCAAAGAAGACACTAGGTCCAACTCAACAAAATCTTATGAGGTGAAGGATCTTAAAGCTGAGGAAATAATTTAATTCTTATGAATTCATGGTGATGTTAGCATATAAAGGGATAGGAAAGTAATACTAACAACCAGTTGCATAAAATAAATGTTATTGATGATTCACCAGCTAAATTTCTTAGGAAATCTGGTTTAAATCATGAGGTTTCTAGTTACCTATAAGGAGAGAATGATGTTAATAGCATCATATAACCGCTTTGCGTCAAGTGGCTCACCAATAATCTCTGATGGAATTTTGGATGATAAGAGAACCACCTAAAAATGAAAATATGAATCAAAATGAAAGGACAAAATAAGAAAAGTACTCTAGTCTTATGATCAATAATTAATTGAGGAGAGTCTTTGACTCAGTGAAGCCACCTCCAGCCTTAAAGGTTGTCCCTCACCCCCTTCCCCATGTTTGATTCTCTTGAGTTGCAAAAGGGAAGATTTGGACAATTGGCAATATAACTCAGAACCAAAAAATAAAAAAAAAAATTACTTTCAGTCCTTCTGTTGTGTAGCCAGAATAGTGCCATCCTTGATCTGCAATTGAAAAAGGCCAAGCACCTTTTGAAATATGATGATACCAATAATTTAGATCATCTGAAAAGTCTTCTAAAATCTTTCAAAGCTAAAAAATGAAAAAAGAAAATGAGAGGACACTGATCAACAAGGGAAAATTGATGCAAGTTATAAAGCTATAATATTAAAAATATGTTAGTCATATACCTCAATTCCATACCATTCTATACACTCTACACCCCAATTCCATTTAGGAAAAAGTTGAGTGGGTCTAATTAAAACAGTAAGGTGTTAATTGCATTGGGGCTTAGAGTGTATCAAATGGTATAAAATTGAATTGTATTACTAAATTTTTTCTAAAAAAATTACCTATGTTGTTTTTATGTATATATGTCCTTTTCTTAGAGTTGGACCATATTCTTCAATGAGGTTAGTTGAAATAATTGCTTGGACAGTAAATGCAGTATTCCATAATTGGCTTCCGTTATAACCCTACAACAGAATTCCATTAAATGGAGTAAGCCATTTAAAATTTGTATTTAATAAACACTACCATTTGATCTTAAGAAAAATTTGACTACAAATGAGTAACATTGGCCTCACGTACTACAGCAAAGGCTTTTCCTACGGTACGACAGATACACTGTTTTACATGCATTTACATTTTTTTTACATCTCTTTTATATTTTAGTTAAGTTAAAATGTAAAAACGCATGATATGCGATTTTACTTGTTTCTAATTTTTTTACAAAACTTTTAACTTTTAGTTAAACTGAGATGTAAAAATATATTCACTCTTCTATACTGAAGAAAGACCCTGCAACAAAAAGAGGATACAATTATGTCCATATGATTATTAATCATATGCTAATATGTACAATGATTTGATCACTTCGGTAAGTCAAGATAAATAAACTTATAAAGCTACTAGATATGGTCTAGTGATGAGGGGATTAAATAGTTTGTAAAAAGTTAGGAGTGGTCTAGTGATGAGAAAATTGAATAGTTTGTAGAAGGTTAGGAGTTTGAACCTCCATGCCATCATGTAACCAAAAAAAAAAAAAGTAAGTTGACTTATATATATGCCTACTTGCATTTTCATGCCATCTTCGGCAATCCAAAGATAATCATAGAGCCATGGAAGATGCAACTTGAAGGCCTCCAAATTTGGGTCTTCCACCCAACAGCAGAGCATATTTAACACCTAAACAGTAACCATAGAGTAACTATCAATTGAGTAATCGCTACTCTCTAAGCCTGCCATGATTTATCTAGAAATTAAAATATAAATCGGTAAACTGAAGTGATAATATAAAATGGTGATTGCTATGTTAATTTCCCTTTAAAAGACGGTAGCGCTGTACCACACCCCTTCTTGAGGGGGTTCTAGTGGGACCTACATGCTAAAATTGATGTCATTGTGAAGATCTTGAAAAAACAAGTTACTCAATGTGAGTCAAAATTGTTTGTTTCTTGTAAAATGCATAAATAGAGCAATAGAGAGATGATGAATTAAAAATAACTGAGAATAGTGATTTTCTTTGACACAATTAAACTTGAATTTTATCAACTGTTTTGGAATCTAACCTTCATTATGTGACTTAATTTTTTAAGATATTTACAACGACACAAATTCCAGACCGTGCGTCCTACCAAAACCCATGGGAGTAACGCTACCCCCTTGAGTAACTTAGCAATCACCTATAATAACACAACACTTATAAATTTATGAGGTAAAGCAGATATGATGGTCAGCAAAATAACCTTTTAATAATAATTTATTTTAAATGCCTTGTTAACTAAAAGATCAACAGTGTTCTACAAGTACGACTTGTTGGCCAGAAAGAAAAAATCCCCTCTCCGAATAAATACCTTATTTACTGATCCTAAGCAAATATAACGAGTATTCTCATCTTCATAATGGATGTGCTCTATTATAATGCGAAGAGCCTTTTCTCTTAAAGTTTTGCTAGGCCAACACATCAAAATAGGTTCAACAACCTTGTGCAGAGATGCCCAGAGAAAATTCTGCAAAAGGGGGTGAAGGTAGTACAAGTCTTCCTGAACAAGAACAGAGGTAATCCTCTTGTCATTCTTACTTGATTCAAGTTCAATTAAAATTGGTAGCTGACAAAAAATCAATGCAGAATTTTGTTCTTGTTTTTCTTTATCCCCCTAACCCCAACATCAAACCGTAGTAAAGAGAATAAATAAAAAAAAAAAAGTCTTTGGCCATTATAATCTGTATGCTGAGCTAGGGAGCTAGCACAAACAAAAATCATAAAAATCAACTCATCAAGGTTTTTGGATAGTGTAATATATGTGTCTCTCTATCTTTGGCTTATAAAACAATATAGGCATCAGGTAAAGAATAGAGACTTTAAGCCACATTTGATTTGAATATACAAAAAGCATCAGGAGGAATTATGTAGGAACTAAAATCAGATACATATATACAAAAGTATGCGGATAAGGAAAAGTTATTTAGGAAATAAAATGAGATAAGTATACACAAAAGTAATCAGATAAAACGGGTTATGATGGTGATGATGCGGGCAACAAAGGCACTTAAAAACATAGCTGCTAGTAATGTCTTGGTGGCTAGGGTAGTGGCAGTAAGTGTAGAACACTAGAATGTGGTTAGAATAATATGATGGTTGTCATAGTGGTTGGTGTGGTGGTGGTGGCATGACAGTAGTACAATCATAGGAAACCTTGCATGTGGAATCTCCTTGAAAAAAAGAAGCCAAACACAGGGATGAAGTTGGTAATTTGCTTGGTCCTTTTTCCCTTGCAATTGGACAAAGGAAATATCTATTAGTGGCCATAGATTACTTTTCAAAGTGGATAGAAGTAGAACCATTAGCTTCCATAAAAGGACTACTGTGAGGCCCAATAACTTCAAGCCCATATCCATAGCCAGTCCACTGGAGGCCTATTAGTCCCATGGACCCTATTATCTATAGATGCCACTGGGTCAGCCTATAAATAAGGTAAACCTACACTCAAGGCACCAGTTTTTCTTGATTGATTACTCACTTGATACATTCTATACACCAAGTCTTGAATTTACCATTAGAGTCTAGGTTGGCCCTCGTAACCTGGCCCTAGTTCATGCGTTTGCTCTGTGCAGATATAGCCCATTTAGTCAACCAGGTGACATTAGTTACAGTACTGCTTTATGTACAATTACCAATATTAGTAGGTCCAAGAATAATATATGTTTAAGTTCCACAAGTAATCAAATCCAAGTGAAGCAATTATCATATATATTTTATTTATAGTACTAATAACCAGTTTCACTAACCTTAGCACACAAATTTCGTGTCTGATTCCAATCTATATCATGATATGTGATGGTATAAAGCTCCTTTCTCAAAGACAACACTGTTGGTGTGATTGGACCAACAAACCTCTTCCCATATAAGTAGGACATTGGTAAATAGACCATACGACAGTGACACCACATCATCCCTGTAAAGCATAAAAATAAGACAAAAAAATATTTTCACTATTTAAGGAAAGAAAGAATAGAAGATTAAATAATTTTTACAAATGGAATCAAGAAAACTAGTTTAACAATGATCTTTTTTTAAAAAAAACAAAAAAAGTTTTCAAGAATACTGAATCTTTCTTAAGTTAAGAAGAGCATATACTGCGTGAGCACATGATGCCTTTGTTAAAAGAACTAGCAAAAGTATATTTGATACTGCAAATAGTACAGAATCTCTAAGCCATAGTAACAACCCTAAGCAAGCGATAGTTTCTATTTCCTTCAGAACACAATTATATGTCAAATGACAATAAAAAGCTCTAACATGACCAAATCACAAAAACATAAGTTCAAATACAAACATTATATTATAAAGGCATTCTATTTATTTCTATAGCAACGGACTCAACACTTCTTGATTATATTGCCAGCTCTTCCCCATCATCATTATTCTCTAAAATTATGAAATATTTTCATGAGCTTTCTTTTCAACCATGAAAGTTGCTCACAATGATATGATATTTGTGTCTTGAACAAGGACACACAAGTGAAACTTATTTTGATCAAGACAATAATCCTTTATTCATAGAATTCTTATCAATTAACAATCAATTATACAGGATAGTAGCTTTTGTTGATTAGTAATAAAATTACATTCCTTTATCAATCAAAGCCAAACACACAAGCCACATGAAGTGAAAAAACCTGGATGAAATGGAAGCATGTATGAAGGAGCCATATCTCAGCGGGCAGAGGATTATTTCTAGACCATTCATATACTCCAAGTACCTATCAACATAAAAACATGAGCAAATAAATACATACCAACATCATATCTATAAATAAAACCATAAAAATAAGGCTAGGATTTTAATTGAAAGCCACATCTTCTGCCATGATGTTATAAAAGTAGCACCACCATGCCCTAGAATCCAATGGCGTGCTTTCTGCATTTCCCCTTGTCCATCATTAACTCCGTCTCCAAGCAATCTCATAGTAACATAATTCAAGACAGTACCAAACATGGTGCTTGGGCCTTCAATATGCAAACCCCACCCACCATCCTTGTTCTACAATTTCATACACCTAATTAGGAAGTTTTGGAAAGAAGATTTGGGGGAATGGTAGTGTGAAGTTCAAACCTGATAATTATAGAGGTAACAATGCATTTCCTTTCTATGTTCTTCAAATAAAACCACATTCAGTACCCCAGTGAGAAATAATATATAATTACTTGATCAATTTTGTAGCCCAAAAAGTATTAGGGCTCTCATGATTATTTCTGACAGGTGCATATCATGCAGGAAGAAATGGTTACCAGATAACAAGAAAACAATATATAAGTATCAAATTACAATAAAATTCCACCATATCTGGAAGACAAAGCAAGTTCGATTTTGTCAAATATTTCTGATCCTCCATTTATTAATATTATGTTCACAAAATAAGATAAAGTTTATCAAACAGGACTTACCAAGCCAAGGATAAGAAACATAGGACCTCCATAATCTCCTGGCCAGTGCCCATCATGGATCTGGAGAGTTGAATGAACACTTATGGTCCTTGCTTAATGTTCTTGTCACTACCTCCTCAGTAATATCTTCTATATCTTTGACTTTGATTTATGGTAGCACTTCATTTCTTGGATTCTCTTCTGTAAACTAAATTGTGTGATAAGAAAACATATTGAATAGTAATGGCAGACCTGAATTATAATATTTTCATGCTGAAGCACCAAAAATCATGTCATGCATCTAAACATTATAAAGCAATAAAAATATTTATTAGATTACACACTTATTTAAAGAGGAAAGAAAAACATTTATAAACTACCTCCTTCATTATAAGAAGGAATAACTCTTAGTAAGCACATGGTAATTACTTCTTCCAACTTAAGAAACAATTAAATTTTTTTTTGTGAAACCAACAAACAAGGGATAAAGCAGAAATTAATATGAGAAATTACTTATGCTATATATTTCTGAAATGATATGAAATGACCAAAAACAAAATGTTGCTTTATATAATATCAGAACACATGCTATTCTTTCCGGTCAAACACAGAAGCCAAACTATAATAACAAATCACTTGGTTTTCCATTCTTTTTATATTTCATAACTTACAAAAGCATCCTACAATTATTTATTTTCTCACTACAAACACTTGTAGTGTAATAAGCAGCCAGACAATGCATGGCAAACCCTTATAAATTATGATGTAGAATAACTAATTTCATGTTGAATTTTACTCATGAAGAACCAGAGGTTAATTGGTAATGCATAACTGAACAGATGCTTCCATATCCAAACTCATTATTTTTTCATAAAACAGAAATTAAAAAATAATCAAACGTTTTCATATATTCATAGGAAAATCAAAAGCTGATCAGAATTATCACTATCCAATTAAATTAAACCAAATCCCCTATAAAGAATGCAATACAGGGACAATATGGGAAGTCTCTTAGGGAATGCAATGCTAATTAACAACTTCAAGATTACTAACTGGGGATTTTTGAACACAAATTATATTACCAAATTGTAAATTGCAAAATTAAACAGGGATTAAATCAATTGATAAAAATGTAACCTAGCTAAACATCCATCAAGAATTGGTTTGATTCATCCTAGATTAAACATGATTAATCAAGTTTTAATGCCGCACTACTAATTGAGTTTAGTCATAACCAAAATCTCCAATTATAACTAAGTGTTCCTACTGAATTATCATTCAGAATTCAATTTAACCACGTACATCACTAATCTTTGCAATCACACAGAATTAGTAATTAGTTGTTTAACCTAAAATCGAACATTAATTAGCACAAAGCTTCTCTGGATTCATGCAACAGATTAAAGATTAATCAATCTAAATTCTATTTCATACCTTAACAATCATAAGAACAATAGAAATCTCCATAATCCATATAAAAACCAAGGCAAGACAGAAATCCATAGAAGAACATAATTGCATTAAACTTGAATCAAATAAATACAAAATCTCAAAATCAAACCAAATTCAATTAGGAGTCTGGGTTGGTTACAAAAGTTCTACTCCTCCATGGTCATCAAATCTGAGCTCCAATGGAAAAGGGAAGCAATAGAACAGTGAGTCTCCAAAATGAACAAAAGAGGTAAAGGAAAACTGTCTAGTCTAGAATATGAAAAATGTCTGCCTCCTTAACCTACTTGTAACCCTCTAAATTAATTGCACACCCAAATTACCCTAAGGTTAGAATTAATCTCCTGGACCTTAGCTTTAATTGGGTCCTAGTTTGGGCTTAATTAAGCCTAGGATGAGAAAATTAGACTCATTTAACTCTAAACAGCTCTCTGGACCCATTAGTTGACTTCAAGAGGAAATAGCACTATAAAAACTCCACATTTTGGAGAAGTAGTCTTCATAAGAGTTCAAGCTTTATGTCTTAGCTATCCAATAGTACTAGTTTTAGGTCCAGATCACACCTGCAACCTAAGTTATGGCTCAATCGCTTCATATGGGTTAGGGTGTAGTGACAACATCTCTACTTTGACTTCCAATCCAAAAATGACATGCTGGACATTCGAATTAGCTTTGGAGCTCTGAATCAAAGTTGTAGAAAATTCTCTCAAATTTCCTACAAGGTAAGATTCAAGATTATCAGATGTCTAGAACTCAAGTTATGCCCAAAAAACAGAGATAGTGTAAAGTTCCAAGTAATGCTAAAAAACACAATTAAGCCTAATTGGAAACCAACTAATGAAATACGGCCTAAACCCAATCAAATCAGCCCAAAAGAGGTTTAAGAGACTAAATATGAAGGTTAATTACTGTATAAAAATACTATTTATCAAAAGCCAAATCACCAGTATTAACACATGCGCATGTGATAGAAACTAGAGAGGAATAGTAAGTATTATTGAACCTCAACAAAAGAAACAGTGAATACAATCTCTCCCAGAGCCTATGGCTCCTACAGAGATTCTACTACCAGGAGAAACTTTGCTCTTAAGAAGAAACACACACCAGCATCCCCCCTCTGCTATCCTCCCCTCCTAATATCACCCTCCCATCCTAACTAACTCATGCAGTCAATTACACATATGCCCCCTTGCCTTTCTTCTTTCTTGAATATACCCTCCATACCTTGGGCCTACCCTCTGGACCTACTAACTAGTCCACTTCCTCTCTAGCCAGCTCATCACTAGAGCCCACAATCCCATCAATACCCCCTGCAAGAATAGTAGTCTTGTCCTTAAGGCTAAAGTATGGAAATTAACGCTTCATAAAAATTTCATCCTCCCATGTTGAATCTTCAGCTGTCAATCCCTTCCACATAATTAGGTATTCTTATGACAATTGACCAGTGTCCCTTTTTTCCTGCACAGCCTAAACCTTTTTAGGTTCTGTCAAATCTTCCACTGCCATATCCGCTGGCAATTCTGGTGTAGCAGTATAATGACCAATTGCATTTTTTAACAGGGACACATGGAATACAAGGTGAACTCTAGAAGTAGGAGGCAATTAGAGCTTATATGCCACTTCCCCATACTTCTCCATGATCTAGAAAGGACCATAGTGTCTATGAGATAGCTTAGAATAAATTTTCTGTGATAGAGAAGACTACCTATGGGGCCGCAGTTTAAGAAAGACCTAATCTCCTATTACAAATTCCATTTTCTTTCTTTTTTTTGTCTACATAATGCTTCATCTGATCTTGTACTTTGTTGAGATTAAATTTCAGTTGCTTTAGTGCCTCGTCTCTATCCTTAAGTTCCCTAGTCACAACTTCTATCTTGGTTTCTCCTTCCAAATACCTCACCACAGATGGAGGTTTACACCTATACACGACTTCAAAGGGAGCAGAACTGGTAAATATATTAAATGTGGTATTATACCATAGCTCTGCCCATGGTAACTAAAGAGACCAATTTCTGGATTGCTCGGAAGCAAAACAACACGAGTATGACTCCAAACACCTATTCACCACTTCCATTTGTCCATCTGACTCTAGATGATAAGTTATTCCTATCTTAAGCACTGTACCCTACAGTTTAAAGAGCTTTTTCCAGAAAACACTAACAAAAATGAGATCCTTATCACTAAGGATTGACAATGGAATTCCATGGAGCTGCACAACTTCTTGCACAAAGACTGCAACAATGCTTTTGGCTGAATAAGGGTGTTTAAGTAGAATAAAATGAGCATATTTAGATAGTCTATCTACTATCACCAAAATGGCATCATACCCTTTAGATTTTAGAAGTCCAATAATGAAATTCATTGAAATTTCCTCCTACACTTGATTTAGTATTGATAGTGGTTACAATAATCCACTTGGGAGTGTTGCAACATATTTCATTTTTTGGCAAACTTCACAAGATTGAACAAAATCCATCATTATCTTTTGCATTCCCCTCCAGTAAAGATTTCCAGCCAACCTTTGATAAGCTCTATTATAGCCTGAATGACCCCCAGTAGCTGTAGTATGAAATTCTTAGAGCAAGGTAGGAATGAGAGTTGATTTTGCAGAGACTACCAGCCTATTTTTATATAAAAGAATCCCATTATGAAGACTAAATCCTGGTTAGCTGTCTGCATCTTTTACAAGATCAGAAATAATTTATTGTAACTATGAATCGTTATCCACTTTAGATCTCAATTCTCCGCCTTGCCTCCAAACTGGAAAAGAAACCATAGCAGCCAATTCTCCTACAGTTGGTATCCTAGAAAATGCATCGACAGCTTTATTTTCTAGCCTTGGTTTGTATACAACCTCAAGCTGGAAACCAAGCAATTTGGCAAGCCATTTTTGTTGATATGTAGAAACTACATGTTGCTGCAGTAAATCCTTTAGGCTTTTTTGGTTTGAATACACTACAAATTCTCTCCCCATCAAATAATGTCTTTAATGTAAAATTGATAAGACCACTGCCATAAGTTCCTTTTCATAAATAAATTTGGAAAGACGATTGCTTGAAAGAGCCTTACTGAAATAGGCTAAGGGTTTACCATGTTGCATTAGGACTGCACCCAGACCAATGCCCGATGCATCACATTCCAAAAGAAAAGGCTGTAAAAAATCTGGTAAGGACAAAACTGGAGTAGTAGTGATTGCCCTCTTTAAAGCTTCAAATGCTTGTTGAGCTTCTGGCCCACATTTAAAAGCCTCTTTCTTGGTAAGCTCAGTTAAGGGTTTAGCTAATTTGCCATACCCCTATATGAACTTTCTATAATATCTCATCAAGCCTAAGAATCCCCTAATGCTCTTCACGTTCCGAGGCACTAGCCAATCCACCACTCTTCACATTTGCTGGATCTACAAAACACCTCTGTTGGATAGAATATGCCCTAAATACTCTACTTGATTTTGACCAAAACTGCATTTCTTTTTGTTCACCACAAATTGATTCTCCTTAAGCACTTGAAGAACAATAGTTAGATCCATTAAGTGAGTCCTCAAATCCCCATTATATGCCAATATATCGTCAAAGAACACTAACACAAATTTACGTAAATATGGCTTGAAGATTTGATTCATTGCTGCCTGAAAGGTTGCCGAAACATTCATCAACCCAAAAGGCATGACAAGGAACTCATAGTGACCATTATGGGTTCGAAAGGCAATCTTTGCCACATCTTCCTCCCTCATTCTAATTTAGTGGTATCCTGATTTTAGGTCTGGTTTTGAAAAGAAGCTAGCTCTATGTAATTCATCAATTAACTCCTCTACAATTGGAATATGGAATTTATCTTGCATAGTCACCTTATTGAGGGCCCTATAATCTACACACATTTGTCAGGTTGCATCCTTTTTCTTTACAAGAATTACTAGGCTAGAAAAAGGACTAGAGCTATTTGTAATTATGCCTTGTTGTAGCATCTCATGAACCTATTGCTCTATCTCATTCTATTGATTGTAAGGATATTGATAGGGTTTGCATTGATTGGTTTTGTACCCTCTTTCAAAACAATGGAATGAGTTATTCCTCAAGATGGAGGCAACCCTAACATTTCTCAAAAAACTTCAGGAAAATCATCTAGCAATATGGTCAGCTCATGTTCTTGCTATTGACTCAGCATCGCCATTCTTCCCAATTTAGAATTTCCTTCGGTATTCCACAATATTTCTTCCAGCATCCTAGTGGAATCCCCTATAATCCCTAGAAAAGAACCAACACTAAGTTCAAGATTGTTGCTTGAATTATACTTAGAACTTGAAACAACAACTCCTTGCAACTCTACAGTTTCCTTCCCTAATTTGAACGACATTGTCATGTGACCCCAATCCATTTCAACCTTACCCACCAACCAAGCCACCCTTAAAATTACCCTTAAAATCATGTCTACTCCACCCATATCAAGCATATATGCATCCACCACAACATCATTCTTTCCAAATCGCAGAGCCAGATTAGAACATTTGCCCCTAGTATAGACCTTATGCCCATCTCCAAGTCTAACCCCGAATCTCTTCGAAGAATCCACTGGAATGTTTAGTGGAGTAACCACTTTGGGTGCCACAAAATTATGGCTAGCCCTACTGTCAACCAGCACTAATATAGGAATACCCTTAAGAACCCCTTCTAGCCTCATAGTTTCAAAAGCAGTCAAGTCAGGTCCTGTCACTCCCATGAGACCAATGAGTTTACACTCTAATCCTTCTCCCTTTGTTCCTTGTTTAACCTCCAAAGTAATTACCTTTCCTTCTCCATCAACGCTCTCTTCGTCCCCCATAATCATCAGTTTCAGACTCTTTTTAGCACATTGATGTAAGGGATGAAATTTCTCCCCACAACGAAAGCAAAGCCCTTCCACCTTTCGATCCATAATCTCTTGGTAAGATATATGCCGCACACCCTTCGATTTTTCTGTTGAACCGCATCGATCACCTTCCTATTTACAGGGGGCATAAGACCAAGTTGAAGCTGTAGTGCCATTTGCTTAGACGTTAGAACCTTGAGATATAGTCGCACCTCCTTGCGACATCGTATGTGAAGTCCAACTGTTATTGGGCTTGCTGGGACCTAACGGATTATGACCTTCTCCCTATTTTTGGGTCGGGTGTGACCTATATTGTTTACCCATCAACCTAAGCAAGCCCTGAAAGAAGCTGTCATTGCCGACAACCACCCCGTTGATTTCTTGCTCCATGTCGCAAGCATGCTGCATTAGAAGGATGGAACGAGCAGACTCTTTGTCGAATGTCTGGTCTCAGCCCTCCCATGAAGTACCCAAGTATTGAGGCTCAGTTAATTGGGGAACCTGAGCTGCAACAGTCTCAAACAGCTCAATGAAGTCATCTACTGTACCTGACTGGTGAATAACAGATAATCCTTCAAAAGGATTGTCATACATGATTCCACCATAATGCAACAGTAGAGAGTGCTTAAATCTTCCCCATGTTAATTGCTCGTCTAACTCTCTTAACAAGGTGAACTAATGAATTGTACTCCTTTCCATACACAAATGGGACAGCTTCACTTTTAGGTCATCAGAGGTGTTATGTACCTCAAAGTATGCTTCTACTCTCTAAATCCATCCTATAGGATCAAACCCTTGGAATCCTGGTAACTCCACCTTTTTCACTAATAAACGATACTTGTCCAACCCAGTGTACATCGAATTACAGAATGGTTGTAGAGGAAACCTCCCAAATGGTCTGTTAGTAGACGACGATGAACCATCCAGAGGAATTTCACTCGCATGCTCTCCCTCAACTCTTTTTTCGCTAACCCGGTTGATTTCCTTCATGAATGATCCAAAATTTCTAGGAGATAGAACTTTAGCAGGAAAATAAGAGTCATTACTTCTCTTTGGAAGTTGACTTCTTAATATGAGAGGAAATTATAAAAGATTGGAGAAAGGAAAAGATAGAAACAATGAAACTATTTTCCAATTGGTTCATTCATTCAACTATTCTGGTTTATATACAAAGATGATTTCCTAAACTAGAAACTAAAAATAACAAGTGAATTTAAACCATAAATGATAAATGGTTTAAATTCTTTAAATCATATTAATCTTTAACTTTGAATGGTTTTAAAACGTCAATTTTGAACTTTAAATTATGAATGGTTTTAATTTAATTAGATGATATAATAAGATAATATAATAACATATGTATTATTATCATATTATCTTACGTAGGATACACCTGGATCATGGCTCCCCCATTAAGGAACCTTGAGCTCCTGCTCAAGTTATCGTGAGATGAGGAAACTCTGTAATTGCCTTGGCCCGCATGTACCACTTAGACTTGTTGGGAAGTTGACCTATTCTGCATATGTGAAAATACTTATACTTTCCATGTTTGGTTTCACAAACCTTTTGCTCTATTATACAATCCTCCCCTAATGGATCTTCTCGCTCCATCTTCAAGTCATCAATGGAAGGAAGATAGACTTCCTCATCAGGTTCATCATCCAATAGAGATGGTTCAAAGAGCTTCAAATTCTCGGCATTAATGACCGAGTACATATGCATGTATGGTGGTAAATCGAGCTGGCAGACGTTGTCACCAATTTGTTTGATGATCATGAATGACCCATATTGGATAGGTTTGAGCTTCTTGCCTTCTCCAGTTAATCGTTATTTCCCAAGGTGTAACCATACTAAATCACCTTCTTTAAATGTACATGGTAAACAGTGCTTGTCATGACGAGCTTTATATCTCTGTTAAGACTGTTGCAGTTGTGCTTCCACTTCTGAGTGAATCTTTTTAACTCGTTAGAGAAACTTCTGTGCTTAAACATGTTCTTCTTCTTCTTTTCCACATAATGGTTTGTCACTTGTAGTGAATGCCATATCAAAAGGACTTTGGGATAAATAACCCAAACAAACCTCGAATGGAGACTTCAGTGTGGAGCCATGAATTGCTCTATTAAAAGCAAATTGCAAGTAAGGGAGACTTTCATCCCAAGTTGTTGGATGCTAGGAATTATAACTTCTTAATAAATGCACCATAGTCCAGTTAACGACCTCTGTTTGTCCATTAGTTTGTGGATGAAAGCAGTGCTTCTTTTTAACTTGGTATCCATCATTTCCCATAAAGACCTCCAGAAATGCCCTAAAAATTGACTATCTTTATCAGATAATTGATGTTGGAAGGCCAAAGTATTTTCAAATATGTTGGAAAAATAACTTAGCTGCTCCTTCTCCTGTAATAGTCTTCTTGCATGGAATAAGGATAACCATCTTGCTGAATCGATCTACTACAACAAATAAGTAGTCTAATCCAAACTTGGTCTTAGGTAATCCACCAAGAAAATCCATTGAAATACTCTCCCAAGGTTCGCTAGGGATTGGTAGGGGAAGAAACAATCCTAACTTCCTATTAGAAGGCTTCGATGTGTTGCACAAAACACAACCTTTAATGTATCTTGACACATCGAGATGCATCTTTGGACAATAAACATAATGACGAAGATTCAATAAAGTCTTATCTACTCCAAAATGTCCTACTACTTTGGAAGTATTAGCTTCTCGAATCAACTGCAATCTATCGTTGTCTTCTGGTATGCATAAATGTGCTCCTTTGTACATCAGTCCATCTTTCAATTGAAACTCACTAGTCTTTCCTTGTTGCATCTTTCCGTAAGCTAAGCTAAAATTTGAATCTGTCTCATATCCTTTTGCGTACTCTGAAGGAACTATAGGTTGGAACTTACTGGTGTGGGGGATTGAGACAACATATCTACCAACTTATTAGTTGCTCCTTATTGATACCCAATTTTGTCCAAGTCAGCTTAGTTTGATTTAGACTTGTTGATACCCAATTTTGCACTCATGCACTTATGGATAAATTGAACTAATTTTATTTTTTGTATATTGGCTTTTTTTTTTAATTTTTCTTATAAGTCTAATTTAAATATCCCAAAAATTACAAAAAACAAAAACAGAAAGAATAAACACAAATCAAAATAGGTTACAAAATATTTTCCATTTTGTCTAAATAAAAGATCTTGTCCAAAGAGAGACGAAAAACAATTAAATGAACAAGGGTGCAGCAGAAGCAATCCTTTGGCATTTTCTATGAGCATGCCAACTCCATTGCCGCTGCAGGGTGACACCACCATTTTGTTGACTGGCCATCCTTGCCTCATATGGCTGCAATACCTACAAAGGGGAGAATTTGAGTTTAGCAACTAACTACAACCCTTGGTTATAAAAAGCTCCAAGCAGATAGAGAGAGAGGGGGGACAGAGTATTCTTCAAATACCATAAAGAGAGAACACATTTTTCTCCATACACACTTGTGAGAAATTTGAAAAAATAGAGGTGAAACTTTGGAAAAACAAAGAAAATCATTGAAGAAAAAGGGGAAAAGCCCTCAAGCATTGGGTATTTTTCTACTCCTTCTATTTTGCTAGAGCCTCCATTCTTCCATTTTTTTTTATTTCTGCTTTCTGTTTCTCAATACTCACCCACACACATCCATGTGGCATAGAGCACACAAATCACATTTGCACCATTCATTTTCTCTTCTTTAGTTTCAATCAAAGGTAAAACCAATTTTACAAGAGAGAGAGACCCATTTTTCTAGAAAGATAAACTTTTTTTAGAGAGAGAAACATAATTTCAAAGAGATATAGAGCTATATAGAGAAATAGAGAAGAGATTCTTACCTTGAGACACCGATTGTTGAGAAATAGAACCAAATCCATGGGAGCCTTTCATTTTCTCCACCAATATTCCCCTCTGCCTTTTCTCTTCTTTCCCCATCGCATCTCCCTTGTTTGTACTCTTGTTTCCTTTTTCTTTGTTTGTGAGTTTCAAGTCTCAATTTATCAATTCATTTCTTGTTTTGAGTTAAATTTGTTTAGGCTTTATTTGTTTTGGGTTTTCATTTTGTTTTGTCTTAGTTTTTTTAGTTATTTGGGTTTGGTATTTCAAAATTTCGTTTGGGCCTCATTTGTTTGGATTAAGTTTAGTTTATGTATCTCTTTCTATTTGCTTAGACGTGTGCCAGAAGGCCTTGGTTTGTTTACTTCAGCTTTTGGTTGGCTTTTGGTCTAGGCTGACTTGGCTTAGTCTATTTATGTTGCCTTGGTCCAAGCCCACAAAATTTATGCTGTCTTGGTCCAAGCCCACAAAATTTATGCTATCTTGGTCTAGGCCCACGAAATGGGCTGAATTTAGAATGTTTCAAGTTCTTTTTTTTTATTATTATTATTTCTCTTGTTAGCTGGTTGGGTCTAGTCTAAAATGGGCCAGCCCACTAGATGCTACATTTTCTTTTCTTATTGTATTTGGGTTTCGCTTAGTTTAGGCCACTTTTTACATGCTTCTTATTTCTTTTATTATTCCCTTGGCTTTAGTTTGGGCTTGGTCCAAGTTGGGCCAGTCCATTGAATATTATATTTTTGGTTTTATTTATTTGTTTGGTTTAGGCTTTTTTTTTTTTTGAACTCATTTATTTAGGACTCATGTTTGTTTTTGGGTCACTCTAATTTATTCATTGGTTCTTTGTATATTCTTGTTATGATTTCTTACTATTATTTTTGTTTATTATTTTATTTTTTTCCTGATGACACTAGCTTATTTTATCTCATTGTATATTATTTAATTTTATGTATTTTATATTATATTTAATCCTTTTGTAAATGGAATCAAAGTCCAACGATGGATTAAGTTGGGGAAGACTTATGTTGACAATCTTTCTTAAGTTTTCCTGAGGTGAGGGATAATTTATTGGTTATGCCAAAGGTACTGGAATGGCTAATGAAAATCTCAATATTTCTTTGATTATTTTAACTATTATATTTTGACATTTTACATTGCATTTTATATCATTTTATCATTATTTTTGTTCACATTGAAATAAGATTATCAACGAGAGAATAGTTAAGGATAGTTGTGATGACGACGATTTTTTGACATTTTGGAGGTGAGGAGTGTCACTTTAGTCTTTCCAGATATATTGGTGAACTAAGGAAATACCTTCAATAAAAAATCTTTTGTCACAAATCTCAAACTCATTTTTCTAACATGCACAATAAATTGCATTTTCGTACATTTTCTAGTTATTACTCAGGTATTAAAATGTTAAAACTCACCTATGATGGAATAAATTGGGAGAGGATTGTAATGACAATCACTGTCTCTATCCAATAGTCTTGAGGCATCTTTCTAGGTTTTGCCAGAGGTACTAGCATGACTTATTAACACATTAATCTATTTTAATAACCAATCCCATTCAACAATTTTTTAGATGATATAAAATTAAATTAATAACCGTTCGCTAGAATGGGCGTTGTAGGATGCTAATACATTCATTACACGTAACCAACTCTCTTACCCAAACTCTAATAATGTACACCAACCTTTTTTATAAGCATCCAATCATGCCTTAAATTGATTGGCGGCGACTCCATTAATTTTCTCCAATCGTTTTTAAGTAATAAGCTTTTAAAACCTACACTTTTACACCAATTCTTTTCACCACCTCGCGTTGTTGCACTCCTGAAAAGGACGTTGCGACAATCCCTTCTTATACTTGATCACAATAGTGAATTGTTGTAGGTAAGACATCCCCTTCATATGTCGAGCTTGCTGTAACTTAGACTGTGTAGTTAGATACTGAAGAGGCTTGTGATCTAAGTGAACTACTACTTCTTTTCCTAACAAGTAAGCTATCCAATGTTTTACTACTTGATGCAATGCATAAAGCTCCTTGTCGTAAGTTGGATAGTTTAATATCGGTCCACTAAACATCTCAAAATGGTATGCAACTAGTTTACCATCCTGAAATAATACGGCTCCCATTGCGTAGTTAGATGCATCTGCTTCAACTTTAAATGCTTTATGCAGATTTAGCAATGCTAACATTGGGACCTCGGTGATCTTTCATTTCAACAACTGAAAAGATTCTTCATGTTTCTTTGACCATTCAAATTTTTGATTGGCCTTTGTAAGAGAATGTAATGGTGCCGCAAATTGAGAGAAATATCGAATAAACTTTCTCAAATATTGGCATGGACCTATAAAGCTTCAAACTTCGGTCACTAAACGGGGTGTGGGCCATTGAATGATAACTTGTACTTTCTCCGGATCCACTTTGAGCTCTCCATCTCTAACAATGAATCCCAAGTACACAAGCTGTTGCTTTCCAAATTCACACTTCTTTCCATTCAACCGTAACTTGTTTGTTCGTAGAACGTCCAAAACTTGAGCAATATGCTGAAGATGATCCTCCTATGTGACACTAAATATCAATATGTCATCTAAATAGACAATGACAAAATCATGAATGAAATGGCGGAGCACTTCATTCATCAATCGCATGAAGGTAACTGGAGCGTTGCATAATCCGAATGGCATAACCAACCATTCGAAGAGTCCCTACTTCATCTTGAATGCAGTCTTCCAAGTGTCTTATTCATGGATGCGTACTTGGTGATAACCAGATTTGAGATCTAGTTTGGTGAAGTAACAAGCACCATGCAGTTGATCTAAAAGATCATCAATCCTTGGTAACGGATATCGATTCTTGATAGTAATCTTATTAAGTGCTCTGTAATCAATGCACATATGCCACCCTCCATATTTCTTGGGCACAAGTAACCTTGGTGAACCACAGGGTGAACAACTGGGCTTGAGAATTCCTTGTTCAAGAAGCTCTTGTATTTGCTTCTTGATCTCTTCACTCTCTGTCAAAGATGTACAATACAAACCCAAGCTTGATAGAGGTGAATCTCTAACCAAATGGATTTCATGCTCTACAGCACTTCGCTGTGGCAATCCCTGTGCATCCCAAAAAAGATCATTGAATTCCTTCTACAATTTTCCATTATCGGAACATTGTGAAGGTGTTAGAGTCATTACTGACAAAGTGACAGCATCAGTACATTGATCTTGTGGTCGAATCATTAATAAGACGAATCGTGCACAAGAGTTAACCAATCGCTTGGCTTGGTTGGCTATCAACAGATTGTCCGTAGATTGAGGCTTACAAGTGTTGATGTGGAACTCCTACCCATCCTTCACCAAACGATACTTTCGAAGCTTCTTGTAGTGAATGGCATCGCAGTCCCATAGATATGGACTACCCAATATAACTTGGCATACAAACAGTGGAAAAACCTCACATGTCACTTCATCAATATAACAATTAGTGATTGCAAATTTGAAGGTACATTGCTTTGTTATCTGCATGTCAATGTCCTTTTGAATCCACCATAGTGGTTAAGGCTTAGGGTGAGGCATTGTTTCTAAGCCTACCTTCCTTACTAGAGCCTCTGAAATCAGATTCTTCTGACTTCCAGGATCGACAATTGCTTGTACAACACTCTGCTTCAGTTGAATGTTCCAATGAAACAATTCTTCACGGTTGTAAGCATTTGTAGCGTTTGTTGGTGTTGTCATTAAGGCAAGTGTAGTGTTAGCTTGCTTCAACTCTGGAAGCTCTTCTACTTGCTGCACCGTCAAAGTGACCTTTATGTCGTTTCTTCCCTGGTTGTTCCTTTGGTTCCTAGGTTTCAACTCAAGATGAAGTATCTAGCACTTGTCTTTAACATGTCCGCTGGTACGACAGTGATCACAGTAATTCTTCTGTTTTGGGTCATCCCTTATTTGCTTGCCTTTACTCTTCCAATAAGATTTACTTGTAGTTGTTCTTTAGTCATCCGTCTTGTCAAGTCTTTTATATTTGGTCTCAATGGCGATGACTTTGATAGTGGCTTCTTCAATTAATTCCACGGCGAACAATTTCAGTTCTTTCTGTATGTAGTCGGCAAGACCTCCGATGTATTTCATGAAGACATTGTAATTGTCAACATCTATATCCAATACCAAAGCTTGGTTATGGAATTTAGATGTATAATCTAGTACTGATTGACTGAGTCTTTGATTGAAATGCTGCCATCTATACCATCTTTCTTCCTCATAACCAATAGGATAGAATTGTTTTCTTAATAATTTCTTGAACTTACTCCAAGTCAATTCTGAAACGTTGTACCATTTTCGGTATGACTTCCACCATGTAACTGCATGGCTTGAGAGTTTCAAGCTTGCAAATTGGATCTTTTCAACATTAGAATACTTATGTATAGTGAAATAAGTTTCTAATATGTCTATCTAATTATCCAATTTGTCAACATCTATAACACCATTATAAGTGGGAATTTCAATCTTAAAATCAATTTTTAAGGCACTTACAGGATTTCTATGTTTACCCACTTCCTCAGTTGTCTCTTTTGCGATGGTGTCTTCATTGTCATCATCAACCTTCTTTTTTGAAGGGGATGCATGCAAATTTTTTGAGGCTTTTATATTTTCCACCAATTCAGAAATAGATGCTGATAATAATTGGACCTTTTGTTCTAGCTTGGTGATACGTTCACCATTACTATTTGGTTGTGGAACTTCTCCTGTCAATGCCCCTCTCTTTATCCTTGGCAAAGGACCTACAAGTTCTTCTTTAGAAGTTTTGCGTCGGCCGCTAGTTAGGACCATAAACCACCTTCACCCTTTTTGGATCTGTTGCTTTGATACCACTTGTTCCAAAACTTCTAGGAGATAGAACTTTAGTAGGAAAATAAGAGTCGTTACTTCTCTTTGGAAGTTGACTTCTTAATATGAGAGGAAATTATAAAAGATTAGAGAAAGGAAAAGATAGAAACAATGAAACTGTTTTCCAATTCATTCATTCATTCAACTATTCCGGTTTATATACAAAGATGATTTCCTAAAATAGAAACTAAAATTAACAAGTGAATTTAAACCATAAATGATAAATGGTTTAAATTCTTTAAATCATATTAATCTTTAACTTCGAATGTTTCAAAGCGTCAATTTTGAACCTTAAAGTATAAATGATTTTTATTTAATTAGATGATATAATAAGATAATAAAATAACATATGTATTATTATCATATTATCTTACATAGGATCCACTTGGATCAATGAAGGATTGTTGCAAATTCTCCTGAGACTGTTGAATCTTCTCGGTAAGTGATTCCTACATTTCTAGTTGTGATTGTTGCATCTCTAGAAGAGCTACACGAAACTCATTTAAGGTAGACTCCACACCTTCCAACCGAGGACCCATGGCTTCCACATTGACTATCTGAGCTTCCATTGCACCCCCTGTCTATAGGCTTAGGCAGCATGGTGAATTATCCAACAGGTCGGACCAATTGATAGAAACCAAAGAGGAATAGTAAGTATTATTGAACCTTAACAAAAGAAACAGTGAATACAATACCCCCAGAGCTTATGGCTCCTACAGAGATTCCACTACCAAGAGGAACTCTACTCTCAAGAAGAAAACACGCAAACCAGCATGCCCCCCTCTGCTATCCTCCCCTCCTAATATCATGCCTCCATCCTAACTAACTCATGCAGTCAGTTACACATTTGTCCCTTTGCCTTTCTTCTTTCTCGAATATATCCTCTGTACCTTGGGCCTACCCTCTGGAACTACTAATTGGTCCACTTACTCTCTAGCTAGCTCATCACTAGAGCCCACAATCCCATCAGCATGTATGTACTGAACTTGAAGAACACGTACGTTGGCAAAACGAGAGCAATTAATAACAGTGTTGTTAGTACAATAGTTTGCTTTGATGGCCCAAAATACTTGTTGCTTAAAAGTTAATAATAACTCAAAGCATCCAAGGAAGAGAATTTTTTTAGAAAACCTTCAATGAGAATGGTTAAGTAAGCTTTATTAGACAATCTTAATGGCCTAACTTCTCATTGAAGGCTAAAAATGCAGAAAAAATAAATAAATAAAGCACTATCTGCTTTCTAGCAAGCAATGTTCTTTCCCTACCATCTTATCATTTAAACATGGAAGTAACCAATCAACTAAAAGGTCTACATAACATTCTTCAAACATAATATCCATAAGTACAAATATAGCAAATAGACTTTTTACTTCTAATTATGCTTTTGCCAGATGATTGAGAATTTTAAATTTTTGATTAACCAAAAGGAACATATTTCTATCATAATCAAATTGTAAATAAAATATTGCAAAATCCAACATCAGTATACCTGTATGCGCATAAGAACATCAAAGCTATGCTCCTTCTGAAACGATTGTCGTAGAAAGCTTTAGGAGCTCTTTCAATTTCCATGAGTTCTTCTGGAGATCCAAGTTTAGGATCAAATTCCCATACCTATCTACCAATGTGATTGTTCAATGTCTGCAGCCATGGACTAGCTCCCTCTGCAATCTTCAGTTTCCACATTTTCGACCACTCATGAACAAAGACCAACAATTGTTAGAATGCACACCCTTTTTGCTTACAAAAAGATTTGAGAAGCTTAAAAATGCAACAAAATCTGTTGAATTCAATTAGAAGTAAAGACTGAAAATGGTGAGTGTGGATTTTTTGCTGTTTTCTTGAGAAACAAACGGGACCTTTGTCTACGAATAAAAACTGTTTGCTGATATTACAATGGGCAGTGTAAAATTCTATACATTGAGTATCACTAAGCAGAAAAGTGTAGTAATAGTAATAGAATAAGAATAGTAGAGCCTTACTGTAAAAGAATGAGCTAGTTCTCTAGTTCTTAATTTTTTCTTTGGAATTGAAACTACCTTCAATTTTAAATGCTTCAAGAAGTTTTAAAAACACAAATAGAGTGGCTAAAATGTAGAGAGTGGAGAGTGGAGAGAGAGATTTGAGATAGCAAAATAGAGGAATTCCAAAAAGAGAAATTCTTGTGTAATCTCTCATATAAGGTTTCACACAATTTTTTCTTTCTTTTATCTAGGAAAATATTACCTAATGCACAAGAGTGCTTCATTCTCCGCCAACTGAACACTTAACCCAATCAGGAAGAAGAGTTTGGCATCTATGAATGCTTTACACCTAAGAGCCGTAGTGGGAGTCATGGCACCACCTCCGGACAAGTTCAGTATTCTAGTCTTCATATCTAAAAGTAAAGATTATTTCAAGTAACGAGTTAAGGGCTCTAGGCATTGAAGAAAAGAGAACTTGGGACTTGGGATATGTTGTGTGTCACGCACACTGCAAAATGCCCGCTACGTGTTTAAAGAAAAGCCTAAGTGAAGTTTGAAAATATTGTATAGCAGTCAGTGATGAGCTGCTGAGGCTCCTCAAATTAATTAAAGTTTAAGGTCGGTTACCTAAGCTACTTGTAGCATAAGGCAGCCCTAAGTCGAACCTAAGGATTTTTTTATTTAGTGAATCATATTAAGAATCATATCAACAGGGGGGTTTTGTTTGTTCAAGTGTTTGATAGAAATTAATTGTAAGTGGTAAAGTTTTAGAGAAAACAACCAATCCAAGTTTTAATTGATTCTGATTTTAGTCCATCCTTGATTTCCAATCATCCATTCAATTATTAACCATGTTCTTGGCCTTTAAAACATATCAAGAAGCCTCTCAATGTTCTATAGATGTCCACTGGTTAAGCAACCAGAATTCGGTTTTAACTAAGACTAAATGAATTAAGCAAACATTCAAGTCCAGTTTTACCTAAGTCCATGATCCAGCCAAGGTAATTAATCCATCTAAAAGCTCAGAAACATTAATTAACCATACAATCCTCTTGTATCACATGCAAACAGAAGATGAAAATCCAAATTCGAATTAAGCAATTCAAACAGAATATTTCAGAGGATTGAAGAACTTGATTAACAACTAAATGAATAACAACAACACATAATCTCAAAACCAATAATCAAAACAGCCAAAACCTGGATTGATTTGATGAATTAGCCCTCTATGAACAAGAGAGAAGCCAAGTTCTTACAAAATATCTAAAGAGAAAACTTAAAGACTAAGGAAAGCTCAAAAGCTGTCTAAAATATCTAATGACTTCATATGAATTTCGGCTGCCCCTTTGTGCTGATATAGACCTCCAAAATTATATGCACACCCAAATTTTCCTTAGGGCACACTTGTTCCGATGGGTCTTAACTTTAATTGGGCTTTGGTTTGGGCCCATTTGGACTTGTCATGAGGAAGTTAGGCCCATTTAAGTGCCAATAGGTGTCTAGAACCATCAGCCAACTTCGACCGCAAATAAGACCATCTTAAATATAAAATATGGTGAACCGGTCTTCAAAGAACTTGAAGCTCTGTCTGTTAGCTTTCCAATGGTACCAGTTTCAAGTCCATATGACATTCACAGCTCAAGTTATGGGCCAAACACTGCATGTAGGTCAGAATCCTGCGACAGCATATCTTCTCTGGCTTCCAGGCTGCATATGACCTTCTGGACGTCCGAATTGGCTTTGGAGCCCAAAAAGAAAGTTGTAGAAAATTATCTCAGCTTTCCTACAAGGTATGACTCGGAATTTTTAGACATTCAGAACTCAAGATATGCATGAAACACAGAGACAGCATAAAATGCTCAGTATTGCTGGAAATTGCAATTAGGCACAAATGGATCCAAGGTCATCAAATGAGGTCCAAGTCTACTCAATTCAGACCAAAAGAGGTTTAAAAGACTAAGTATGAGGGATAACTATTGTATAAAAAGTGTGTTCATCAGTCAGCTTACTAGCTCTCAATTTTCAAGCTTTATGAATCAACTGGCTACTAACTCTCACATCCCTAGCCTATCACAACCTCTACCTCCAGGGTGGTTAACATCAGAATGGGACTTCATCTTTTAAAGAGAAGCTCATGGGTGCACAAAGACGATATCCTTTCTATAAGAGAGATCTATTAGCTAAAAGCCTCATCAAAATTGGCTATGAAGAGGGAAACAACTTGCTATGTAAATTCCATATTGAAGAAGAAGTGTTACAGAAACTACATAGGCAATACCATGATAATCAAACTGCTAGGAAGAGATATAGGATACAAAGTACTTAATGATAAATTGAAAATGATTTGGAAGCTACAAGGTTCAATGGAGCTAGTGGACCTAGGATACCGGTACTTCAGAAGCTACATGGCCATAGTACTTATGAAGGGCCGTGGATGATATTTGACCACTACCTCGCAATTACCTTATGGGATCCTGATTTTATCCCTTTGAAGCATAAGATAACCATGACAAGGGTATGGGTTCGCTTCCCATAACTAAACATGGTGTATACAATGAGTGTCCTATTGGCACCCCATCAAGGTTGATAGAAACACTCTTGAAGCCACCAAAGGAAGATTTACAAGGGTTTGGGTGGAGATAGACCTCAATAAGCCTCTTGTTGGTAACTTTGTTGGCTCACAATTCTCCAATCCAGTTTTGATTATAACAAATGATCTTAATTATACTAACCTTGCTTCATTTGTTTAAGTGTTTGTGTTAGAACATGTTAGTGAGTAGCCTTGAGAACTAGTTATGTCTCAGCAAAGAATTAGTCCTAGTGAAAGAGAACTGGTTCTTCAAGAAGTTAACTATCCAAGAATGCTGATGTGGATAAGCAATCTTGAAGATTCTAGAAGAACCGGGAACTCTCTAGACTTGCTAGGAAATTACCTCAACAAAGAACATAAATTTCCTTTTGGAGGTACCGTTAGAAGATCCACTTTCTAAGGCTAAAAGAAAGTGATATTTTGTCACTAAAGGATAAAAAGGGATAAGGTATTGGATTTCTCTTTGTGCAAAGAATGACAACTATCCAAGGGATAGATGGTTATTCATTGGTCATTAGGTTTACCCATCTCCGTTTGTTATACAAGACCTGAGACTTCAAAAAATAAAAGACAAAGAGAGAGATAGAAGAATATTACTTTATTGAATCTTTGTACTTTGTTTTTCTCTCTTCTTCTTCTTCTTCTTCTTCAAGTACGATAATTTCAAATTTCATCTGTATTCAGAGAGTTGCTTTTATGGGGCTACTTTTATGAAAAATGGGATTATGTAATCAAATTTATGTGGGAGAAATCTGAGTGAGAGACATATGCTTTGTTTGCTAGAGGATGTGAGTTCTTGATTAACTTGAAGAAAAAAATCATGGATGTAAAGCTTAAAGAAGCTTGAACAACTAAACTCGGTTCTAGTGAAACCCCAAGCAATTGAGAGAAGTGGATGTAAGCAATGTTAGCCGAACCACTATGAAAATCTCTTGCCAAACTCTCTTTCTCCTTACTCCTATTTAATTATGAGTTTATTAGCTTTTCCAAGATTTATATTTCGTTCTGCTACCAAAGTATGATATTATGATTTATTCTTGCTTTGTTCGTTAGTGATTTAGCTAGATCTTAAGGTAAAAAGTCTTCTGAGCAAAACTTTGTTTAAAGAATTGATTTAGCTTAAATATTTAAAATCTCCTATACACCTCCCTCTAGAAGTATTTCCTGCAACTTTCAATTGGTATAAGAGCACTGTGCTCATTTTGTTGGTTTAAATCACCAAGAGTTAAAGATTTAGTTTACTGTGTTGCAGGTGCCATGAATATTTAGAAGGAATCTCATTCCTCTCACAAGCCACGGTTCTTTAATGGAGAAAACTACTCTTACTGGAAGCACCACATAGAGATGTACCTGGAGGCAATTGGCTATGAAGTCTAGCAAATTGTAAGAAATGGACTAATTACACCCACTAAAATGGAGAATGGAGTTGTTGTCCTAAAAGAATAACATGAGTTCACTCCTGAAGACAAACTCAAGTTCACCCTCAACTTTAAGGCCATATACAACATTGTTTGTGATGTTTCTGAAAAAGAGTATAAGCACATTGCATCTTGCAATACAGCTAAAGAAATGTGGAACAAACTTCAAGCTATTTATGAAGGAACTAGCCATGTGAAAGAGGCCAAAATTGACATATTTGATGAACACACTTTTTATACAATAGTTATCCCTCATACTTAGTCTTTTAAACCTCTTTTGGGCTGAATTGAGTAGACTTGGACCTCATTTGATGACCTTGGATCCATTTGTGCCTAATTGCAATTTCCAGCAATACTGAGCATTTTATGCTGTCTCTATGTTTCGTACATATCTTGAGTTATGAATGTCTTAAAATTCCGAGTCATAACTTATAGGAAAGCTGAGATAATTGTCTACAACTTTCTTTCATGGCTCCAAAGCCAATTCGAAAGTCCAGAAGGTCATATGCAGCCTGGAAGCCAGAGAAGACATGCTGTCGCAGGATCCTGACCTACATGCAGTGTTTGGGCCATCACTTAAGTTGTGTATGTCATATGGACTTGAAACTGGTACCATTGGAACACTAACAGATAGAGCTTCAATTGTTATGAAGACCGGTTCACCATATTTTATATTGAAGATGGTCTTATTTGTGGTCAAAGTTGGCTGATGGTTCCAGATACCTATTGGCACTTAAATGGGCCTAACTTCCTCATGACAAGTCCAAATGGGCCCAAACCAAAGCCCAATTAAAGCTAAGGCCCATGGGAACAAGTGTGCCCTAAGGGCAATTTGGGTGTGCATGTAATTTTGGAGGTCTATATCAGCACAAAGGGGCAGCCGAAATTCATATCAAGTCATTTAGATATTTTAGACAGCTTTTAAACTTTCCTTAGTCTTTAAGTTTTCTTTTTAGATATTTTGTAAGAACTTGGCTTCTCTTGTTCATGGAGGGCTAATTCATCAAATCAATCCAGGTTTTGGCTTTTCTGATTATTAGTTTTGAGATTATATGTTGTTGTTATTCATTTAGTTGTTAATCAAGTTCTTCAATCCTCTAAAATATTTTGTTTGAATTGCTTAATTCGAATTTGGATTTTCATATTCTGTTTGCATGTGATACAATAGGATTGTATGGTTAATTAATGTTTCTGAGCTTTTGGATGGATTAATTACCTTGGCTGGATCATGGACTTAGGTAAAACTGGACTTGAATGTTTGCTTAATTCATTTAGTCTTAGTTAAAACCGAATTCTGGTTGCTTAACCAGTGGACATCCATAGAACATTGAGAGGTTTCTTGATATGTTTTAAAGGCCAAGAACATGGTTAATAATTGAATGGATCATTGGAAATCAAGGATGGACTAAAATCAAAATTAATTAAGACTTGGATTAGTTGTTTTCCCTAAAACTTTACCACTTACAATTAATTTCTATCAAACACTTGAACAAACAAAACCCCCCTGTTGATATGGTTCTTAATACGATTCACTAAATAGAACAATCCTTAGGTTCGACATAGGGCTACCTTATGCTACAAGTAGCTTAGGTAACCGACCTTAAATTTTAACTAATTTGAGGAGCCTCAGCAGCTCATCACATATACTCTGTAGAATATGAAATCTTTCATATGAAGCAAGATGAGACATTCTTTGCCCGATTTTTGAAAAGCATCAATAGCCTCAAGGGCCTTGGCAGAGTCTACACTTAGAGAAAGCAAGTCAAGAAATTCCTAAGATGTCTATTTGACAAATGAAAATCCAAGGTCACTGTGCTCCTTTAGTACGTTAAGATCAATGAAATCATTATAGATCAACTTAGAGAAACCTTGGAATCTCACCAAATGTTGTTGTTCCAAAAGAAAGCTAGATTGGAAGGTAGAAAGAAGAGTTTGGCTCTAACTACCATTGCTCCAGAAACTAGTACTCATGAAGAACTAGTTTCAAGTGAAGAAGATGTACCTCTTGTCACAAAGAAGGTTCTTGAATTAATGAAGAAGAGGAAAGAAAAGAAAAGATTCCAACCAAGAGGCACGAGAAATTTCACAAGAGGTGAAAATCATAAAGAACCCATCTTCTGCTATGAGTGTAAAACGCCAGGACACATCAAACCAAATTGTCCAAACTTCAAGGAAAAGAAGTATTTTCAAAAAGGGGAAGAAAAAGGCTATGATGGCCACTTGGAGTGATGAAGATTCAACCTCTTATAATAATGATTCTAATGAAGAAAACATTGCTAATNTTGTCACAAAGAAGGTTCTTGAATTAATGAAGAAGAGGAAAGAAAAGAAAAGATTCCAACCAAGAGGCACGAGAAATTTCACAAGAGGTGAAAATCATAAAGAACCCATCTTCTGCTATGAGTGTAAAACGCCAGGACACATCAAACCAAATTGTCCAAACTGGTGAAGAAAACATTGCTAATTATTACCTTATGGAAACTGGTGAAAGTAGTGGAGAAAAACATGAGGTAACTAATCTAGATCTTGAATCTCTTCCTACCTTTGATGAACTAAGTCTTGCATTTGATGATTTGTCTTATGATTATGAAAAAAAGGTTGCTAAAATTGTTGCTCTCAAGAAAATCATAAAGGAACAGATTAAAGTGATAGAAGGACTTAAGAAAGACAATTCTGATTTGGTTGAAAAACTAAAAACTTACAGCAACAAAATGATGTGCTTAAGAAAAATAGTTGTCTTACTCCTTCTATTTTGAGTGAAAACAATAAGTTGAAAGGACAGGTGGATGAGTTGTTCAAAGATCTAGCTAGATTTGTTCAATGAAGAAATAACTTGAGCTCTCTACTAGGGAGACAGAGGATTAGCCAAGACAGGGTTGGTTTAGGCTATGTTCAACGTAAAACTTCAAAAGTTTCTAAAAATCTATTTGTCAAAGCCTCTTCCTCACACTCCTTCTCTAAGGGAACTTGCTTCTACTGTGGTTTTGAATGACATTTTCCTAATACCTATTCTTATAAAAAATTGTGTGCTACTAGAAAGATGGTGTGGGTGCCAAAGTGTACCACTGATGCTAACATGAAAGGACCCAAAGAAATTTGGGTACCTAAAGCTTTCTAATCTTCTTGCAGGTTTGCTATAAAGCCAATAGTGACTGTTGGTATCTGGATAGTGGTTGCTCTAGACACGTGACCGTAGACTATTCCAAGTTTGTCTCAATCAATTTGGAAGACTTGAGTGCTGTCACTTTTGGTGATAATAGTAAAGGAAGAATAGTAGGAATAGGTAATATAGGTATAACTTCCACTCTCTTCATTGACAATGTTTATTTTGTTAAGGACTTGATGTACAATTTGCTAAGTATCAGTCAGTTGTGTGATAGAGGACATAGAATTATTTTTGGAGCTCCTCATTGCATCATTTATGATTGCCATTGTGATGATATTCTGTTTGTTGGTTAAAGAAGCTCAAATGTGTATACTGTGTCCGAAAAGTCCTTGGATTTTAAAAAAGAGAAATGTTTTACCTCTCAAAGCAATTGTTCTTGATTGTGGCATAGGAAGCTTGGTCATGCCAATTTCAAATTAATTTCTAAGCTTTCTAAAAAGGAACTAGTTTTTAGCTTGCAAAAACTAGTTTTCGAAAAGGACAAGGTTTGTTCTACTTGTTAGAAAGGCAAACAAACTAAGTCTTCTTTCAATTCTAAGAAATATTTATCAACTTCTAGGCCACTCCAATTGCTGCATGTGGATCTCTTTGGACCAGCACCTACTTTGAGCCTCAATGACATGAAATATGGACTAGTTATTGTAGATGACTTTTCTAGGTTCACTTGGGTATTTTTCTGACATCTTTGTTGTTTTGGAGAAATTTAGTAAAAATGCGCAAAATGAAAAGGGCTTTGTCATTACCTCAATTAGGAGTGATCATGGTAAAGAGTTTGAAAATAAGTCTTTTAAAAACTTTTGTGAAAATCAAGGCATCCACCATAATTTCTCTTGTTCTAGAACCCCTCAACAAAATGATGTAGTTAAGAGGAAGAATAGGACTTTGGTTGAAATAGGCAGAACTATGATGTATGAAAATGAATTACCAAAATATTTTTAGGCTGAAGCCATGAACACAACATGCTACATTTTAAATAGATGTTTAATAAGGCACATTTTGAAGAAAACTCCTTATAAGTTTTGGAAAGGAAGAAAACCCAATGTGAGTTATTTTCATGCTTTTGGTTGTAAATGTTTTGTTTTGAATAATGGCAAAGATCATCTTAGAAAATTTGATTCAAAATCTAATGAAGGCATATTTTTGAGATATTCTTTTTCTAGCAAAGCATATAAAGTGTTTAATAAAAGAACTATAGTTATGGAAGAGTCAATGCATGTTGTCTTTAATGAATCTAATATTCCCTTGAGTTCAAACACTCTTGAGGAACCTGAATTAATGTAGGACAACATCAAAATACCTTATATAGTAGAAAGTAGCAAGGAGCTCGCCCCAAAACCAATTCAAGAAGAAGCTCCACAACAAAATTTAGGAGACACTCTTCCAAGTGTAATCAAAACCTCTAAAAATCATCTAGTTGACAAAGTAATTAGAGATTTCAATATAGGGATCAACACTAGAGCTTCCTTGAGAGACAAACATGTGAATTTGGTATTATTCTCATTCTTCGAGCCACAAACATCAATCAAGCATTAAATGGTAAAGATTGGATCATGGCCATGCTACAAAAGTTGAACCAATTTATGAAGACAAGGTTTCGACTCTTATGCCACAGCCTAATGATCATACAATTATTGGCACAAGATGGGCTTTTGAAACAAACTAGATGGGGATGGTAAAATAGTGAGAAACAAAGCAAGATTGGTAGCACAAGGTTTCAACCAGAAAGAAGGTATAGATTTTGAGGAAACCTTTGCTCCTGTAGCTAGACTAGAAGCTATTAGAATGTTTCTTGCATTTGTATATTTCAAAAAATTTAAAATTTATCAAATGGATGTGAAAAGTGCATTTTTGAATGGTTTCATCAATGAAGAAGTGTATGTTAGACAATCACCTAGTTTTGAAAATATGGAATTTTCTAATCATGTCTTCAAACTCTCTAAAGTTCTCTATGGTCTTAAGCAAGCTCTTAGAGCTTGGTATGATAGACTAAGTGAGTTTCTTATGCAAAATAGTTTTTCAAGAGGAAAAGTGGACACCACTCTATTCACCAAAAATGCTTCTCATAACATTATCATTGCTTAGATTTATATTGATGACATAATTTTTGGCTCTATTAATGGTGTGTTATGTAAGGATTTTGAAAAGTTAATGAAAAGTGAGTTTGAGATGAGCATGATGGGAGAGCTCAATTCTTTCTTGGGCTTCAAGTTAAGCAAACCGTTGAAGGCATCTTCATCAACCAATAAAAATATACCAAAGAGCTACTAAAAAGATTTGGAATGGACAATGTGAAAGGTATTTCAACAACTATGAGTCCATCCACAAAAGTAGCTCTTGAAGAGAAAGGTAAAACAATTTGTAAAAAGAGGTATAGAAATATGATTGGTTCTCTACTATATTTGACTGCAAGTAGGCTTGATATTTTGTTCTCTATTTGTGCCTATGCTAGATTTTAAGTTAGTCCAAAAGAATCTCACTTAAATGTTGTCAAAAGAATTTTTAGATACTTAGCTAATTCTGTTAATGTTGGTCTTCGAACTGATTTCATATTTTGATTTTGACTATATTGGATGTTCAATTGATCGTAAGAGTACTAGTGGTGATTGCCAATTCCTAGGAGGTGCATTAGTTTTTTGTTAATCTAAAAAGCAAAATGCAGTAGCTCAATCTACAGTTGAGGCTAAACACATGGCAACTGGGCTTTACTGTTCACAAGTGTTTTGGATGAAATAATAATTGGCTGACTATGGTATTTTTCTAGACAAAATTCCTTTGCTCTGTAATAATACCAGTACTATCAATATTGCTAGACATCAATATCAGCATTGTAGGACCAAGCATATAGACATCAAACATCATTTTTTTAGGGATCATGTCATTAAGGTTGATATAGAACTATCTTTTGTTAGCACTAAGGATCAAATTGCTAATATCTTTACAAAAGCTCTAGCTGAAGATAGATGATGTTTTCTTAGACATGAGCTAGGCATGTTAAACTTGTCTTGATGAGATGACACTATTTGCATTTCATTTGTACATACGCATATCTTTTTCCTTCTTTGTTGTTAAGAAAATGTTGGTTAATGCTCAATTTAACTTGGTATGCTTTTGGAAATTTGACAAAGATATCTGAGATATTTAGACAATTTTTTTTTCCTAAAACCAATTTTGAATCTCTGAAATATTTCTTTAGGCTGATAATCATTTTTTTAACCTATAATCATCCTAGACCTTTTATTTTAAAAGGATCCAGTTAATTTTCTCATGGGCTGATTATCTATTGGGTTGTTTCTTTAAAAGACTTTATTTTTTTTTGGGCTAGCATTTTTTGGCCTTTAGCTAAAATGCGTGTTTCATTAAACTGCTTATCAAAACACTTGTTTTGCTCTCTCTCTTCCCCGCTCCACCTTTCTTCTTCCTCATTTTGAATTATTGCCCTAACCTCCATCTTCCCACTTTCGTGCAATTTTTTGCATTTTTCTCTACACATTCGATCTCTCTATTCTGGGTGTGTGCCAACATCTTTCCTTAATCTCCGCATCTTGTAGCAAGGAAATCATCTATTTAAACTTATGGATAGGAGAGTAAGCCAAAAACTGATGGCTACTAAGAGTAACAAAATGCTCCTAGAAGAGGGGTGAATAGGAGATTAAAAAATTAATTACAAAGAATCACAAAATAAAAATGATTTCTAGGATAACTAGTTTTCTCAAAACTTGTTTCAAAGCTGGTTATAGAACAACTCAGAAAATTTTAGTAGAGACAAACGATTGAAATAAGAATTTGAGAATTCAGAATATACATCAAATATAATAGATCAAATGATTTAAACTCTTATCAAATATGAATATAATAATTAATCAAAATGAAGAACAATAAAACATCTTAAGAGATAGAAATCATAACAAGCTTAAGAAACACTTAGGAACAAAATTGATTATGCAATAAAGATTAGAACATGAAACAAATAATTACAGAATATTAAAGAGAGAAGGAAGACGGGATTGAGCACATAAATTGTATAGTGGTTAGGCCAAAACAAAGACTATGTCTACTCTCCCAAGGCTGGGGTTCAACTATCAACAACGTTGTTTGTCCAAGCTTTTTACAACACTGGTTTTACCAAGAGCTTAACCAAAAAGCTCTTTCTAGTTTTTTAAGAGCTCACTTGAAACTCTCTCCCTCTATCAAACAAAGACAGAGGTCATTCCCTAGATTTTCCAACGAAATCTGTTACAAAAATCCAAGAAGGATATGGCTTCCACAGTACAACAACTTTCACAGAATATTCACACAAGAAATACAGAGTTGGTAGAAGAGATTGATAGAACTAGTTTTTGAAAAGATTCCTTAGATGGAGCTTGTTTCCCTTTTGACATGCTGAAATTTCTGTTATTTGAATTCTTTTGATAGGCTTCCGTCCAACGTTTCTAAAGAAGTCTACTAGCTGATCCAATGGGCTTCAGACTTGGATAGGTCCACAAACTTTTTCTTTAAGACCTCCACGTCAACATTTGTAGTGTAGAACCAATACTTCAACTTAAGCTGGTTCTTTTGACTAGGAAATTGGTTATGCTTCAGACCCAAGTATATTACTTAACCTATTCATTAAGGTAGCCACTTAAACAAACATAAGATTATTGATAGTTAAGGCTAGTTGTTATCATCAAAATTAGGGTTGGAGAACCGTGGGGCCAACAATCTCCCCCTTTTTTATGATGACAAATGCTTGGAAAGATCTCTCCCTAAAAATATGCTTACCTCTGAAACTAGTTTTAAAAACCAATTCAGAAAGCAATTTTCACAAAGTAGTTTATCAGTAGAAGGGTTTTCCTAAAAATATTCTAAGTACAATTTATCTAGACTATCTCAGAATTAGAGCATAAACAATATCATATGAGAGCAAAAAAAAAAAATGGATGATCTAGATGATAGATGATCTTTCCTAATCTTTCTCCCCCTTTTTCATACCAAAAAAGACTGGAAGGAAAGAAATTGATACCAAAGAAACTAGCTCTTGCAGAAAAGCCTTAGTACACAATTCATAAGCAGAAACAATGCTTAAAAAATGCAAATGTCTTGAAATGCAGAAATGTTTAAGTTACTGATCGAGAGGTAATAAAAAAATGTTCAAGCCAAAGAAATAAAATTCTAAAGTTAAACAATTTAAAATGGCATCATAGAAAAATTAGCTAGATTTGTCCTTTAACTCAGCAAGCTCCATCTCTGCATTAGCTAACCTTTCTTCAACAATAGCTTGTTTCAGTTTGGTTGTTGCTAATTTAGCTTCCACAGCAGTAAGCCTAGTTGAAAACTGAATAATTTGAGTCTGCTAGAAGTTCAATCTCTGACCCAATTGGTTTGCTAGCTCAAGAGGATTTACATCCTTTAGCCATTGAGAGTAATCCACAACTTGAGAGGAAGCTACTGATTTTTTACTAGAACTAGTTTTTTACATTTTAGAAGTAGCTGAGGTGTGATGCAAACCTCTATGGTTGATTCATTTGGTAGAGATTTGGATGCCCGAGAATTATCCAATCGGTTCAAGAATTTCAGAAAAAGGAATTTAGAGAAATAAATTAAAAACGAATGGATAAGACGCCACACTTTAGACGAGAAAGGGGGAGAGTGATAAGCCGGAGAATGCCAGAAGAACTAAGGTTCTTGATAAGGTCGCAAAGAGGGAAGTAGGGCTCCTATTGAAACACTTTCCCTCCACCAACTTTCAATACTAGTTGTTATGTTACGCTGCCATTTTTTCAATATCATTGAATAGCATGGCCTGGGGCTAAGGTAACTCAAGTGGGAGAGCCGTGTTATGGGTGACCTTATTGCACAGTTCAGAGAGCACTTGTGTATGTGATGCAAGTGAACGTGTACGAAAAAGCTGTATCTAGGGTGAGTTCTTCGTTCCGTCGTCGACCCTATCTATGTTTCTACAATGGCCCAAGAACACGCTCATTCTTCAGCCGTAGAGAGACTTTTGAATTGCGAGGTACCATTACGAGCTCAATATATACGAGTGTTATTCCGTGAAATAACTCGAATTTCAAATCATTTACTTGCTTTAACTACTCATGCTATGGATGTGGGAGCATCAACTCCGTCCCTGTGGGCTTTTGAGGAGCGGGAGAAATTGTTGGAATTCTATGAAAGAGTCTCGGGAGCCAGGATGCATGCCAGTTTCATATGACCAGGTGGAGTGGCACAAGATCTGCCTCTTGGCTGATGTCGAGATATTGATTCCTTCACACAACAATTTGCTTCTCGTATCGACGAATTAGAAGAGATTTCAACCGGCAACCATATTTGGAAACAATGATTAGTGGATATTGGTACTGTCACTGCACAGCAAGCAAAGGATTGGGGATTCAGTGGTGTAATGTTAGGAGGTCGGGCGACATGAAGACATTGATAGCAATATGGGGGGAGTTCCCATCAGGCAACAACGGTTCTGCCTGACCCTACTTAAGCATGCATATTATGTCAGTGAAGACTTAATGTGAAGCCTTACTCTAACAAGTAAGCAAGTCAACTACCTTGGAGCTTACGTTAGAAGAGCAAAAGGCCCGGGGCTAGGGTGAGCTGAGGGGGGACAGCGTAAGTGAGCGAATGTGTGTAAGCCCAGTCAAACATAACTATTCTAGGCGGGGCAGGCCACCCACCTTCGAATGATGTTGGTCCTACGGACCGTGAACGGATTCGCCTCTGGCCTCTGGGCACGTCGGAACCACATGAGTTCACCGGGGTGGAGCACGGTCTGCCAAAATCGGCATAGGTTAGGTGCTATTGATGGAACATGGTAAGCCTATCTTTCTCCATATGGAAGTGCTGTGGGCATATAGAGATGTGGGTAGAGGAAGCCTCAAAAAGCGAAGGCCGAGCTGTAGGTCACGTGACCTGCACTGAGTTGGTGGCTGATTGGGCTTTTTCCTTGATCAAAGCATATCAGCTCGCCTTCTTGTTATCCAAAAGTCGGTCGAATCGGGCGGGCGGAACGTCGAATGAAATAGGTAGCCGGGTTCTCTTTCTACAACCCTTTTGATTTGATATGATAGGCCCGGCCACCTTCCCTCTATCCCTTATGTTTATGAGCGGGATCTGCCCAAGAACGACCAGTCCTGTGGTGGTACGGAACGCACGGACTCCGCAAACGTCCTGTGCCCACTTTACTAATAAAGGAAAGAAAGCCTCAACCAGAACCACATTCCTTTTGCATGCAGATGTAGCTAAGTGTCTGACTCTATTGGTCATAGTTCCCTGCTATTGCGGCCAGTGCTCGTTTGCGCGTGCGTGAACCAACCAAACAAATAAGGAAAGGATGCCTCTCAGGGCATCTGAGAATGATTCGAGCCGTATGAAGGGAAACTCTCACATGCAATTTGTTTTTTTTTTTTGGGGGGGGGGGGGGGGGGGNGGGGGGGAGGAGCCCGACAGGGTCCCTCCACTGACTTGGCCCGGGCCTAAGTGAAAGTGAAGTGGTGGGCCTACCCATCCCAACCAGGGGTATGCTGGGATTCGCAAAGAGCAGCACCTTAAGATGTTCATGACCAATTGGATCCTGAAGTACTAGTAGGTACTAGAGGAGATCGCTATGATCGTTACTGTATCCGTATTGAAGAGATGCGACAAAGTGTTAGGATCATTGTGCAATGTCCTAATCAAATGCCTAGTGGCATGATCAAAGCTGATGATAGTAAGTTATGTCCTCCATCACGATGTCGAATGAAACTATCCATGGAATCGTGCGCCGTGTGAAACGTAGATCATCGCCGTTCTTAACCGAGACTCAGGTTAAGCTCCGTCTTGGAACCTTGTGGGGTTAGGAGTAAAGCATCCCGAGGTTGGCGCATCTTGTTGGGCATGGAGAAGCATTAGGAACCTGATGGGTGCCGAACCGTACAAAATTAAACAACTAATTGCAACTAAATTGTAGTATAGGATGCAACCAGTGTCGTCTCCTAAGGATTCACCAGAACAACTAATCTTTTAAGAACTTAAGCAAGAACAGAATAAGGGGGGGGGGGTTTGTGTTGAATGCAATATACTAAGAATTAAGAAAGCAGTAAATTGAATTTATCAAATAAGAGAAAACGCAATCAACTCAAGCAGGCAACCAAACTCTAATCCATCCTTGTTCACTAAAGATAACCTAGATCTGTTTTAATTCTTGGTTAAGTGTTACCTGGAACCCCTAACAATAACACTTAGAATTCCTACTGATTTACCAATCAGGATTCAATTAATCATGGAATTAAGACTCTAGGCAACCGCTCTATATCACTAA
>QAOA01007223.1:298379-311350 GCA_003255065.1 Cercis canadensis | reverse complement strand
AAAAAAAAAAAAAAAAAAAAAAAAAAAAAAAAGTACTAGTAGGAAACAAATGGCAATTGGGTTTTTACTACTCAATACTCATGTTCATGCCCAAAAACTTTAGATCAAATATTTTTTTTTTGTCCATGTACTTTCATTCTTTTAACTTATTTCAAAATTGTACTATTCGACCTTTTTACTACTAAAAGAATCAATTTTTTGGTGTCTCTTACCTTTTTTGGTTAAATTATTTTGTCTTTACTTTCATTTACATTATGCTTTGTTGATAAAGCATTTATATTCAACATGATATATTGCTTACTAAATATTTTTCTGTGTAATTTGTTCATAAAAACAACTTAGTGAACTTAATCTTAAAAAAGAAAAGAAACCAATTTAGTATGCTAACTTCAGCATGCCTTTTGTAATATTCTTGGAAAAAGGCTTCTATGTATAAAATATTTTTCACAAACGTTTAAAATAATTATTAAATAAATTGATCATAGAACTGTATAATAATGTCCTACCCCAAAAATAAATATTCTCTTCCGCTGCCTAAAGCAGATAAAGTTCAAACAACCTCCTTAAGAAATATGTATAAGTTTGAAAAAGTATTAAACATATTTATGACCTACATAATTCATTAAGGAATGATNTTTGCCTCAACAACTTGAGAATATATACTAGCTGGCTGCCTCCTCTAGGTTTCCTAATGGTTTCCTAATTACAAAATAAACCTAGTTTCCTAAATTATTAATGGTAAAAACATGATCAAGCCCTAGTGTCATGTGTGCTGGCCCAAAAACAGATGTTGGCCCAAATAAACATGCTCTGGTCCAATAGGCAGCCCTAAGGAAAGAAATCAGTCAATGCTGGGCAGAGCAGAAAATCTGGACTGCTTGCACGCGAATTTCAGTTGTCCAGACGCGAGAATCAGCTTCTGGGATCTTCAAATGAAATGTGGAATTTTCTGTTAGCGTTCCAACGAAACTGGAATCACATCAATCGGACATCTATAGCAAAAGATATGGTGAAAGGCGTAAGCAGTGCCAGAATTTAACAGTTAAGCAATTAAAATCTACAAGCACCAACAAGTCCAAATCTCCAAAATATGTCTAAAAGCCATAAAATTCACTAGAAACACACACTAAAAGACTAAGTATAAGAGAAACAAATAGTATAAAATAATGTGTTATCAGAACCCCAATTTCTTTCTTCGGAGCCGTTTCTTTTCCCATCCCCTCGCCCCGGCATAGCGCTTCGCTTCCGGTTCTTTGGAAGAATCAACTGACTTCTCCCTTCTTCATTGATCTGGGGGAAAAGGAACCATCTACCAGTTGGGAAGCTAGACATCAAGTAAGTGGCTTGATGAGAATAACTAAGCTGACACGCCGGAGTTGGCTACTGGCACAATAGGGTGGTGCCTTACCGCACCGCAGGCGAACGCGCAGTAGCGTTCGTGGTGGTGCTTCAGGATTCCAATGTACTGCGTCCAAGATCAGAACGAGCTTGCCGATGGACCACTGCCGTCCCATTCTTGAGTGAGCTGGAGCACAACCATCTTATCCACTGAACTAGCTAGAAGCTCTCGCTTCGGGTCGAAGCACTAAAAGAAAAGGACCGGGAAATGCGGCGGCATAGGAACCACGGGACACCCTACTAGTAAAGGGAAAATGGAAATGCGCTCCCGCGCACCATCTGAAAAAGCCCTTTCCCCTTACTCTAACAAGTAAGCAAGTCAACTCCCTTAGCACAAGCACTAAGTAAGCCCTTAAAGAAAGGCCTTTTCATAATAATAAGGTAAGCTTCATAGCTCCAACCTAGACAAGGCATTTTTTTTTCCCTTTTTTTAGATTGGGTTGCTGGATACGGGAGCCTCATAGTAGGCTGGACCAACATCCAGCCGAGAGAGGGCAGCCTTAAAGTTGGGAAACCAAGAGAATGATTAGCATTATTTACCCAATGATAAACCACTAACACCTTCCTCGTTGGGGCTTCGCGCACTGGGAAAATGCTCTAGTGACGGGAAACCGGCCACTAGTTACAAAGCTCCAATAAGGTATCGAGAGGGCTATCACAGTCAGGTGCGAAGCAATTACCCCCTATTTGTAAAGTACCCCTCTTCCTATTGAGTGGGTTGAGGCGAGAAATTGCTTGATGAACCATTCTGTTCGCCACACACCGGCACCATTCACTGGCTTATTGTAGAGGCTGTAAGTACACAGTGCCCCACAACTATTCATATATATTGATAGTGGGGTTGAAACACAAGAGTGCTCGCCCTTTCTTTCATTTCAAGTAGGCCACTTTTTCTGGAACGCAGTCCGGGATAACTGTGACTGTGTATTGATGAACACACTTTTTATACAATAGTTATCCCTCATACTTAGTCTTTTAAACCTCTTTTGGGCTGAATTGAGTAGACTTAGACCTCATTTGATGACCTTGGATCCATTTGTGCCTAATTGCAATTTCCAGCAATACTGAGCATTTTATGCTGTCTCTGTGTTTCATGCATATCTTGAGTTATAGATGTCTAAAAGTTTCGAGTCATACCTTGTAGGAAATCTGAGAGAATTTTCTACAACTTTATTTCAGGGATCCAAAGCCAATTCGGATGTCCAGAAGGTCATATGTAGCCTGGAAGCCAGAGAAGACATGCTGTCACAGGATCCTGACCTACATTCAGTGTTTGGGCCATAACTTGAGCTTTGGATTTCATATGGACTTGAAACTGGTACCATTAGAAAGCTAATAGACAGAGCTTCAATTGTTATGAAGACCGGTTCACCATAATTTATATTTAAGATGGTCTTATTTATGGTTGAAGTTGGCTGATGGTTCCAGACACCTATTGGCACTTAAATGGGCCTAACTTCCTCATGACAAGTCCAAATGGGCCCAAACTAAAGCCCAATTAAAGCTAGGGCCCATGGGAACAAGTGTGACCTAAGGGCAATTTAGGTGTGCATGTAATTTTGGAGGTCTATATCAGCACAAAGGGGCAGCCGAAATTCATATCAAGTCATTTAGATATTTTAGACAGCTTTTGAACTTTCCTTAGCTTTTGAGTTTTCTCTCTAGATATTTTGTAAGAACTTGGCTTCTCTTGTTCATGGAGGGCTAACTCATGAAATCAATCCAGATTTTGGCTGTTCTGATTATTGGTTTTGAGATTATGTGTTGTTGTTATTCATTTAGTTGTGAATCAAGTTCTTCAATCCTCTGAAATATTCTGTTTGAATTGCTTAATTCGAATTTGGATTTTCATGTTCTGTTTGCATGTGATACAAGAGGATTGTGTGGTTAATTAATGTTTCTGAGCTTTTGGATGGATTAATTACCTTGGCTGGATCATGGACTTAGGTAAAACTGGACTTGAATGTTTGCTTAATTCATTTAGTCTTAGTTAAAACCGAATTCTGGTTGCTTAACCAGTGGACATCCATAGAACATTGAGAGGCCTCTTGATATGTTTTAAAGGCCAAGAACATGGTTAATAATTGAATGGATCATTGGAAATCAAGGATGGACTAAAATCAGAATCAGTTAAGACTTGGATTGGTTGTTTTTCCCTAAAGCTTTACCACTTACAATTAATTTCTGTCAAACACTTGAACAAACAAAACCCCCTTGTTGATATGGTTCTTAATATGATTCACTAAATAGAACAATCCTTAGGTTCGACTTAGGGCTGCCTTATGCTACAAGTAGCTTAGGTAACCGAGCTTAAACTTTAACTAATTTGAGGAGCCTCGACAGCTCATCATGTATATATATATATCTTCGATGTTGTCATTTCGAAATGTCCGCTTCAAACGATGTTTCACTTCCTAAAAAGTAAAGTTGGCTTGACGAGCACAGATGCGAGGAAGCGGGAGCAATAAAACCAAAAATCTCTTTCTTGTCCTTCTACTTAAGGGGCAAAGAGAAGTGCTTTTGCTACTGAGAAAGCGAACGGTCTGCGCGAAGGTTCAAGACTTAGCCAAGCGTTAGCAAAGCTAGATTCTCATAGCGAGGCGCTTCGAGTTAGCGAAGCGCTGTAGTAGCGCCAAAGCCCTATGTGCTATAATGCTGAGCCAAGGACGCTCTGCCTTATCTATGCATTGAGACTAACCTTGTCTTAAATCTTGAAAAGTGCCATTTCATGGTAGAGCAAGGTATAGTTTTAGGCCATGTAGTATCTAGAAAAGGGGTTGAGGTAGATCCTGCTAAAATAGATGTCATTACTGCTTTATCTTACCCCACATGCGTATGGGAAGTGCGGTCATTCCTTGGACATGCAGGTTTCTACCGGCGCTTTATCAGAGACTTCAGCAAGATAGCCATTCCGCTGTCTAGCCTTCTGCAGAAAGATGTGGAGTTTCTGTTGACCAGAATTGCAAGGAAGCTTTCAACCGCCTAAAGCTAGCTCTCATCAGTACCCCTGTCATTAAGCCACCTGATTGGACACTCCCATTCGAGCTGATGTGCGATGCTTCGAATTATGCCTTGGGAGCTGTCTTGGCGCAGCGAGTGGCCAAAGTTCCTCATTTGGTCTACTATGCTTCGAGAACTCTGGATGCTGCTCAAGCGAATTACACCACCACTGAAAAAGAACTTTTATCTATTGTTTTTGCATTAGATAAGTTCAGGTCTTATTTGGTAGATTCTAAGGTTGTGGTGTTTTTAGATCATACAGCTCTGAAGTATCTCTTGAAGAAACCGGATGCCAAGCCACGACTGATTAGGTGGATGCTGCTGCTTCAAGAGTTTGATGTGGAGATCCGAGACAAGAGTGGAGCAGAGAACCTGGTTGCTGACCACCTCAGCCGCATAGAGCGAGATCCTGATCCACTGCCCATTCAGGACTCCTTTCCTGACGAGCAGCTATTAGGGCTGCATGGAGAGTTTCCATGGTATGCAGATCTTGTCAATTATCTAGCTGCCCATGCTTTGCCCTCACACCTCACACATGCATAAATAGACACGTTAAAGAGTGAGGCGAAATATTATGTGTGGGATGATCCCTATCTCTGGAAATTTTGTAGTGATCAAATTATTAGGAGATGTGTGCCTGATAATGAGTTTCAGTCTGTTCTTAGCTTTTGCCATACCTTTGCATGTGGTGGACATTTTGGTCCTCAACGTACAGCTAGGAAGGTCTTAGACTCTGGATTGTATTGGGTCACTTTATTTAGGGATGCACATATATTTTGTAAATCTTGTGAACAATGTCAAAGAACCGGGAACATTTCCCATCGGCATGAGATGCCCCAACAGCCTTTGCTATTCTGTGAGATTTTTTATGTCTGGGGTATTTGACTTTATGGGGTCTTTTCCTATTTCTTTCGGTTTTGTTTACATCTTACTTGCTGTGGATTATGTGTCTAAGTGGGTGGAGGCGAAAGCCACCCGTACTGATGATTCTAAAGTTGTTGTGGATTTTGTTAGATCAAACATTTTCTACAAATTTGGCATTCCTAGGGCCATCATCAGTGATCAGGGTTCACATTTCTGCAACCGGACCATGGCGACTTTAATGAAGAAATATGGCGTCATGCATAAGGTTTCCACCCCTTACCACCCTCAAACCAATGGGCAAGCTGAAGTCTCCAACAGGGAAATCAAGCGTATCTTGGAGAAGACTGTCCAACCTAATCGGAAGGACTAGAGTTTGCGACTCGAGGATGCTATGTGGGCATACCGGACTACTTTCAAGACACCTATTGGGATGTCTCCCTACCGGATAGTTTTTGGCAAAGCCTGCCACCTTCCAGTGGAGCTTGAGCACAAGGCCTATTGGGCGGTCAAGCAGTGCAACCTTGATTTGAGCCAAGCCGGGTCCCAGAGAAAGCTTCACCTCCAAGAGCTTGAGGAGCTTCGTTTGGATGCTTATGAGAGCTCCCGCCTTTACAAGGAAAAGACCAAGCGGTTTCATGATAACATGGTGCTGAGGAAGGAGTTCTCTACTGGCCAGAAAGTTCTCTTGTACAACTCTCGCTTAAAGCTCATGCCTGGCAAGCTCCGTTCTCGGTGGCTTGGCCCATTTATTGTCACCAAGGTTTTCCCTTATGGTGCAGTGGAGATAGCGAGTGAGTCCACCAGCAAGGCTTTTAAGGTGAACGGGCATCGCCTCAAGCCATTTTATGAGGGCTCTAAGGAGGACATAGTGGAGGAGGTCCACTTGCACGATGCCATCTACCTCCCCTGATAAGGATGTTTCTTCTCTCTCTTTTACTTTACTTGTCCTTATGTGACTGATTGCTATTCATTGTCATCTGATGCTACTTTTTGAAGTTTTTACATTGAGGACAATGTAAAATTTAAGTGTGGGGGAGGGATTTCTGTATAGTTTAGCTGCTTTATTGTTTTCTGTTCAGTTGATTAGTTTAGTTGATTACTTTACTATTTCTATAAATTTGTTGTTTTCTATTTTAATTTTTTCTGTTTGTTGTTCTCGCTGTTTTTTCTGTTTTAATTACCCTCCAATGATGTTATAAAATTTGTAAAGTTGTAAGTTTAAAGTAATTACATTTCAAAGTTCATAGCATGATTGAATAACTTGTTTTCCATCCTTAATTTCACATGCTTGGTTTTAGATGTTGGATTGGTGATTAAGTTTGATAGATACATGCATGTCTTGTGAGATTTTGACCTTTTGATGAATGGATTTAGCATTTGTGCCATTTTTTTTTCTTCTTGTGTGATTTCACTCATGGAATTTGTTAACTCTAGAACTTGCTTGATTCTTTTTGAGGCTACATTTTCATTTGCATACATGAACATGATTGAGGCATTCTTTCTTGATTTAGCCACTTTGCCAAATAGCCAACCTTGTATTATTTCCCTTTGATTACCCCTATTGAGCCTATTTGCCTATCTTTGATATTAGCTCATTATATGCCTATGTACAAAATACCATGTTGTTACCTTACCTTAGGGAATGGGAGAGCATTGGTTCATTGTCTTAGAGGAGCTCTTATGCTTGTGGGTAATTAATAGTACAAGTGTGGAGGTTGTGAATCCTAATGTGCAAAGTATTATGTCAAAGAAAGAAAGAAAAAAAAGAGAGCCAATTGGTTCTGAAAAAAAAAAGAAAAAAAAAAAAAGAATTGTGAAAAAGAAAAAGAAAAGGAAAAGGAATATGTACAAAGAAAGGAGAATATGCTTTACACACTTGGAATTTAATGCTTGTCATTTGAGTTCCTCTCCAATGTTCTCTTATTCTCTTTGAGTTTTACCTTGTGATATCCATTTTGCTTCATTCCTTTACCTTTACCTTGGCCTTATTACAACCTTAAATAAAGTCCTCTTGATTTGTGTGTGCATTTGTTTGAGTAGTGGAGAAATAGAAGATAAGCAAGCTTATGGTAGTGCATCTCTTCATGAGTTTGATTGAGTGAAGTACCTAATTTCTAAACACTTGAGGGATTGAGAGTATATCTTGTGAGGATCTATCATTCTTGACTTATGCTTTCCAATTGAAGTTACCTTGTTTGTTGATTATGGATGAGGAGAAATTTTATTTCATGAATGCTGTGAGTTCCTTGAATCTTTAATTGCTCATCTTACTTGTGGTATGAACTTCTGCATATTTTAAATATCATTGGGAGGTGATCCTTTAGTTTTTAAATTTGTTTTTGTTTCCTTGTTCTTGCTTTTCTTAGTTTTGGAATTCTAGTTTGCCCGAGACGTGCAAAAGCTAAGTGTGGGGGAATTTGATGAACACACTTTTTATACAATAGTTATCCCTCATACTTAGTCTTTTAAACCTCTTTTGGGCTGAATTGCATAGACTTAGACCTCATTTCATGACCTTGGATCCATTTGTGTCTAATTGCAATTTCCAGCAATACTGAGCATTTTATGCTATCTCTGTGTTTCGTGCATATCTTGCATTCTGGATGTTTGAAAATTCCAAGTCATACCTTGTAGGAAACTTGAGAGAATTGTCTACAACTTTCTTTCAGGGTTCCAAAGCTAATTCGGACGTCCAGAAGGTCATATGCAGCCTGGAAGCCAGAGAAGACATGCTGTCGTAGGATCTTGACCTACATGCAGTATTTGGGTCATAACTTGAGTTGTGGATGTCATATGGACCTGAAACTAGTACCATTGGAAAGCTAACAGACAGAGCTTCAATTGATATGAAGACCGGTTCACCATATTTTATATTGAAGATGGTCTTATTTGCAGTGGAAGTTGGCTGATGGTTCCAGACACCTATTGGCACTTAAATGGGCCTAACTTCCTCATGACAAGTCTAAATGGGCCCAAACCAAAGCCCAATTAAAGCTAAGGCCCATGGGAACAAGTGTGCCCTAAGGGCAATTTGGGTGTGCATGTAATTTTGGAGGTCTATATCAGCACAAGGGGGCAGCCGAAATTGATAAGAAGTCTTTTAGATATTTTAGACAGCTTTTGCTCTTTCCTTAGCCTTTAAGTTTTCTCTCTAGATATTTTGTAAGAACTTGGCTTTTCTTGTTCATGGAGGGCTGATTCATCAAATCAATCCAGGTTTTGGCTGTTCTGATTATTGGTTTTGAGATTATGTGTTGTTGTTATTCATTCAATGATTAATCTACTTCTTGCTTCCTCTGGACTATTCTGTTTGAATTGTTAAATTCGAATTTGGATCTTCATGTGTGATTGCTTAATTGCATGTGATAAAAGAGGATTGTATGGTTGATTAATGTTTTGAGATTATGTGTTGTTGTTATTCATTCAATGATTAATCTACTTCTTGCTTCCTCTGGACTATTCTGTTTGAATTGTTAAATTCGAATTTGGATCTTCATGTGTGATTGCTTAATTGCATGTGATAAAAGATGATTGTATGGTTGATTAATGTTTTTGAGATTTTGGATGGATTAATCACCTTGGCTGGATCATAGACTTAGGTAAAACTAGACTTGAATGTTTGCTTAATTCATTTGGTCTTAGTTAAAACCGAATTCTGGTTGCTTAACCAGTGGACATCCATAGAACATTGAGAGGCTTCTTGATATGTTTTAAAGGCCAAGAACATGGTTAATAATTGAATGAATCATTGGAAATCAAGGATAGACTAAAATCAGAATCAGTTAAGGCTTGGATTGGTTGCTTTCTCTAAAACTTTACCACTTACAATTAATTTCTATCAGACACTTTGAACAAACAAAACCCCCCTGTTTATATGCTTCTTAATATGATTCACTAAATAGAACAATCCTTAGGTTCGACTTAGGGCTGCCCTATGTTGCAAATAGCTTAGGTAACCGACCTTAAACTTAATTAATTTGAGGAGCCTCGGCAGCTCATCAATGATAATCAAATAAAAGAGCCTGAAATCTGAAGCATAGAGCAATTTGATTAAAATACCAATCAATGTTATTCAGAGAGAAGAGAATTATAAGTAACTAGTGCTTATAGTTGTAGTGCTTCCTAATGTACTTAAAAATAAAAATACTAAGCAACCGGTGTTTTCTGGTCGTAAAGTTTTTACTACCTTTAAGCGGAACTGAACATTAAACTAATTAATAAAGCTTTAGGTTAAGCGGAATGGAAAGGAATCCTGATGCTGACCATATAAGAATTCAAATTAATTCTTCCTTTTGAGGACACCATTCGATTACATAGGTTCTTTCCCCAAATCTTGAAATTCTCTTCCTAAGACTTACGAACTACACTTATGCTTCAAATCATGAAAATTTTTCTTCTAAATGAATGCTTAAGAACTTGCTTTGTCATTTGTCATAAGTATTCAAACAGAGCTTTCTATTATTGCTTCTTCATGTATAATAATTTGATTATATAAAGTAGATGTCAGTTTGCTTTGACAAGCAGAAATTTCAAGTACAACATAAAGATTTATCTTTGTTGAGGCATTTTAACTGTTATGGTTATATTCCTTTAACCTTGTGAGATGATTGTGATACAAGAGTGATTAATGAAGATATACTTAGCTATACTAACTAAGCATCTTTTCACTTCCATTTCTTATTCAAAAGAAGCTTTTCTGATGCAACAAACAGTGATATATATATATATATATATATATATATATATATATATAAGTCTCTCTAGCGCGCGCACAAACACACACACATATATATACATAAAGTCAATATCTACATGAGCAAGTACAACATTTACCTCTACCTCTCAAGTAAATCATGCAATAAGCTCGGTATTTTAGTAGTGAGGAAATCAAATTCAATGTGCAAAGCACATTTATGCATACAATTAATTTACACACAGGCTAACCACTTCCGACAAAATGAAGCTTCCAATTGAAACCCATAACAAGCAACAGATTTTAACTTAGTTTGTTTCTCTAAAGTGGAGGGCTGTTATGGTGCCCAATGGATTCATTTCAGAATCTGAAATACAAGATGAATTGGAAGCCAAATATAAGTTTTTGAAAATTAATTGAAGTTCTCTACTTATGTATTCATGATTACAACTAGCTAGGTAAAAACAATGTTATCTATTTGTGCAGAATTTGTGGTTCATCTGCTGGAGAAGATGATTACAAGGTACTGCTTAATTTCACCACTAAAGGGGTACATTTACCTATCAATTGAAAAGAACTAGTTTTTTGTTTACACAGAGGCATGCAACTATATAATTGCTCTGTCTATGAAAGTACATATGTTGGACGTCTTTACCAGTGTAGCATTTTTCAGATTATGAAAGTAGTTAAAAAAATTATGATATGTAAAGCTGGTGAATAGCTATGATTGATGATAGCTATGGAGCCTCCTTCTTTGTGTCTAAATGTTGTATATTCTGGTTAACTAATGGGGTAGTCAACTATGTAGCACAGGCCACTACAAAAAAGGGGTCATGAAAGTGAGCTCATGGAGGAACTAAAAAAATTTGGGTGATGAAATGGCCAAAATAATAGTAGTTCCATGCATGAATGCTAACTCATGGTAAGATTTGTTGTCTAAAGAGGGCCCTGAAATAGGGGAGAAGCGATTTGGGAAATTTTCTGTTGCAGGTTGGATGTGTCTAGGTGTGTTTCTAAACTCATGGTATAGCTTCCAGTTTCATGCTGGTGTGATGAATGATCTAGTTCTTTCCAAGTTAGAAATATGGTGTAATTAGAGATGTAAAATTAGGATCAAAAGAAGGCATAGACAGATTGAAATTGAGAGGGGAGGAAGGTTCATGATGCTTCATTATTTTAGAGCATAACAAATAGTAACTAGCTATAGCTACCCCATGACAACATAAAAAAAAATATATTCTAAATAAAGTTTTAATCCCAACAACCAAATTTCACCATCCAGTAGTAGATGAAGCATAAGTAAATGTAATATTCATCCAAATCTAATAATGGAATACCCCACAAGTGATAACCTGCTAAAAGACAAAAATACAAAAAGTCAATGAAAATGACACTCAAACTTAAGTTGGAAGCTTAAGGGCATATTCTTCTGATGGCCCACTAACTAAGAAGACAAAACACATCAAAAGGCATCTTAAACTTGACTAAACTAGAATCAAACTTTCAAAACTGAAATCGAAATTGTAAAGTTTGCAATTTGATTTTAATCAAAAAGTTTCAGTTAAAGAATTTTAAGCAGAAAATTACTCTTGAATTGCATCTGATCCTTAGAAGGAAAATGCCTGCTTGCTTTGGCAATCATCACAGGGTATTTATCCTTGGACAAACCCTATAAAAAGATCTAAAACAACATGCCACCAGATTGACTGTAATGTAGATCCGTTCATCTGTACATAGTAATTTATTTACAGTCATTTGCCTTTTTTTTAAGAGTTATGGTAGGGACATATTCCAATACATGGTAATCAACTATCCAATCCAAGTATACCAAACAATAATTGGAAATCGCATAAAGTTCATTGTTTTGATACAAAATTTAGTGAGTCAGAACAACAAAGGTTTACGCATTGTTGCATTTCCCCATGAAAGATAAGTTTAGTTATTTTTAGGAATATTTTTCCCATCATTAGATTATTCATTTATACATCATAAATCTTACCACAAACTGTCAATTATTAAATACTAATGGCGTAAGTCACTCCACATTTAATCATTAGTTATCATAACATCAACTATGTAATATCAATTCTTATAATACACACATATATAGACCATAACTAAATGAACTATACCACTGAACATCTTTTTAAGCATGAGTTGAATGCCAGTCCAAAGTTATTAAAATCCTGAACCAGAGATTCTTATGATCCTATAGCTTTCAGTAAATAATCTGGTCTTAGTATCTGTTCAAGATTCACTGGAGGTATATAATGTTAATAATAGCATCAACAAGATTCCACAGTCCCTTATGTTCATGAGACAATTGAATTTACATTCTTCCTGATTCAAGTCTCCAGCCAGAATATCAGTGTCCGCATCAACGTGCATGTGTATGAATAAAACATAGAACTACTTTTGTTTCTTCCTTTCTACTCATGGCACTTTTCTTTATCATAGAAGTATTTTTTCCAAATGCGAAACATAAAGTCTTATGTCAAAAGTCTTATGGCAAAGTTTTACCCAAATGGAAATATTTAGCATCCCACATAATATAAAATTTTCATGTACATCATAAATACAGTGCATGAGTAAGGGAAACTGGTTTATTAAGTAGTATCTTAAATTCTAAATCATACAAGTTCTGGCCTAAATTTCCATGCACTTTCATTTGGAACTAGTTTCCACTTCAAAGAAAAAAAAAATGCAATACCTACCTCATTTTCAACTCAAAACAAGACAAGGTACTAAATTTCAAGTCGTTTCACACGAAAAGACCGAAATATTTCGGTTTCGTGAAAGAACGACACCAAACGCATATACGACATGGAAATTCCATTGTTTCGATGGAAAAATTACAGTTTCGATGAAGAAATAGGATAGGGAAATGGATACCGTGGAAGGAGTAGAGTGGCAGTAGTGGATTGAGATGAAGGATGAAGATGGAGAAAGGATGGTGGTAGATGGAATTCAAGAACGAGAAGAAAGAATGGAAGAGAAGCTTTTCTTTTTTGTCTTT
>QAOA01007223.1:261304-297692 GCA_003255065.1 Cercis canadensis | reverse complement strand
TTTTTTTTTTTTTTTTTTTTTTTTTTTTTTTTTTTAACAAGAGAAGAAATAGTATTAAATTGTGCACATGCATATCATATATGTGCTCATTTCATTTACGCATATATCTTTTCTATATTGTGTGCATAAAAGATTTGTTTATGTTACAAGTGAAGAGTTTAATGCTTAGTATAAGATATTTAAAAGGAAAAACAGAACTAACTCCTAAATTCGTAATCCACAAGGACCACAACAAGGACTATGGACAGCACTAAGGTTAGAAAGTAATGAAAACTTCAATTTAACTATTTTAAGACTGATTCTTTAGGAAATAGAAGACATTCTGAATTCTGAATTCTGAATTCCAATTCAGCTGTATTGTGAAACAATAGCATCTTTTGGTACTCAACTTTTGTCTCTTCACAAATGTCCTATGATTTTAATTTGGTTGATACCTTGGTTTATTATGATTTTAATCTTTAACTACTCTTATCTTTGTGTATTGTATTTGTAGATAATGAAGATTATACAAATTTTAAAACAACTTTATCACAAGACGGATCAAATGTTGTTTTAGAGATTATTGAAGATGAAGGAAAAGGAGAAGAAGAATATGATTTTTTTTCCTATTTTTGGCGGGTTGGCCTACCTAACCCACAACCCACAGTGGGTTGAGGTTTTCTTAGCCTGCCCTGCTCCGTTTGGTGGCGGGTTAAGACGGGTCAGGGCGGGCTGACCCGTCTTGACAGCTCTAGGGGTGCCTAACACCTTTCCCACGCATAAACAGACTCCCGAACTTTCTCTGGTTCATAAACGAATATTTTTTTTTATTTAAAAAAGGGTTTTTCAATTATTTATCATTTTCCTAATACAATTGGTGACGACTCCAAGGATTTTTTTTTTCGGAAAACTAGTCTTTTTTCTTTAAGTCTGCCATTCACATCATAGCGACTTTCGGGTACGTTGTGACAGTTTGGCAACTCCACTGGGGTAATTTAGAGAGTCAAGCCTAGAAAATCAGTTGTGTAAACTTAATATGGCCTTGTGTATTTTCTTTACCCCTAAAATTTCTTTTGTTTTGTCTTTTCTCATTTTTTGATTAGTTCTGCTTTCGAGTATGTTATTCATTTAGTTTTCGCATTTGTAGATAGCTTATTACTGTTGCATATTTTTTGTGTTTTATTGCAGTTGGATAGTTTATGGTAACCCTGTAACCCTGTACACTACTAATCGGCTTTGTACCCAGGTCATTTTAAACCTAGGATTAGAACGGAGCCTAGTGTTATTACTAGGAGGTTTATCCTTCGGTGGTTTACACGAAAGCTTTCGCTCAAATTGTGGATTATCTTGCTGATTTGGGTAAGCAAAGGGGTTACCCCTTGTGAACTAGGTTAGTAGGGTGTGATCTCCATCATTTTGGTAGGGGTAGTCTACAGTACCTTGGACTTTCAGGATATTAGCACTTATTACCAAAACATGCACGTAGTTTGACTATAGATGTCGTCCAATTCAGGATAGACCTTGGCCGTTAAGCTAGAAATCCTAAACTTAAGGTTGATCCTTTCATAAAACAAAGGGAGAAGCATCATTCTTTTCAGGTGTTTACATATTTTTTGGTCTTATTTTATTTATTTCATTCTAATAATTCTTTTTGCTTTGCTTAAATTCTCAGAGAATGGTATTGAGAGATAAATTGTTAACATGGCTAATCAAGATTCAACTTTTTCACGTCCTTCTAAAGTATTCATGAGAGACACTCAAGCACAATAAGCAAAAGAAGGAGATTGTTTGCCTAATGGATATAGTTCTGAACTGTCGAAAAAGGTCAAGGTTACCGTTGAAATGAATGAGATAGTTGACATTGGACTTTTTGTTCAGAAGATGCCTTTATATGAGAGATGACCCCTTTAGACAGATTACCCTAAGCTCACGGATCTATTAAAGATAAAAGTACAGGGAATAACATTGATTACTGCAGTAAACTTTTGGGACCCATCCTATAGATGCTTCTCATTTAAGGATATGGATTTGACCCCAACCTTGGAAGAGTACAGTCACATGTTGGGGATACCTTTAGCTAAAAATAGTCAAGTATATACTTATATTGTGCACAAAGTGGCTGAAGAGAAAATTGCTGATATTTTTGGAGTAAGTAAGCAAGAATTGTTAAGGGAGAAAAAGGGAAAAGAATGGGAGGCTCAAGTATGGCCCATGTATTTTGTAAAGAAATGTATAGATACTTTTCTCAGTCAAAGGAAGTGGGAAAATTTGTGCAAATTAGTGATTCTAGCTATATATTGATTGATTCTTTTTCCCAACTACAAAAATGCAATTAGTCATGATGCCATAGATGTTTTCCATAGAGCTCTCTGCAATGGGGTGAATCCAATTCCCGCCATTTTAGCCAACATGTTATTGTCCCTTAATTATTGTAGGAAGAATGGTAGAGGAAAACTGAGATGTTGCTTCCAGTTGTTATATGTCTGGCTATTTTGTCACACATTTGGGAGAAGGTTTGATTATATGAAGAGATAAGTCAAAATAGCTAACCTTTTGGAAAACTTTCATATGTTGAAACTGTCGGAAGATTGGACTGGACAACATTGGTTGGAAGAATTCAAAAAAATCTATGAGCAGACTGTTTTTTGGAAGATCCATTAGGTAGGAAGTCTGGGTATCCTAACCAGTTGTGGGGATTTCTCTTGCGTCCCTCTTATGGGGACACAGGGATGTATTGCTTATACTCCCCTCTTGGTTCTACGCCAATTCGGTCGCCAACAATTCATTCCGCCAATAAAAGAGCTTATAGAGGTAGATTTTGAATATAAAAGTCAGGGAAACAAAAGTAAGATGGGGAAAATTTTTCAAGCCTGAAAACACCTGGTCATTCGTAAGGTGGACTTCAGTCCACTGATAAAGCACGCCATAAGGAGTATAAAAAGTGGTTTCAAGCTTGATAAAAGAATGTAATAGTTCTAGAAATCAGTCATTCCTCTTATTAACCTCAGTCAAAATATAGTCTTCAGGATTTGAAACAGAACAATCTGTAAGAGACTTATTGAAGTTTGAGGAAATGGAGAAGAGTTTGATAAGAGTAGAAGAAGAAAAACAGAAACTAAAGGATGAGAACACCTTGCTACTAGAGAAAATGAAGACGATAGAAGGAAGGGAGGTGGTCAACAAATTGAAAAGGGAAGTAGCCTATTATAAGGAAAAATGGTTTCTTACGGAGATAAGGTCGTTTCTTTGGAAGATGAAATACAAAAAGAACGAGACATTCATGGCCAACACATAGCTCACCTAGAAGAAGAGGCACAAGAGGCTAAAAGACAAAAACTAGAAGCAAAAGAAGAAAAAAAAGATAAAGATCGACAATGCGATGATTTAAGTTGGCAAGCTAATGACCTCCAATACCAAATAGATCAACTGAGAAAAAAGGTGGCTTTCAAAGGGGATGTAGTTGTCTACTGGGGACAACAATATGACTCACTTGTTAGAAATTTACAAATAAGGGCAGAAATGTTACACCAACAAGTCTCAGCCACGGAAATGTCTTCAACTCCATGTTCATCATCTGTTAAGGAACTTGAAAAGTTGTTAATGAAGTGTAAAAAAATATTGAATGATGTATTTGGGACGTAATGCTATTATTGTAATTTTTAAGTTTTGTAAAGAGCTATGTATTTAAATGAAAGCTGCATTATGACTATGGAGAATTTTGTATCCAATTCACTCCAAAGAGAGGAATGAAGTTATTTACAAGGCTATTTTACTTGTTATGTATAATGTTTTTCATGAGGAGTTAAATACTTTCATTGAATTCATTCATGTTAATCTATTCTTGTAGGGAGCTATATGTTCTTACAAAAATAGGTTAATAGCGACGCTCTCATGAATATTTTGTGCAAAGACGTGGAATTCATCGTGACCATGGTTGTGAAAGCGATGCTAACAATTTATTATTTAATCACAATTTTTCTTATCTTCTTCTATTTCTTTTTATTATTATTTATTTCTTATTTTTGCATACTCAACAGAGAAGTAATACATTATTGGTCGTGCAAAGAAAATTAAGTTCAATCAAAAGCACTCTGCAAGAAGGACAATCGGGATTAGATCAAGAACCGTCGATATCATGGAAGAAATCAGAAGCAGTGACGTAATCTGGGAGCCGAGTTTCATGAATTGAAATCTTATATGAACGAGATAATGAAACTTTTCACTGAGAGTTTGAAGCTGAAGGTTGTGGCCGAGAGGCCAAGTAGTGTCAATATCCCTCAAATTTCCCATGTGACACCCTTATTGATATATTCCACAATTGAGGCAAATCCTGCTATTTCTACTCCAATATGGGGGATGCCTCCACACTTGATGTCTTCTACAAATCTAATGCAGAGATATGATTCTAATTCAACAATTTATCCAATTCAACAATTCCTTCAACCACCCAACTAGCTGATGTTATGTGTGCCAACTCACAACCTTTCTCAAGCCCATTCTCTATACCTATGGAAGCTTCATTCAATCTAAACGAAAATTAAGGGGGCGTCTACACATATACTCATCTAATTACTCACTATGCTGCACAAGAAACCTCAGGGTTAGTTCCATTAGGGAGAGATAAGGAAGAGTTGGAGAAGGAGAAGCTGAGGGTAGAATCAATGGAGAAAAAATAGGCACTTTTGGAATAACAGATTAAGATGATGCAGGGATCGGGGGCATACAGTCTAGTGGATATTGGGAAACTCTCTCTAACTTCAGAGATTACGCTCCCTAAGGATTTCAAAATGCCCGAATTTGCACGATATGATGGGACAACTAATCCCCAGCTTCATCTGAAATCTTACTGCACCAAGATGTCTATATGGGCAAAAGAGGAGAAGTTTTTCATGCACTTTTTCCTAGAAAGTTTAATAGGTCCTGCTGCAGATTAGTACTAGCACTTGGATTATTTTAAGATTCACACGTGGAGGGACTTGGCTGATGCTTTCTTGTAGCAATACAACTTTAATGACAATATAGCCCCTACTAGAGCCCAACTGGGAGCCATGAGAAAGGAGAAGGGGAAAGCTTCAAGGAGTATGAGCAAAAATGGAGAATTCTAGCTGCTCAAGCTCAACCTCCATTAATGGATTCTGAAATGGTCCATTATTTTGTGAATATTTTGAATTCCCCGTATGTTGAATTAATGGTGGCAAGTGTCTATAGAGATTTCTCTAAAGTGATCAATCTTGGAAAAAGGGTGGAAGAGATGTATCGTGCTGAGAAATTTTCATTCTTGAAAGGTGAAAATAATAATAACAATTTAAGGAAGGGACAACCGTTTAAGAAAAAAGAATGAGATGTAAGCTTAGTCCAAACACTTGTATCCTCGCATTTTTCTCATCAAGGAAACCCATCTTACCAGCTTTATCCTAACCTCCCCCCCATACTCTCCTCAGGTCAATAATGTTTTATCACCCCAACCATACTATACACCTAGACCGGTTTTTTCACCATTCATTTTCAATTATCAGCCTACCCCACAAAATGCATTTCCAAATAATTCAATGCCTAGACCACCAACTAGACCCAATTACCAGGAGTATAGAAATCAACCCCGTCCTTCTTTCAAAGATGAGCCTTTTTCCAATATCTCTATGTCAAAAGCTGAATTGTTCAGACAGCTATGTGAAACCCATGCAATAGCTCCAAAACTTGTAGAACCCCTGCAACCACCATTTCCAAATTGGTATAACCCAAATTTTAAGTGTGACTACCATAGGGGTACAGTAGGTCACTCCATTGAAGACTGTCCCACCTTTAAATACGCCGTCCTATACTTGTTTAAACAGGGGGCCATCAAAGTTGAGGAGATAGGAGGTGGACTGAATGTAAATACAAACCTTTTGCCTAATCATGAGAGAAGATCTGGAGTAAATGCTATTATCAGGGAGGCGGAGGTAGTCAAGAAAATCACAGAAGTTAAAATGCCAATGAAGAAAGTGTGGGCAAGTTTGAAGTCGGTGGGATATTGCATAGAAGCTCCTTTCAGAGAAAGAAAGCATGATGACAAGTTTCATAAAGGACTATTCTGCAAGCATTATCAGGGTTGTGGCCATGACATAGAGGATTGTTGAGAATTCAAGTGCAGGCTTCAAAAATTGATTTCACTTGGAGTGTTGAGGTTTGAAAAAAGGAATGGTGCTGCAAGATAAGATATCAATATGGCTAGAGAGGAGTCTCAGACTTTTAAGCCTTTTTTCCTAAAAGTTCTCTCAGGTCCACTAACTAATCAAGTGCAGTTAGACGTGGTTATACAAGTACCAACCATTTTTTCCTTATGAGAGTGATCGAGCAGTGCCCTAGAATTATGGGATAAGGGTAGTGTCTATCCAAGAGCAAAGTTCAAGGGATTTTTCTGACAAAATAGACTTGATAGAGGAGAAGGATACAAGTCTGATCATAAATGTAAAAAGTGGAGGAATTACCAGAAGCGGGAGATGTTATACTTTAGAGGAGGTAGAGTGACAACGAAAAGAGAGGGGGAAGGCTCTGAATGATGGAAGAAAACCGCTCCTAGCAAAGAAAGTGGATACCCAAGAAGTTGGTAATGAAGATGAGGAGTTCTTGAAAATAATGAAGCAAAATGAATATGACATTGTGGAACAAATGAAGAAAACCCCAGCTCGCATTTCTTTGATGTCACTTATCATGAGTTCAGAGGAGTCCCATAGAATAGCCTTGCAGAAATTTTTAGATCAGGCTTATGTGCGGCCAGACATCACTGTGGAAAAATTTGAGGGTATGGTGAACTTCATTTGGAATGTTAGTACTATTTCCTTCTCTAATGAAGAGTTAATGTCGGGGATGAGTAATCATATTAAAGCACTTCACATTACGCTCAAATGTGAAGGGTACATTGTGGCAAGAGTTCTAATTGATAATGGGTCTGCACTAAATGTGCTTCCCTATTTAACCCTAACACAATTGTCTGTCAATAGGTCTTTAATCCAAGATAGTTGCATAGTAGTGAGAGTGTTTGATGGAACAAAAAGAGAAGTTCTTGGAGACATTGTGCTTCATCTGGAAATTAGGCCCAGTTAGTTTGACATCCATTTTCAAGTGATGGATATAGAGCCAGCCTACACCATGCTTTTAGGGAGAACATGGATTCACATAGCAGGGGTAATCCCATATACTTTTCATCAAAGGTTGAAATATATTAGCGACGAAAAAGTAATCACCGTCAAAGGAGAGGGGGAAATGTTTGTAACTAAACCCAACTCTTTGCCATATGTGGAGACAACGGAAGAAGCCTTAGAAACTTCTTTTCAGTCTTTAGAGATAGCAGAAGGCAACATGAGGGAGATACATAAAAAGGGAGATGTTAACCAAATAACGTCTCGGATCATGTTGAAGAGTGGATTTTAGAAAGGCAAGGGTTTGAGAGTTAACTTACAAGGCATCAGTGCTCCTATCTCACTCCCGGAGAATGTCGGCAAACAGGGGTTGAGATATGAGCCCTCAGTTGAAGAGTTAGTAGGTTTGTGAGGAAATGGTCAAAAGGAAGAAGCAAGGAGCATCCCTTATCTTTGAGAGACATTTCCTGAGTCAACTGGAGTGATGTTTCCTCTTAGTGTGACCGATCCTATGTACATGGTGAACACTTTGGAAGGTCATCAAAAGAAGAGTTGCTAGATCTGGCCCTGCAACGAGGAAGAACAATTGATTAACTGGGAAATGGAACCATTACCCGAGATTGTCTCATTTGAGTAATAGTTGTTTCTATCATTATTTTATTTTATGACCAAGGTCCAAAGTCATTTGAATGTTATTGCATTGAACCACGTTTTATTTTGCATATTAATGAAGTATTTCAGTATGGAGTTTGAATTCAGTTTTGTCTTATTCATTATCTTCCCAAGAGTTCATCATTTTTCTCTTTCTTCACACTAATCTCTATTTAATTAACTTTTGTTCAATTTTCTTTGAATTTTGTTCTCAGGAGTCTTGACAATACAGATCTCTTATCCCAAGACCATGATTCTATTTGTCCAATGATTGATTGCCATGTTGAATTTAATACAGATGAATACAACTCGTATGAGAATGTAGAAATTTTTGATAGATTTGCAAAGATGTTTGAGTTGTATGAAAAAGCAATAAGTCCCTACAATGAAGAAGTACAGATAATAAACTTGGGCACAGAGGAAGAGAAGAGGGAATTGAAATATGTTGAAAACCCGGAGAAATAAGAAATGATTGCTTTATTCAAAAAATACTTGGAGATTTTTCCTGTTCCTATCAAGACATGCCAGGTCCTCGACCCCGATATTGTATCTCACAAGATCTCATTGTATCCTGATTGCAAACCGATCAAACAAAAGTTGAGATAGATGATGCCAGAAATGTGTAGTAAGATAAAGGATGAAGTGATCAAGCAAATAGAGGCTGGGTTCTTAGAAGTCGCTACTTATCCTGAATGGGTTACCAACATAGTTCCAGTACCAAAGAATGATGGATGGGTAAGAATGTGTGTGGACTTCCGAAATCTAAACAGAGTCTGTCCTAAAGATGATTTTCCTTTGCCTCATATAGATGTATTAGTTGACAATACAACTAAAAATCACATGTATTCATTCATGGATGGATACTCAGGATACAATCAAATTCCAATGGCTGAGGAGGACAAGGAGAAGACCACATTTATAACTCACTAGGGCACGTACTGTTATAGAGTAATGTGATTTGGGTTAAAAAATATTGGGGCAACTTATCAGAAGGCTATGGTCACGTTATTTCATGATATGATACATAAGGAGATTGAAGTTTATGTGGATGATATGGTGTCTAAGTCAAAGGAGGGGGAAAGTCATGTGTACATTCTTCGAAAGCTGTTTGAAAGATTAAGAAAGTACAAGCTAAGGTTAAATCCCTCCAAGTGCACTTTTGGTGCAACAACCAGGAAGTTATTGGGTTTTATTGTTAGCAGAAAGGAATTGAAATGGATCCAGATAAAGCTAAAGCAATAGGATAAATGCCACCTCCAAGGTCAGAAAAGGAAGTGCGTAGTTTCCTTGGAAGACTCAACTACATAGCCAGATTAATCTCTAACCTCACCTATACCTGTGAACCTATCTTCAAGCTCCTAAGGAAACATAATCCGGATGAGTGGGATGAGCAGTGCCAAGAAGCTTATGAGAAAGTCAAAGAATATTTGCTTAATCCTTCGGTGCTTGTGCCTGATGAATACACTTTTTATACAATAGTTATCCCTCATATTTAGTCTTTTAAACCTCTTTTAGGCTGAATTGCATAGACTTGGACCTCATTTCATGACTTTGGATCCAATTGTGCCTAATTGCATTTTTCAGCAACTGAGTATTTTATGTTGTCTCTGTGTTTCGTGCATATCTCGAGTTCTGATGTCTAAAAATTCCGAGTCATACCTTGTAGGAAAGCTGAGAGAATTTTCTACAACTTTCATTTAGGGCTCCAAAGCCAATTCGGACGTCCAGAAGGTCATATGCAACCTAAAAACCAGAGAAGACATGTTGTCGCAGGATCCTGACCTACATGCAGTGTTTGGGCCATAACTTGAGATTTAGGTGTCATATGGACTTGCAACAGGTCCCATTGAAAAGATAACAGACAGAGCTTAAATTGTTATGAAGACCGGTTAACCAGATTATATAGTTTAGATGGTCTTATTTCCATTCGAAGTTAGCTGATGGTTCCAGAAACCTGTTGGCACTTAAATGGGCCTAACTTCCTCATTACAAGTCCAAATGAGCCCAAACCAAAGCCCAATGAAAGCTAAGGCCCATGGGAACAAATATGCCCTAAGGGAAATTTGGGTGTGCATGCATTTTTGGAGGTCTATATGTGCAAAAGGAGGCAGCCGAAAATCAAAATTCGGGCATTAGGATATTTTAGACAGCTTTCTAGTTTTTCTTAGTCTTTAAGTTTTCTCTCTAGATATTTTGTAAGAACTTGGCTTCTCTTGTTCATGGAGGGCTAATTCATCAAATCAATCCAGGTTTTAGCTGTTTTGATTATTAATTTTGAGATTATGCTTTAATTGTTATTCATTCAATGATTAATCTACTTCTTACTTCCTCTGAACTATTCTGTTTGAATTGTTAAATTTGAATTTGGATCTTCATGTGTGATTGCTTAATTGCATGTGAATAAAGAGGAACTTAAAGGTTGATTAATGTTTCTGAGCTTTTGGATGGATTAATTACTTTGGCTGGATCATGGACTTAGGTAAAACTAGACTTGAATGTTTGCTTAATTCATTTAGTCTTAGTTAATTCCGAATTCTAGTTGCTTAACCAGTGGACATCCATAGAGGACTAAGAGGCTTCTTGATGTTCTCTAAGGCCAAGAACATGGTTAATAATTGAATGGATAATTGGAAATCAATGATGGATTAAAATCAGAATTAGTTAAGACTTGGATTGGTTGTTTTCCCTAAAACTTTACCACTTACCATTAATTTCTATTAATCACATGAACAAACAAAACCCCCATGTTGATATGCTTCTTAATATGATTCACTACTCTGAATAATCCTTAGGTTCGACTTAGGGTTGCCTTATGCTACAAGTAACTTAGGTATATCAACCTTAAACTTTAATTAATTTGCGGAGCCTCGGCAGCTCACCTGTACCTCCAATCCCGGAGAAACCTCTTATTTTGTACTTGACTATGTTGCAAGAATCAATAGAAAATGTGTTAAGGCAACACAATGAAGGAGGAAAGAAAAAGAAAGCAATTTATTAGTTGAGAAAAAAGTTCACAGACTATGAGACAAGATATGCTCTTGTAGAAAAGACTTGTTGCACCTTAGTTTAGGTGGCTACCAGGCTCTAACAGTACATGTTGTATCACACCACTTGGCTTATCTATCGTATGGATCTAGTCAGATTTATCTTCGAAAAACTCTATCTCTTTGGGCAGCTAGCGAAGTGGCAAATTGTCCTTTCGGAATATGACATGGTGTACATGACAAAAAAGGCAATAAAAGGAAGTGTGATTGCTGATCACTTGGTTGAAAGCCCTATTGATGATTACTGACGGGTGCCGAACCGTACAAAATTAAACTACTAATTGCAACTAAATTGTAGTATAGGATGCAACCAGTGTCGTCTTCCAAGGATTCACCAGAACAACTAATCTTTTAAGAACTTAAGCAAGAATAGAATATGGGGGGGTTTTGTGTTGAATGCAATATACTAAGAATTAAGAAAGCAGTAAATTGAATTTATCAAATAAGAGAAAACGCAATCAACTCAAGCAGGCAACCAAACTCTAATCCATCCTTGTTCACTAAAGATAACCTAGATCTGATTTAATTCTTGGTTAAGTGTTACCTGGAACCCCTAACAATAACACTTAGAATTCCTACTGATTTACCAATCAGGATTCAATTAATCATGGAATTAAGACTCTAGGCAACCGCTCTATATCACTAAATCCAGATTAATTTAATAACCGAATTATCCAAGTTAACCATATATTAAAGACCTTTAAAGTATGATTATTAATCTGATTACTGTTATGAATCTAATCAAACGATTTAAATTCATACAACTCATGCAATCAAAGTACCATTCAATCACATGAAGAAGGGGAGAAGCAGTAATTCAAATTAAATTAAATCAAACCCGGTTGAAGCACAGGAACTCTGGATTGTCAAGTTTGGCTCCTCTTGAATTGATTACAAACGAACTTAGCCTTCCATGGAAGACTTGAACACAAAGCAAAGGGGAAAAACGAACTAAGCAAAGGAGGCAGTAACAGCTCAAGGAATTTCGTATCTCTTCTGATTGTGTATATTTGCCTCAACAACTTGAGAATATATACTAGCTGGCTGCCTCCTCTAGGTTTCCTAATGGTTTCCTAATTACAAAATAAACCTAGTTTCCTAAATTATTAATGGTAAAAACATGATCAAGCCCTAGTGTCATGTGTGCTGGCCCAAAAACAGATGTTGGCCCAAATAAACATGCTCTGGTCCAATAGGCAGCCCTAAGGAAAGGAATCAGTCAATGCTGGGCGGAGTGCTGGGCGGAGCAGAAAATCTGGACTGCTTGCACGCGAATTTCAGTTGTCCAGACGCGAGAATCAGCTTCTGGGCTCTTCATATGAAATGTGGAATTTTCTGTCAGCTTTCCAAAGAAACTGGAATCACATCAATCGGACATTTATAGCAAAAGATATGGTGAAAAACGTAAGCAGTGCCAGAATTTAACAGTTAAGCAATTAAAATCTACAAGCACCAACAAATCCAAATCTACAAAACATATCTAAAAGCCATAAAAATCACTAGAAACACACACTAAAAGACTAAGTATAAGAGAAACAAATAGTATAAAATAATGTGTTATCAATTACCAACCCATGAGGTTTGAATTTCCAGATGAAGACATTTTTGCAATAGAAGAGGAGACTGAGATAGAAGAAGCTCGATGGAAGATGTACTTTGACGGGGCGGTCAATGTATATGAAAAAGGGATAGAAGCTGTAATCATATCGCTAGAAAGGAAGCAATTCTTGATAGCCATCAAGCTAGGGTTTGATTGTACTAATAATGTAGCAGAGTATGAAGTGTGAGGGGTTTGCAAGCAGTCTTGGATTTAAAAATTGGCATTTTAGATTTTTTGAGGATTCTGCACTCATCATTTATCAAGTGAAAGGAAAATGGCAAACTAGAGATCCAAAATTGATTCTATATAAAAAATATTTGACACAGTTGATTGAGAAATTTGAAGATATCACTTTTTCTCATTTAACTCGTGACAAAAATTAGTTTGCTAATGCCTTGACAACTTTAGCATTGATGACCAAGCTTGATTCTTGACTACTAGTGCAACCCATACAAGTGGAGCTAGGAAATGAACCTGTTTATTATTTAAATATAGAGGAAGAACCCGATGGCCGGCCTTGATATCATGATATCATGTAATACATCAAGTTCAGAGAGTATCCAACTGGTGCAAACGAAAATGACAAGAAGACTATTCAGTGTATGTCGCTAGGTTTCTTTTTTAGCGGAGAAGTCCTTTACAAAAGAAGTTATGATGGCGCACTCTTGTGATGTGTTGATGCAAAGGAAGCTAATAGTATTTTAAGCATTGTTTATGATGGAATATGTGCGACTCATGTAAACGGGCACATGATGGCTCAGAAAATTCTAAGAGCGGGGTATTACTGGATCACCATGGAAAGAGATTGCATCAGTTACTCTAGAAAGTGTCACAAATGCCAGATTTACGCAGATCATATCAAAGCTCCACCATTTCCTCTTCCTAATATGGTAACACCTTGGCCATTTTCTATGTGGGGAATCAATATCATCGGACCAATTAATCCGAAGGGTTCCAATGGACACCGTTTTATCCTAGTAGCAATTGATTACTTCACAAAATGGGTAGAGGCTGCTTCTTATGTGAAAGTGACTCAAAAAGTGGTGGCCCAATTCCTAAAGATGAACATCATTTGTCGTTACGGACAACCAGAGAAGATCATCACGGACAATGACTCAAATTTGAATGGTGCAAACATACAGAAGTTGTGTGAGAAGTTTGTAATCAAACATCATAACTCTTCACCATACATACCACAAATGAATGGAGCTGTTGAAGTTGCCAATAAAAATATTAAGAAAATAGTTGAAAAGATGGTGATAACCTATAAAGATTGGCACGAGACACTCCTTTATGCCTTGCATGCTTATTGCATAATTGTGCGGTCTTCATTTGGGGTAACTCCCCATTCTCTGGTGTATGGTATGGAAGCTATCACTCTAATAGAAGTTGAGATCTCGTCGCTCAGAGTTTTAATGGAGACAGAATTAGAGAAATCCGATTGGACAAGAGTTAGATACGAACAATTGAACATGATTGAGGAGAAAAGATTGGCAGTAATTTGTCATGGGCAATTGTATCAACAAAGGATGGCTAGAGTCTTTAACCAAAAAGTTCGACCTCAAGAGTTCCAACTAGGAGACCTAGTGTTGAAAAAGGTTTTGCCACATCAGGAAGATGCTAAAGGAAAGTGGGCCCCAACTCACCAAGGGCCATACATTGTCAAACAGGCATTTTCAGGAGGAGCACTGATCCTCACAGATATGGAAGGGCAATAACTCCCTAGGCCTATAAATTCTGATGCAATGAAGAAATATTACCCATAAAAAAAAGAACCCGTTAGATTGAAAGCCTGAAAAGGCAGTCTAAGCAAAAGTTAGGGCACAAAAAAAAATAGAGAATTTGTTGGGTTAAAAAAACCAAAAGGATGGCCTAAATCAGGAAAGTGACACCAAAGAGCAATGAGGAAGCACGTTGATATAAGGGAATTCATGAAGAAAGTAAGATGATTGCACTTTACTGCCAAAGGGTTATATGTTCACGTCATATGAGTACAAACTGTATTCAATGCAATATGAGAATCAATCAAGTTGGACATTGAAGAGTTAGAAACAGGGGCAATTTTTCTGATCTATGTTGGCTTTTGGATTTTTCATCTCGAACTACGTGGGCTTTAATTCCTTTTTAAGGATATGTAGGCACTTATTTTATAGGGCAAGTCCATCATAAACCCCCCCCCCATACTGGAGTAATTTGTCCTTTTGAAATATTTTAAAGATGCGCCTCTTGTGGTTCATTTCCCATGAAGTATGTGGTCTTTCTCTTGAAACAAAAGAAGTTGATTCATTGAGTTGATTTCTTTCAGTTATATATTTTCTGCATGCTAAATTACTGATTTATTATTATAAATAAAATATGAGTGGATTTATCATAATGACATATTCAATTTATTCTTGAAGAATTCTCTCTGACTTGGTTTCCATATTCCAGGAATATCATAAATTCTTGACTACGACAAGGTTCAGATAAAAAAAGGAAGTAACAAGAAAGTAAAGAAAAAGGGATCAAATAACAAAGAAGTGAGTAGGTGATTCGGTTGAAAATGATGTAATTTTTTGCCTAAGAAAGAGATAAGAAGGTTAGTTTCTAAGAAATAAGAAGGATCAAAGACTGTCTACAAAAGAACCTTAAGACAAGTGGCTCGATTGAACAGAGCAAGTTTTGATTGAACAAAGTTTTCCTCTACACACCAATCATGTATTACTGTGAATAAGCAAGTATTTCTTTCAGCTTGAGTTTTTCTTTCTCTTAAAAAGATTTTATTTTCTATCGACTCCCGGGTGAAAGATCTCATTGCTTTTAAATTCTCGTTGGCTCCCGAGTGAAAGATCTTTTTGCTTTTAAATTATTGTCGGCTCCCGAGTGAAAAATCTATGTGCTTTTAAATTTCTGTCGGCTCCTAAGTGAAAGATCTTGGTGCTTTTAAATTCCTATCGACTCCCGAGTGAAAGCTCTTGGTGCTTTTAAATTTCTATCAGCTCCCGAGGGAAAGATCTCGGTGCTTTTAAGTTTCGTCGGCTCCCGAGTGAAAGATCTTGGTGCTTTTAAATTCTTGTCGGCTCCTGAGTGAAAGATCTCGGTGCTTTTAAATTCATGTTGGCTCCCAAGTGAGAGATCTCGGTGCTTTTAAATTTTTGTCAGCTCCCGAGAAAAAGATCTATATGCTTTTAAATTCCTGTCGGCTCCCGAGTGAAAGATCTCGGTGCTTTTAAATTCTTGTCGGCTCCCAAGTGAAAGATCTTGGTGTTTTTAAATTTTTGTCGGCTCCCGAGTGAAAGATCTCCGTGCTTTTAAATTTTTTTCAGCTCCCAACTGAAAGATCTTGGTGCTTTTAAATTTTGTTGGTTCCCGAGTGAAAGATCTCGGTGCTTTTAAATTCATATTGGCTCCTGAGTGAAAGATCTCGGTACTTTTAAATTCATGTTGGCTTCCGAGTCAAAGATCTTGGTGCTTTTAAATTCATGTTGGCTCCCGAGGTAAAGATCTCAGTGCTTTTAAATTCATGTCGGCTCCCAGGCAAAAGATCTCGGTGCTTTTAAATTTCTATCGGCTCCCGAGTCAAAGATCTCGGTGCATTTAAATTACTGTTGGCTCACAACTGAAAGATCTCGATGTTTTTAAATTTCTGTCAGCTCCAGAATGAAATATCTCGGTGCTTTTAAATTCCTGTAGGCTCTTGAGTGAAAGATCTCGGTGCTTTTAAATTTATGTCTACTCCCGAGTGAAAGATCACGGTGCTTTTAAATTCCTGTCGGCTCTCGAGTGAATGATCTCGGTGCTTTTAAATTCCTGTCGGCTCCCGAGTGAAAGATCTTGGTACTTTTAAATTTTTGTCGGCTCCTGAGTGAAGGATTTCGGTACTTTTAAATTCCTGTCGGCTCCTGAGTGAATGATCTCGGTACTTTTAAATTTTTGTCGGCTCCCAAGTGAAAGATCTTGGTGCTTTTAAATTTTTGTTGGCTCCTGAGTGAAAGATTTCAGTGCTTTTAAATTCCTGTCAGCTCCCGAGTGAAAGTTCTCGATGCTTTTAAATTTTTGTTGGCTCCCGAGTGAAAGATCTCAGTGCTTTTAAATTCTCGTCGACTCCCGAGTGAAAGATCTTGGTGGTTTTAAATTCGTGTCGGCTCCAGAGTGAAAGATCTAGGTGCTCTTAAATTTTTGTCGGCTCCCGGGTGAAATATCTCAGTGCTTTTAAATTTCTGTCTGCTCGCGAGTGAAAGATCTTGGTGCTTTTAAATTCCTGTCGGCTCCTGAGTGAAAGATCTCATTGTATTTAAATTTTTGTCATCTCCTAACTGAAAGATCTCACTGCTTTTAAATTCTTGTCGGCTCCAGAGTGAAAGATCTCAGTGCTTTTAAATTTTGTTGGCTCCAGAGTGAAAGATATTGGTGCTTTTAAATTTTGTTGGCTCCTAATTGAAAGATCTCGGTGCTTTTAAATTTCTTTTGACTCCTAAGTGAAAGATCTTGGTGCTTTTAAATTATTGTGGACTCCCGAGTGAAAGATCTCGGTGCTTTTAAGTTCTGTTGGCTCCCATCTGAAGGATCTCGGTGCTTTTAAATTTCTGTCAGTTCTCTGGTGAAATATCTCAGTGCTTTTAAATTTTTGTCGGCTCCCGAGTGAAAGATCTCAGTTCTTTTAAATTTCTGTCGGCTCTCGAGTGAAATATCTCGGTGCTTTTAAATTCTATTGGCTCCCGAGTGAAAGATCTCAGTGCTTTCAAATTTTGTTGACTCCCGAGTGAAAGATCTCGATGCTTTTAAATTTCTTTCGGCTCCCAAGTGAAAGATCTCGATGCATTTAAATTACTGTTAACTCCCGAATGAAAGATCTCGGTGCCTTTAAATTTTTCCTGCCTCTTGAGTGAAAGAGCTCGGTGCTTTTAAATTTTGTTGGCTCCCGAGTGAAAGATCTTGGTACTTTTAAATTCATGTTGGCTTCCGAGTGAAAGTTCTCGGTGCTTTTAAATTTTTGTCGGCTCCCGACTGAAAGATCTCGGTGCTTTTAAATTCTTGTCGGCTTCTGAGTGAAAGATCTCGATGTTTTTAAATTCCTGTCGGCTCCCGTGTGAAAGATCTCGATGCTTTTAAATTCCTGTCGACTCCCTAGTGAAAGATCTCGTTACTTTTAAATTTATGTCGGCTCCTGAGTTAAAGATCTTAGTGCTTTTAAATTTATGTCGGCTCCCGAGTGAAAGATCTCAGTTCTTTTAAATTCCTGTCGGCTCTCGAGTGAAATATCTCGGTGCTTTTAAATTCTGTTGGCTCCCGAGTGAAAGATCTCGGTGCTTTCAAATTTTGTTGGCTCCCGAGTGAAAGATCTCGATGCTTTTAAATTTCTTTCGGCTCCCAAGTGAAAGATCTCAGTGCATTTAAATTACTGTCAACTCCCGAGTGAAAGATCTCAGTGCCTTTAAATTTTTGTTGCCTCCCGAGTGAAAGAGCTCGGTGCTTTTAAATTATGTTGGCTCCCGAGTGAAAGATCTCGGTGCTTTTAAATTTTTGTCTACTCCCGAGTGAAAGATCTCAGTACTTTTAAATTCCTGTCAGCTCCCGAGTGAAAGTTCTCAGTGCTTTTAAATTTTTGTCGGCTCCCGACTGAAAGATCTTGGTGCTTTTAAATTCTCGTCAGCTCCTGAGTGAAAGATCTCAATGTTTTTAAATTCCTGTCGGCTCCCGTGTGAAAGATCTCGATGCTTTTCAATTCCTGTCGACTCCCGAGTGAAAGATTTCGTTACTTTTAAATTTCTGTCGGCTCCTGAGTTAAAGATCTTAGTGCTTTTAAATTTCTATCGGCTCCCGAGTGAAAGATCTCAGTACTTTTAAATTTCTGTCGGCTACTTAAATATAAATACATTTTGTAAATTAATTGTTGCATCATTGAACCTAAATGAGCCAATAGGATAGCAATGAATAGATTTCCTTCTCTGCCCATTGTTCCAACCTTTAAATTATTTTTATTTCAAGTAAATGACTAAGCAATTAAATAAAGAAAAGCAAAAAAAAAGGGCAAATATGAGAGGGGCGGCAGTTAGCATTGGGGGCAGATTAAGAATCAAGTAAAAAGGAAATATATGCACAAGGAAGAGCAACGTGAGAACAGAGCAAAAGGGGAAAAACGGTTTTTGAGGGAGAGCTTTCAACATAGCAGAATTTTTTAGAAAGAGAAGGCATTTAGCAGAGGAGAAGGAGAAGAGACCGAGTGGAGAGAAAGAGGGCTTGAGCAGAAAAGGTTAGCTACGAAGAGGGAGAGTAGGGAGAACTGTTGTGATAGAGAAGAAGGGAGTGAGGCTAATAAGCATCCATTGGAGATTTCTTCAATCTAGGGTATGATTCCCACTCATTTTCCTCTTTATTTCAGAATGTGAATGTAAATATCATGAAATTGATTGTTTTTGAATAATTTCTGGTTTGTGATGTTGGTTTGCTGTGCTTGCTATTTCTTTTTCCATTTTTATTTGTTCCTCTTTGCTGCTCTAATTAGTGTGAAGCATTGAGTAAATTTGTATATAAACTTTTGGTTAATCCTTGTATGTAATCTCGTTCTTGTTTTTGCTATTGGGGGTTTGTAAGATTTGTGTTAGTGCTGATCTTAGATCCTTGATTTTCATTGGTTAAGACAAAGAACTAATCTGTTTTGGTTCTGATCAACAAATAAATTGTGTGTATCTTGATCTAGTCATAAGTTCATTTATCATCCTATATTTATGAAAAATGTATTGCTGATAGGTGATTCTAGTTTATCTTGGTCTTCTTGCTTCAAATTTGATTTGTAAAATCTGATATTATGTTTTTGGATGAGTATGTTGAAAGGATAACACATATTGGGTTGATTGGTTCATATATAGATATGGTATAGTGATGAGCTGCCGAGGCTCCTCAAATTAGTTAAAGTTTAAGGTCGGTTACCTAAGCTACTTGTAGCATAAGGCAGCCCTAAGTCGAACCTAAGGATTGTTCTATTTAGTGAATCATATTAAGAACCATATCAACAGGGGGATTTTGTTTGTTCAAGTGTTTGACAGAAATTAATTGTAAGTGGTAAAGTTTTAGGGAAAACAACCAATCCAAGTCTTAACTGATTCCGATTTTAGTCCATCATTGATTTCCAATGATCCATTCAATTATTAACCATGTTCTTGGCCTTTAAAACATATCAAGAAGCCTCTCAATGTTCTATGGATGTCCACTGGTTAAACAACCAGAATTCGGTTTTAACTAAGACTAAATGAATTAAGCAAACATTCAAGTCCAGTTTTACCTAAGTCCATGATTCAGCCAAGGTAATTAATCCATCCGAAAGCTCAGAAACATTAATTAACCATACAATCCTCTTATATCACATGCAAACAGAATATGAAAATCCAAATTCAAATTAAGCAATTCAAACAGAATATTTCAGAGGATTGAAGAACTTGATTGACAACTAAATGAATAACAACAACACATAATCTCAAAACCAATAATCAGAACAGCCAAAACCTGGATTGATTTGATGAATTAGCCCTCCATGAACAAGAGAAGCCAAGTTCTTACAAAATATCTAGAGAGAAAACTTAAAGACTAAGGAAAGTTCAAAAGCTGTCTAAAATATCTAAATGACTTGATATGAATTTCGGCTGCCCTTTTGTGCTGATATAGACCTCTAAAATTACATGCACCCCAAATTTCCCTTAGGGCACACTTGTTCCCATAGGTCTTAGCTTTAATTGGACTTTGGTTTGGGCCTATTTGGACTTGTCATGAGGAAGTTAGGCCTATTTAAGTGCCAATAGGTGTTTGGAACCATAAGCCAACTTCGACTGCAAATAATACCATCTTTAATATAAAATATGGTGAACCGCTCTTCATAACAATTGAACCTCTGTCTGTTAGCTTTCCAATGGTACCTGTTTCAAGTCCATATGACATCCACAACTCAAGTTATGGCCCAAACACTGCATGTAGGTCAGGATCCTGCGACAGCATGTCTTCTCTGGCTTCCAGGCTGCATATGACCTTCTGGACGTCCAAATTGGCTTTGGAGCCCTGAAAAAAAGTTGTAGAAAATTCTCTCAGCTTTCCTACAAGGTATGACTCGGAATTTTTAGACATCCAAAACTCAAGATATACATGAAACACAGAGACAGCATAAAATGCTCAGTATTGCTGGAAATTGCAATTAGGCACAAATGGATCCAAGGTCATCAAATGAGGTCCAAGTCTACTCAATTTAGCCCAAAATAGATTTAAAAGACTAAGTATGAGGGATAACTATTGTATAAAAAGTGTGTTCATCATATAGTTTGTTGCCAAGCATGTCTAGTATGAATTCCTTGTTGATTTTATGTTCATCAAGATATTTTTTAGTATCAAATTTCTGCTAGGATTGACCTTCCTCTAAAGATTTTGGGTCATGTGGCTTGATGGAAAGATTTTTCTTTTGGTTTATATGGGGTTGAATGTTAATTCCTTGGCTGCTGTTTTCTTGGCTCATGGCAATTTTATACCTTTGGTTGTAGAGTATGGATTGTCCATGGAGGTTGTTTTTGTCAGGTTGGTTTATTTTGATTGGTATGATCAATGTAGAGTGCTCATTGTTTAATTTTTAGTTTAATATGTATGCTGAAGTGGGAAAGGCAGTGTTCAAATTTGAAATGAGGTGAATTGATGTTATTTTTTAGCCTTATAGAGAGATGTTATTAAAGCGTACGCTTGCAATCCTAAAGTTCAATTTCTGATAATAATGTTATTCCTTATGTCTTATTGAATTTGACCTTTGGTTCTAATCTAGACCAATTGAAGTTCCCTTTGACATATGCCTTTGTGAATTTTCGTAGTTGTCAGATCTTACTGGTAGCACTCAGTGATTTGTTTGTTTCTGGAGCTACAGAGCTTGTATTTTAGCATCATCTGTCCCAATAGAACCGTAAGATGCATGTATTCAATGTGTAAATTTTTCAGATTTTTTGCATGGTCAGCTTGCTCCCAGTTTGCATGGAAAGTTGGTTATTTTTCTAAGTTGTCAGGCATGTTGTTCTTCTCTGGTAGCACTCAATATTTGATTTATTTCTGGAGCTATAGAGCTCGGATTTTAGTATTGTTGGTCTCATTAGAACTGGGAGACATGTATCTCAATTTTATATAATTTTCAGATTTTTTTTATGACTAGTTTATTCCCAGTTTCTGTTTTAATATAACTGTTCAATGTTGCCTTGACACTGATGCCCTGTCTCTGGTAGTGTTCGGTCGTTTATTTCTCTCAGGAGTTATACAGCTCCGAATGACATGGTTCTTATCTCTTTAGAACCATAAGATGCATTTTTTTAGTGTGTCCAATTTTCATATTTTTTGCATGTCTATTTTATTTCCAGTTTGAATGTGAATAGGACTATTTTTCGCACTATCAGTGTTACCAGTCAGCACTGGCGGCGCATCGTCTTTCATCTCTAGTTTAATTTGTATAGATCCAAATTAGGTGATGTTGGTCTCATTTGAATTGTAAGATGTGTGGCTTCAATGTATATAATTTTTAGAATTTTTGCATGTCTGGTTTGCTCTCAGTTTTGACTTGAACACAACTATTTTTTTGGATAACTAATGAGTATGTGAATTCTTTGAACTTCCCTCGATTTTGTCCCTTGATAATGATGGTTGTTTTGGGCATGTTTGGTGGCTGGCCTGGTGTATTATGCCTTTTTCTTGGTGTATTTTGTTCATGTGCAGCTACCATTCTTGTAAGTGTATTTGTTTTTTTAGTGTTTTTGCTATTTCGCATTTGTTTTTGTCCATTGTTTAAGGTTTTATGTGCCATGCTGTTTTGTGTTTAATTCTCGTGGATTGTTGGCCATATCCTAAGGGCCGTTTAGAGTTTGTTTATGCATTTTAGTTGATTTTAGATTATTACATTTGAAGTATGTGGAGATTAAATGTGTAGGTCACTTAGGTAAATTTCTTTTTAAGTCTTTAAGTGTTGTCTAACCTGTGTTTTGGTGAATTCATGAGCATTCTTGGATATAACTCATGGTAATTATGAGTATGAGCAAATTGGAAGGCTCAACCAGAAGATACCTAGCCGCAAGCTTAGAGTAAGAATTTTGTTTTATTTATCTTTTATTTATCTTTTTATGTAAATTAAAATTTCTCAGTACCTAGATTTTGAGACAAATTTTGTAATATTTAAGATCATGCATTTACACCGCATATAAAAAATATACATGTGCCGCGTAGTATCCGCATGCCTCTTCACTTATCATAGAAGGATAGGGCGAGTCAATCCTATATGGGATGTCTTTCTCTATCCGACCTAGGTGAAGGTAGCGTCATCCTGGACGGTCCCTTCATGCGATGAAGGGGTGGAAGGATTTAGGTCTCGTTAGAGAAATCATGCATTGCACGTTTAAATTCTTTGTTTTTATTTTCTTCAGATATTCTTGTAATTAGTCATTATTCTGGAGTAAATAAAATACACATTTTTGGCCATATCATATTTGCACAATTAATTTAGGGTAACCGTCTTTAGAAGGATGCTGTGAGGTGCCTAACACATGATTTATGCTCCATGCAGCGTCATTTGACTATGTCTTGATTTGGTCATTTGCATCATCTTCCTTGTTGAATATTGTTCTCTTAAATGTCTTCAGTATGAACCCTAACCCCCATGCTTGGTAACTCGAAGAAGATATCGGCTTTTTGTTTGCGAAGCACATCAGAGAGAACCCAATCCACCTTATTGTGACCTTTGGATGGCGTCGGTACCAATTTTCCTTCCTTTTACCCAACTGTTCCTATAGAGCAACCTTTTATTATTATTATTTTTTATTGTTGGAGGAAAGGGGAGTTTAGATTGGTCATAGAAGTTTGAGATCTCCAAATTTTCTTATGTTTTAATATTTTCATCGACTCGAAATTCAATGAATTAAAAGAAAAAGAATTTGGAGAAAGATATTTGATTTTTGCAGTAGCCCTGTTATTCCTTATCCATTTATATGCTTGAGTGAGTATCCACTATTTGTTTGTTTGTTTGGGCTGTTTCATGTGTGTTTGAATCACCAATTACAGAAGAATCATTGTTATCTTCAACCCCTATAAATGTTGTGCTTAATGAATAAAATTAATTGTGAGAACAATGCATAGCTAGAAGAACTAGTTGTTAATTTGCAAAGCATAGCTTCATGTTGCAACATTAGGAGCTTGATATGATGGATTATGTGTAACTTAGGAGGGTCTTATAAATTATAGGATTAATTGATTCAATTTTTTGACCATTTGCAATTTTTTTTTTACTTTTCATGAAAAGATTACGACTATTCCTTTAGTTTCTATCCAATCCATTAAGTATGTTAATTTTATTTTAGTTTAACTTTGATCATTGTTGATGGGATTTAACTTTTGTTTTACATATTGTCATTGGCCTTTTTTTAAAATCCTTAATTTGTTTATAAATCAATGTTACTCTACCATGAGTGGGAAGGTTGAAGGTCGATACTCGAACAAGCATGGGCAAACTGTGCTTAATGTTAGTTGGAGTGTGACTACTAGCAGCTATAATGGGTCTAGTCCAGAGAACATCACTAGCAACCAAATACCATTTGAATGTCAGTGTGGGAAAAAGCCATTATTGCTGACGTCATGAACTGAGAAGAATTTTGAGCGTCCATTTTGGAGAGTGAGTATTATTCTTGAGATTATTTTTCCAATTTATAGTGTAAATTGTTAACTGCATTGTTCACTTAAAGATAATTTGTTACTAATATATAGTGAAAACATGGTGAATGCAAGAATCTTTTGTTTGTTGTGATTTTTTTTCAATGGCTGGATGAAGGGAATGCAAGGGTGAATGAGAGTAGAATTTTGGAACAAATGAGAAAAAAGTGCAATAACTATAAGAGAATTAGAAGATTGAAATACATTTGCTAGGCCTTGGCCATGCTAGTGGTTGTTTTGATGCTTAATCATCTTGTATAGGGGTAGTTCATAATGATATAAATTTCTAGATTAGTTATATTGGTTAGGTAATGACTTGTAAAATGGTTAAATTTGTCAGTTAAGTGATTTGGTCAATTGGTGTTGGATATTTTCGTGTTCATCATATGATAAGTCAATGTAGTAGTTCCGGTAAATTTCATTATAAAGAAAGGCACTAATAAGTGAGAAACTGACAATTTGACAAAATATATACCATTTAATTTGTGTCAATCAGCAAATTACAAGAACGAAGAATGTTAGAAGGGCCTTAAAAATTGCCCAAATAAGCAAACATCCTATTTTGTCTATAGAACTAATTTCAGTGACTAAGAGCTGCACAACACATAAGAACCAAATGAACCCATAAGAAATTGGCAACTTTTATAACATTCCTTCAATTTCCAACACATGAAAAGAAAACATCATCTTTAATGATTAGTCTCCTGCTTGTTCTCAACAACCCAACCTCCCTCTATTACTGTGCCGCCAACCTTGACCATTTTGTTGCTTTTGGAGTTTTTTGCTATTCTCTTTGAATTCCTGGCCTACTAGAACAAATCTGCTTTGTATTAAGGGAAATATATGTCACTGTTTCAGTTATAATCAATAATGACTCAAAATCTGCATTTTGAATAATGACTTAAAACATGAACTATTAGACACAAATGAACTGGGTTCTAGTGCTAAATAATTCAACCAACACCGATTCTACATACAAATTTGAATAAATGCTACAAATACCAAAAGTCTGTTTACTTTTATGAAACATGGATAAAAATGTAGTCCATAATATATTACCCATTCTCTCACTTGGAGCACTATGACATAAACAATTCACCATGGTAAGTTAGCACTACATATCAAATAACACTTGTGCTCTCAAAAACTACCCCATAAGTTCTTCATTTCTTCAATACATATAATATCTCTTTTATTCTTACTTGTCCTAAAAGAACATGGACACAAAACAAAGCCAGAATAACAACAGCCAACCTGCACAAGTCCAAAACCAGAAATCCCACAAAACAAACAGCCAATCAAGCAAGCCATATTAACACATGCACAACAGTGAAAGAAACAGACATAGCTAGAATAACAACAGCTAACCTGCACAAGTCCAATACCAGAAATCCCACAAAACAAACAGCAAATCTAGCAAGCCATATTAACACTAGTACAACAGTGAAAGAAACAGACATAGCCAGAATAACAACATCCAACTTGCACAAGTCCAAAACCAGAAATCCCACAAAAAAAAAAAAGCCAACCAAGCAAGCCTTCAATATGACAAGCACAATTGTGAAAGAAACAAATAGAGCCAGAATAATACCAGCCAACCTGCATAAGTCCAATACCATAATTTCCATAGAGTTATTACCAACATAATTAGTAAGAGTCACCAGTCATTTTAACAAAATAAAAAAAAAAATGTATCTCACATGATGGACATGACTTTTTGAAGCACTACGAAACCAAAAAGGTAAAGCAAGATAAATAACCTTTGTAGCTCATTGCCTATTGTAGCTGCTTACACATAACCGGAAAGGTATCAAAGTAACTAAAATTAAGTCCAAAATAAAAAGCACAGTACTTGCTTATGAATTTAGACATGTTGCCAGATATGTCAAAAAGAACCATGTTCTAAAACAAATACAGTTCAAATCAGAACAAACGGGACTGCAACAATCCCTAAAAAGTGTGCTCATGAGCCTAAACTAGTCTTCAATTTTGCTTGCTCCCACTAGAACCTGGTTGTCCATCTGAAGAAAGCATGAAAGAAAACCTCATCCTATTGACTTCGGTTGTTGTTTAGAGGGTTTCTCTACTAACAGAAGACTGTCTTCTTGTCTGCATTGATATACCTTCCTCTTAAGGTTGAGTGTGGACCCTATGAATGTGCTACGTGGTTGCACCTGAAACAATGGCACTAATAGTTATGGACAAATTACATACAAGTCATGTTGTGCATTGAGCCTCTAAAATTGTATATTCCTAGGAATTTTTCATGCCAGAATAAAACAATGTCACCAAAAATGTAATATTATCTTACATTCATCCTAATTGACAGTTTAGGTCAAGGCCCAGGTTCAGTTATTTCTTGTGAAGAGATAGGTGGGGCCTGTGATTGAGATTCCAATTGAGATGAATGGACTGGCTGCCTTGTTTCTTTTGTTGTCTTCTTCATTCTCTTTGTCTTCACAGGACCATCTTTGCATGTTCTTGTATTGTGGCCAAGATGGCCATATTTTTCACATTTAATATCCTCATATTTTCTTTTTAAGTTTGGTAGCGCTTAGAGCTTCAAGGGGATCGTTAGATTTTTTTGATTGTGTTTTAGGCCTTCTCGGGCCTCTCTTAAAAGGTGGTGGCTGGACTGCCTCAAGGCCCGTTTGAGCCCAATATTCTTCACCTGGTACGGCCCTTAGATATGGCTCATATGCTTGCTGCCATGTTGCTATTGAGTACCATTCATGCACATATTTCTCTGCTGGTTTTCTTTTCCTAGCCAGAGCTGCACAAGCATGCTTGCAAAGAATACCAGTTAAGTCTCATTCTCTACAGGAACAACTTCTTGTATGCAAGTCAACCACTGCCTTGTTGAGGGGTCTATACACAACCTCAAATTTGTTGTAATTAGAGTCCCCTACCCATGTTGGAGTCCAAAATCTACTATCTCTCCTGTCTTTGTCAAGCTTGCTCTGGGCCTTAGGACAAATTACACCTTTGTACTTGTCAGTCTTCTCCTTCATGTCCATCATCTTCCTCATTATGTAGCCTCTAATGCCTTCTACCATTGTTAGGATTGGTTTCCCCCTATACTAAACAATCTCAAAATTAAATTGTTCACACATGTTGATACAATTTTGAGATTTTGTATAAGAATTAAAGAAAGATCTAGTCTAAGCTCCTGGTTCTTTTAGCCTTAACCAAGTTGTTGCATGCTTATTAATTGCATGAATGTTAAGTAGGTGCTTCTCCCACTCTTGCATTATGTGTGACTTTGCAGCAGCCTAGAACAATTTCCTCAAGTTAGCATATTTCCACCTCCTTGAGAAATTGGCCCACACATGTCTCATGTAGAATCTATGTGGCACACCAAGTAGCAATTGTTTCATGGCTAGAACTAGTCCCTACAATATCAACAGAACTAGGTTATTTAGCACTAAATCATTCAACGAATACATCAAAAGAAATGACACAAAATTGCAAAGTTATATCTTTTGCTGGTCGAAAATAAAATTGTATCCATGGTCTCTTAGATGACCAAGATCTTCAATCAAAAGGGTCAAAAACCAGGACCAAGTCTCTTTGGTCTCCAAATCTACAATTGCATATGCAATTGGATAAAATGACTTGTTTCCATCTTGTGCTACAGTTGCCAACAATGTTCCTTCATAATAGCCTTTTAAAAAACAATCATCCAACCCAATCAAGGGTCTACAACTACTCATAAGTCCCTTCTTACGTGCATCCAAACAAACATAAAATTTTTTAAAAACAGGGGGTGACTGAGGTGAAGATCTGTCCACCCCCACTAAAACAGAAGAGTTTGGGTTGCACCTTCTAAGTTCTTGTGCATAATCCCAAAACTTGGCATGCTGAGCTTTCTCAGAACCTTCAACATAATCTCTTGCAATTTTTAGAGCTCTATAAACCTTCATTTCACACACTTTGACTTCATAGTTCTCTTTCAAAATCTTCCATGTATCTTTGACCGTCATCTCTGGTTGTGATCTTAGGAAGGGCACTAACTTGTCAGATATACATGCCCTATTTGCTTGTTTATTTGTTCTTTGCCTAGGACAAGTGAGATTTGGGGAAAATGTCTTGATTTAAAAACTTCTTGTATGATTACTATACGAACAAATAATCTCCCAAGGACAATCTTCTTTGCACACAACCTTAGCTCTACTTTTATCGTTCTCAATCCAATAAACCTCTCTTGCCATATGAACTGTATAGTCCTTCACAACATTTTTAAAGACAACAGATGTTGAGAACTCCATGCCCAGCTCAAAGTGCACCTCCCCAAATGCAACCTCCTCATTGAAGTGTGGATTCACTTACTGCTGCCTCTCTTCATCTTTAGTGTCCTCTAGTGCTGTGTCTAATTCTTCAATATGATACTCCTTTCCTCTGAATGGGTTTTCATAAACCTCAAAAGGCCTGTATGCTGCTTTTCTCTTCTTCCTCTTGTATTTTTTTTTTTTCATAATCTGAGTAGCTGCAACCCTAGCTATAGGAATGTTATGTGGTTGTTCTTCTTCTTGTACTTAAAGCTCAGTGTTTTCTAATAAAAATTGATCGTCAGCATGACCCACAGAGTCATATGGTGCTACCATATATGGATTGTCATTTGCACTACCATCATCCGAGTTGATGTCATAAGAATTACCACCTGGATCACCACTATAATATTCTTCATCTTCACATTCACCTTCACCTTTATTGTCCTCATCTTCTTTGTCACCCTCGTCACTTAAGTCTTGGAAGTTTTTATTACCCAGAACTTCTTCCACATATTCTGAATCAGTGTGCTCAATATCATCATCCTTATCATCCTCCTCTCACCCGTGCAATCAATAGGTATTGGCTCATTTAATATCACAAGATCTTCTATTACTGGATGCACAAAAAAAAAAAAAAAACTCTATTTCTGTAGTCTTTAAAGCTACACTTATCAACTCAATAACATCTATATTCCCTTTCAACGGCCTAAGCCCTTCTCTCATATTAAGACTCAGGACTAACCAAAAACACTCTACGTAATCATGATAACTATGCTTGTTGAACATCTTATCAATTACAATGATGGAAACAAGATCAACATCTATATCCCAGACATCTTCCTCACCCCTATATACCTCAAATCAACATCATCTCTGAATTGACCCCCGTGGTGAAACACGAGGTTAATATAATAGGTCATGCTCCTGTTACAGTAAAAAAAGAAGAAGAGAATTTAAACATTATAGTATTTTCAAAACTAGTTACTGTAAAAAAGTACTAGTGGGAAACAAATGGCAATTGGATTTTTACTACTCAATACTCATGTTCATGCCCAAAAACTTTAAATCAAATGTTTTTTTTATCCATGTACTTTCATTCTTTTAACTTCTTTCAAAATTGTACTATTTGACCTTCTTACTACTAAAAGAATCAATTTTTTTGGTGTTTCTTACCTTTTTTGATTAAATTATTTTGTCTTTACTTTCATTTACATTATGCTTTGCTCATAAAGCATTTATATTCAACATAATATATTGCTTACTAAATATTTTTTTGTGTAATTTGTTCATAAAAACAACTTAGTGAACTTAATCTTAAAAAAGAAACCAACTTAGTATGTTAACTTCAGCATGCCTTTTGTAATATTCTTGGAAAAAGGCTTCCATGTATAAAATATTTTTCACAAGCTTTCAAAATAATTATTAAATAAATTGATCATAGAACTGTATAATAATGTCCCACCCTAGAAATAAATGTTTTCTTCTGCTGCCTGAAGCAAATAAAGTTCAAACAACCTCCTTAAGAAATATGCATAAGTTTGAAAAAGCATTAAATATCTTTATGACCTACATAATTCATTAAGGAATGACACATATTTCCCATTTCTGATTCACATTCACTCATAAATTAGAAACTAGTTCCCTCAATGACAGACACTTGTCACATGAGCAACTAGATGAAACCTAAGGAAAGTGAAATCGTAAAAGTAAGAGACAACACAAAGATACATGCATGCACTACAGAATATGAACTCTGAGTTCAATAGCGTAGAAGTTTCTTAGAAGAGCGCCATCTTCATGTAATAACCAAACAGACCTATCATCGATTAAAGACATTTTGTTTTTCAAGCAAACATGGTGAAGATAAATTATCACGAGCTAAACCTGAGATTCAAGAGATTTACAACTGCCTCTCTCAAACTGCAAATCCTCCAATAATTTCCCAGCAATTTCTCCCTCCTTCTTTTCCAATCTATTACCAAACAGAACCCAAAAGAACATAAAAGTTAAAATTATTTAAGTCCAACAAAGCAACTAACATGGAGTAGGCAAGTAGGAAAATATAGTTCCACATTGCAAGATATCTTTTCTTCCACTCACAATTATATTCTTTCAACTGCTTAGTGCATGTGTATCACAGTCAAAAGGTAGATGCTCACTATAATCATTGACCCCCTACAGTTCAACCAAGTTAGGGGACATCGTTAATTACTATCCAAGCATAACATTTCAAGATGGTGTTTGTCATCCAGTCATTAAGAAGCTTTACTATTATAGACCACTTCCACCGAAAGTTATTTTGCTAGTTGTTCATATCACAAACAAATAGCACCAATAAGAATCAGCAATACATTTGATTACACAACATATTTGATGACTTCCTCATAATATTGAAGCAAAATCTTTTAACTTATAATGAAAGCACCTACCAAAATGTGCAGTGTAAGGGGAAAACTATACTGGATCAATATCCTAGTGTGAGCCAGGCTGCCTTCTAACCAAATTCAAAATATTTTTTCCATTCGGTTTTTAGATTATAGAGTACAATAGCCAAGTTGCTTTACTTTTAAACCTAATGAAATCTAATTGGCAACAAAAAGCTTTGTATTTATTGATGTATGTAGTTTAAAAAGGTAAACAAAACAATTTAAGCACGCAAGTTCTTATCTACAATGCATCTCCCATATGTTTTGCAGCTATGTTTCCATGATTTTTGGTACAAAATAATTGTTAAATGTAAAGCCTTATCGCTTTAATATGACGACGTGTATGAAGCAAAGCTATTTCATTGTGATCAATATGAAGGTGAGACAAAAGGGTTTGTTGGATTATGGTTGGCAGCCTATGTGACTTAGTGGGCATATGGGCCCTTGATTAATTATAGTTAGAAAAGAAGAGGATGTTAGTAATGATAATCTATGACCAACACCATAATAACACTTGCCTAGCTTATAAGGACCATAATGCATCATCCAAACACATGCTTCAATCTTTTCTATTGGGTTGGACAATCTTCTCTAAAATTTGTTTGATCTCCCTATTTGACACCTCTGCTTACCCATTGGTTTGTAGATAGTAAGGGGTTGACACCTTGTGCACCACACCATACTTTCTCAACAAAGCAGCCATGTGCCTATTGCAGAAATGAGAACCTTGGTCACTGATTATTGTTCTTGGGATGCCAAACCTACAAAAAATATGAGTCTTGACAAAATCTAAGACAACACGAGAATTATCAGTCTGGGTGGCCTTAGCCTTTATCCATTTAGAAACATAATCCACAACTAATAGGATATACACAAAACCAAAAGAAGTAGGAAAAAGACCCATGAAATCGACGCCTCAAACATCAAATATCTCACAAAACAGCAAAGGCTGTTGAGGCATCTCATTCCTACAGGAAATATTAGCTATCTGTTAGTATTGGGCACAATTCTTACAAAAGATGTATGCATCATGAAATAAGGTAAGCCAATATAGTCCAGAGTCTAAAATTTTTCAAGCAGTGCTTTGAGGTCCAAGATGACCACTACATGCAGAAGTATGACAGAATTGGAAAACAGACTTACACTCATGTCCAGGCACACACCTCCTAATTACTTGGTCACTACACAATCTCCACAAGTAGGGATCATCCCACACATAATGTTTGGCTTCACTTTTAAGCTTATCTACTTGATGCTTCTTAAAATAAGCATGTAACTCAGAAGCAACTAAGTAGTTTATCAAGTTAGCAAACCAAAGATCTTTACCTTGCAACTAATAAAGCTGTTCATCTGGGAATGCCTCTCTGATGGGAAAGTTATCCAAAGTTAGTGGGATCCGACTCAAGTGATCAGTTACCAAGTTCTCAGCTCCACTCTTGTCTCTGATCTCAAGGTCGAATTCTTGCAAGAGCAACATCCATCTAATGAGCCTAGGCTTCACATCCGACTTCTTGAGCAAGTACTTCAAAGCTTCATGGTCAAAGAAAGTAATTACTTTAGAATTAAGTAAATATGAACGAAATTTATCTAAAGTAAACACAACAGCAAGAAGCTTTTTCTTAGTAGTGGTGTAATTCGCTTGGGCAGCATCCAAAGTGCGAGATGCATAATAAATCACATGAGACAGCGCTGTGCAAGGATAACACCTTCTGCAAAGTTCGATGCATCACACATCAGCTCGAAGGGAAGCTCCCAGTTAGGTGGCTACATGATAGGAGAGGAGGTAAGGCTCTGCTTCAGTTGATCAAAGGCTGCTCTGCACTGTCTATCAAATTCGAAATCCACCTCTTTTTGGAGAAGCCTAGACATTGGAAGGGCAATCTTGCTGAAGTCCTTGATGAATTGCTTGTAAAACCCTGCATGAACAAGAAAGGAACGCACTTTCCGCACACAAGTGGGGTAGGGTAAAGAGGCAATAACATTTATTTTAGCCTTATCTACTTCAATTCCTTTGCTAGAAACTACATGCCCTAAAACTATGTCTTGTTCTACCATGAAGTGACATTTCTCAAAATTAAGAACAAAGTTAGTCTCAATGCATTTATCAAGTACTCTAGAAAGGCTATCTAAACATGCATCAAAATATGAGCCATACACAGTAAAGTCATCTATGAAGATTTCCATGCAGTGTTTTAAAAAATCAAAAAATATGCTCACAATACACCGCTGGAATGTACCAGGGGCATTACACAGGCTGAAGGGCATCCTCCTATATACAAATGTGTCGAATGGACAGATAAAGGTCGTTTCCTCCTGATCCTCCAGGGCTATGTGAATCTGAAAGTAGCCTGAGAAGCCATCTAGGAAACAGTAATGAGACTTCCCTGTCAACCTCTCTAGTATCTTATCTATGAAGGGCAGAGAAAAGTGATCCTTTCTTGTCGCCTGGTTGAGTTTTCTATAATCAATATAGACACGCCAACTATTTTGCACTCTGGTGGGAATCAACTTCTTCTTCTCATTAGCCACTACAGTGATGCCACTCTTCTTGGGAATCACTTGCACTGGACTCATCCATTTACTGTCTGAGATGGGGTAAATAATGTTGGTTGATAACAACTTGCTCACTTCTTTCTTGACCACATCCAGAATCAACGGGTTAAGTCGACTTTGGGGTTGCCTCGTTGATTTAGCTTCTTCCTTCAATAAAATCTTTTGCATGCAGGTGAAAGGGCTAATGCTAGGAATGTCTACAAGTGTCCATTCAATGGTTATCTTCCACTGCTTCAAAATCTGCAACAACTTCTCTTCCTGTTCAGGTTGCAGGTTGTTAGCTATGATCACTGGCAGCTTCTTTTATTCTTCTAGAAAGGCATACTTAAAATGTTCAGGCAACGGTTTCAGCTCTAATGTGGGTGGCTGCTGCATTAAGGGAACTAATTTGGTTGGAGAAACCAAATCTGCTGTGTGAAGCTCAGTAACACCTGCAAGCTTTGCACTATGCTCCAAAATAGTCTCATCATATCCTACATATTCAGAAATTTTAGAACATGCAGCACAACTCCCATCACAATCAGCACATGCAGAACAATATAAAGTGTCAAGCAAACCTACTATATCAGGAAATTCAGCTACCAAATCAACATGCACATCATCAACTAGTAGGTCTATGACATCTATTTGAAAAATAGAATGCTCTTCCAGAAGATGTTTCATGGCATTAAATAAATTAAATTGAATTACAATATCACCAAATCCCATAGAAAGGGTATCAACATGCACATCAATTATGGTTTTGGCAGTTTTGAGGAAGAGTCTACCTAAAATCAAAGGGGCATGTCCAGATGTAAACTCTTCCTCCATATTTAACCACATAAAAATTAGCTGAAAAAATTAAATCATTTACCCTAACCAAGACATCATCGAGAAGTCTTGCCGGATATGCTGTACTTCTATTGGCAAGTTGAATAACCACTCCAGTAGGCTTCAATTCTCTAATCTGCAATAATGAATAAATGGACTTGGACATTACATTGATTGAAGCACCCAAATCTAGCATGGCATTTGTGTACTGTTTGTCGCCAATGGTGCAAGGAATGGTAAACATTCTAGGATCTATGCACTTTAATGGCAGATTAGGTTGGATCATAGCTGACACATTCCTGCCCATGCTCACTTTCTTATTGCCCTTTAGTCTCCTCTTGTGGGTACACAAATCTTTTAGAAACCTTGCATATTTGGAAATTTGTTTAATTGCTTCCAGGAGGGGTATATTGACTTTCACCTTCCTGAAAGTGTCCATGATCTCTCTGTCCAACTCATGCTTAGCAATTTTCTTGGATTGTGTAACTCTGTTGGGGAAAGGAAGAGGAATGTTGGGGGTAGAATTCTCTGCCTGGTTCAGAAGGGAAGAAGGTTGATGTTTTGGGACAGATTTAGGGGCTACAGGGTCTGGATTTTTTTCTTGGACAAAATCCATGACTATGGAAGGCAAGCTAAGTTCTAGAACACTCATTTCCTTTCCACTACGTAGGGTTATAGCACTCACATTGCTTCTTGGATTGGTGACTGTTTGAGAGGATAAACTTCAGGAACTATGAGACTTTAACTCACTAATGGTGGTTACAAGTTGGCCTATCTGAGTCTCCAAGCTCTGAATGCTAGTCTTAATCCTCTGTTAGAACTGGATGTTGTTGCTTCCCAATTGCTTCACTAAATCTTCTAGGTTAGGTTCTGGCTTGTTAGCTTTCTGCATAGGCTGCCTCATTGGTGCTTGGAACTGCTGGTTGCTTGAACCTGTATTGTATCTGGGTTGTTGTGGTTTTGGCTGGTAAGTTTGTTGCTGCTGGTAGGGCCGACCAGAATTGCCACCATACCTCAGGTTAGGGTGATCTCTCAAACCAGGGTTGTATGTAGGAGAATGTAGGTCATATCTAGGCTGTTGGTAAGGTCTGCCAGGAAAGACACCAACCAATACTTCATAGTTATCTTGGACAGTAGGGCACTGATCCATCAGATGATTGGCTAGAGAACAAATGTCACATAGCTTGGCAGGAGCTTGAACTAGAGTGTGTCCCATTGCTAATTGTCTGACGAAAGAGGTCAGTTTCTCCAAACGGTTCTCCACCCTCTGTTGATCTACCATCTGCACCTCGTTCACTCCCTTAGCAGGGGTAACCATCCTTGTGCCAAGTTGTTGTGCATTGGTTACCATGTTGGATATTAAATCTCTTGCAGTCGTAGGAGTTTTGTCCACCAAGGCACCTCCAGAAGTAGCATCCACATAGCTCCGATCCATAGAAAGAAAACCTTCGTAGAAGTACTAGATGAGCAACTGGTCACTGATTTGGTGATGAGGACAGCTCCCACAGAGTTTCTCAAATCTCACTCAGTATTCATGTAATGTCTCCCCACTATTTTGCCTTATGTCACGTATGTCTTTCCTGATGGCTGATGAGCTGCCGAGGCTCCTCAAATTACTTAATGTTTAAGGTCGGTTACCTAGCTATTTGCAGCATAGGACAGCCCTAAGTCGAACCTAAGGATTGTTCTATTTAGTGAATCATATTAAGAAGCATGTAAATAGGGGGGTTTTGTTGGTTTATGTGATTAACGAAAATTAATTATCAGTGGTAGAGTTTTAAGAGAAAGCAACCAATCCAAATCTTTACTAATTCTGATTTTGATTCATCCTTGATTTCCAAGGATCCACTTAATTATTAATCATGTTCTTGGCCTTTAAAACATATCAAGAAGCCTCTCAATGTTCTATGGATGTCTACTGGTTAAGCAACCAGAATTCGGTTCAACAAGGGACTAAATGAATTAAGCAAACATTCAAGTCCAGTTTAACCTAAGTCCTGAATCCAGCCAAGGTAATTAATCCGTCCAAGCTTAGAACCATTAATTAGCCATACAACCCTCTTTTATCACATGCAAACAGAATATGAACACATGAATAATCCAATCCGAATTAAGCAATTCAAACAGAATATTTCAGAGGATTGAAAGAACTTGATTAACAACTAAGATGAAGAACAACAACACATAATCTCAAAATCAATAATCAGAATAGCAAAACCTGGATTGATATGATGGATTAGCCCTCCAT
>QAOA01007223.1:249466-260974 GCA_003255065.1 Cercis canadensis | reverse complement strand
AGTAGGGCACTGATCCATCAGATGATTGGCTAGAGAACAAATGTCACATAGCTTGGCAGGAGCTTGAACTAGAGTGTGTCCCATTGCTAATTGTCTGACGAAAGAGGTCAGTTCCTCCAAACGGTTCTCCACCCTCTGTTGATCTACCATCTGCACCTCGTTCACTCCCTTAGCAGGGGTAACCATCCTTGTGCCTAGTTGTTGTGCATTGGTTGCCATGTTGGATATTAAATCTCTTGCAGTCGTAGGAGTTTTGTCCACCAAGGCACCTCCAGAAGTAGCATCCACATAGCTCCGATCCATAGAAAGAAAACCTTCGTAGAAGTACTAGATGAGCAACTGGTCACTGATTTGGTGATGAGGACAGCTCCCACAGAGTTTCTGAAATTTCACTCAGTATTCATGTAATGTCTCCCCACTATTTTGCCTTATGTCACGTATGTCTTTCCTGATGGCAGCAGCTACTTCATAGTTATCTTGGACAGTAGGGCACTGATCCATCAGATGATTGGCTAGAGAACAAATGTCACATAGCTTGGCAGGAGCTTGAACTAGAGTGTGTCCCATTGCTAATTGTCTGACGAAAGAGGTCAGTTCCTCCAAACGGTTCTCCACCCTCTGTTGATCTACCATCTGCACCTCGTTCACTCCCTTAGCAGGGGTAACCATCCTTGTGCCAAGTTGTTGTGCATTGGTTGCCATGTTGGATATTAAATCTCTTGCAGTCGTAGGAGTTTTGTCCACCAAGGCACCTCCAGAAGTAGCATCCACATAGCTCCGATCCATAGAAAGAAAACCTTCGTAGAAGTACTAGATGAGCAACTGGTCACTGATTTGGTGATGAGGACAGCTCCCACAGAGTTTCTGAAATTTCACTCAGTATTCATGTAATGTCTCCCCACTATTTTGCCTTATGTCACGTATGTCTTTCCTGATGGCAGCAGCTACTTCATAGTTATCTTGGACAGTAGGGCACTGATCCATCAGATGATTGGCTAGAGAACAAATGTCACATAGCTTGGCAGGAGCTTGAACTAGAGTGTGTCCCATTGCTAATTGTCTGACGAAAGAGGTCAGTTCCTCCAAACGGTTCTCCACCCTCTGTTGATCTACCATCTGCACCTCGTTCACTCCCTTAGCAGGGGTAACCATCCTTGTGCCTAGTTGTTGTGCATTGGTTGCCATGTTGGATATTAAATCTCTTGCAGTCGTAGGAGTTTTGTCCACCAAGGCACCTCCAGAAGTAGCATCCACATAGCTCCGATCCATAGAAAGAAAACCTTCGTAGAAGTACTAGATGAGCAACTGGTCACTGATTTGGTGATGAGGACAGCTCCCACAGAGTTTCTCAAATCTCACTCAGTATTCATGTAATGTCTCCCCATTATTTTGCCTTATGTCACATATGTCTTTCCTGATGGCGGCAGCTTTTAAGGCAATGAAGAATTTTTCAAAGAAGCACATCTTCATGTCATTCCATCATGTGATGATGGATGGCTGCAAGTAGTATAGTCAATCCTTTTCTGCTCCGTCTAATGAAAAAGGAAAAACCCTCAGCTTGATGTGCTCCTCCCTGATTCCTTGAGGCTTCATGGTAGAACACACTATGTGAAACTCCTTCAAATGCTTGTGAGGATCTGCACCTGCAAGTCTATGAAACTTCAGGAGCAAGTGTATTAATCCAGATTTTAACTCAAAATTGGCATCTAAATCAGGATATTGAATACACAAAGGCTGGTAATTATCATCAGGGGCAACCAATTCCTTAAGAGTCATAGCCCTAGCATACATGTTATTATGTCCAGCCCCATTATTAGCAGCAAGATCAACCTCAAGATTAATGTTATTTGCAGCCATATTAGGGTCTCTAGGATCAGTAGCTTTATTTGCTCTAGCAAGTGTATGCAATGTTCTTTCTATTTCAGAATCAACCTCAAAAAGTTCTGAACTAGAAGATTTAGTCATGCACCTTACAAAAGAATGACCAAATACTAAAAACATAGCAAAACACACAAAAATAGCCTAAAACCAAAACACACAAAAACACAAAAAGACAACAAAATAAGGCTAGTTGAAGTAGCTAAACATTTTTAAAAAATTTCTACCACCACAGGATGAAAACTTGATAAAAATGGAACCCCAAAATCAAATAAAAAATCTTAAAAAATTGAAAAAGTGGTCAACACAATAGAATTCGGCTTAAAATGAAGACCTTATAGCATTGAAAATGATTATTGATTGTTGGCCCATTTTTCTTCAACTAACCAAGTTTCAGGTCAATCGAAGCACAAAAATTTCGTCCAAACAGTGCACCCGAGAACCACTAAATCAAGCCGAAACAAAGGGAAAACAAGGGAGAATGAGACCAAATCACAAGAATTAATACAATGAGAACCTAAAACATCAATGGAAAAAAAAAAAAAAAAAAACAACAAAAACAATGACCACAGTGCTCATACAGTATAGGAATTTTGCCAAAAAGTGAACGAAAACAGCAAAGGAAACAGAATAGTGGCAAAGGAAACAAAACAAGGGCAATAATAGCACAAAATTCAGCTCACAGTGCAATTCCTTTGTCCACCAATTTGCAACTCAATCCTAGTTGGTGAGAATCGAAAGCAACACAGAAACATAAATGCAAAACAAGGGAAGAAAAACCTAAACAGATAAGGAAAACAAAATAGGAAAATAAGTAGAACAAGAGGAAAATGATGAAGAACAATAACTAGAAACAAGAACAATAAGCAAACAAAATAGAGTCATAAGAGGATTAATATGTTAGATGAAATCCTCGGCAACGGCGTCAAAATTTTGACGGGTGCCAAACCGTACAAAATTACAATACTAATTGTAACTAATTTGTAGTATAGGATGCAACTAGTGTCGTCTCCCAAGGATTCACCAGAACAGTTAATCTACTAAGACTCACACATGAATAGAATAGGGAGGGTTTTGTCTTGAATGCAGTATAATAAGAACTCAGAAAGCAGTAAATTGAATTTAATCAAGTAAGAGAAAACGTAATCAACTCAAGCAGGCAACTAAACCCTAATCCATCCTTGTTCACTAAAGATTATCTAAATCTGATTTAATTCTTTGTTAAATGTTACCTGGAACCCCTGACAGTAACACTTAGAATTCCTACTGATTGCGAATCAGGATTCAATTAATCTTGGAATTAAGAATCTAGGCAACCGCTCTATATCACTAAGTCCAGATTAATTTAAGAACCAAATTGTCCAAGTTAACCATATATTAAAGACCTTTAAAATATGATTACCAATTTGATTACTGTGATGAATTTAATCAACTGATTAAAATTCATAAAAAACATACAATCAAAATATCATTCAATCACATGAAGATGAGAAGAAGCAGTCAATCAAATTATATTAAATCAAACTCGGATTGAAGCACAAGAATTCTAGATTATCATGTTTGGCTCCTCTTGAATTGATTATAGAAGTACTTAGCCTTCCATAGAAGACTTGAACACAAAGCAAAAAGGTATAAACTCGAATTCAGCAACAGGAGGCAACAACTTCTGATGATAATGTGGTAATCCATTATTCTCAACAACTTAAGAATAAATACTAGATGGCTACCTCCTTTAGGTTTCCTAATTACAAAAATAAACCTAATTTCCTAAATCATTAATAATAAAAATGTGATTAAGCCCTAGTGTCATGTGTGCTAGCCCAATAACCAGATGTTGGTCCAATAAACATGTACTGGTCCAATAGGCAGGCCCAAGGAATGGAATAAGTCAATGTTGGGTGGATGCAGAAAATCTGGTATACTTCCATTCGAATTACAGTTTTCTAGACTCGAGAATCAGCTTCTAAGTTCTTCATATGAAATGTATCATTTTTTGTTAGCTTTCCTACAAAACTTAAATCTCATCAATCGGACATCTGTAGCTCAAGATATAGTGAAAAATGTAAGCAGTGCTAAAAATCAACAATTATGCAATTAAAACCCATACACACCAACAAGTCCAAATCTACAAAATATGTCTATGGCCTATGGAAATAAGCAGAAACACACACTAAAAGTCTAAGTATAAGGGAAACAAATGGTGTAAAATAATGTCTTATCAACCCACTGTTGGTGATGAGAGATACATCTGTAAGACCCGGTTGCTGATTTTGTTCCCTTTGCTGAGGTCATGGACTCCCTCTGTGATTTTCATAAAAATAAAGAGGGTAGTGTACCCACTGTACACTGCATGAACTTAGTAACCCGCACCCTTGCCAAAATTTGTCACCATTAATTTTCTTGCTAGAGCAGGTAGCCAATCTGAGTTTTTCACCTCTGACCTCTACCTCATTTGTCATATTAAACAGCTGCTACCTCTAAAATTTCTCAAACTTATTATCAATTTCATGGCATGGACAGTACCACGAGAAAGCTAGATTGCCTTATGGCATGCTAATTGCTAGAATATGCATGCATTTTAATGTCAACTTAACTCAATTCAAGGATGAACCCCTGCCAAGCTATTTGACAATCAGGTAACCTTTGCTTAGGTTTATACCTCCTGAGGATTCTAGCAACCCCTCTCATGTGAAGTAGCTTTCTAGATCCAAGAGAAAAATAACAACTCCTCAGCTACTTCTAAAATGCAGAAAACTAGCTTTGATAAGAAACCAGCAACACCCTCTCAGGTTGTGAATTACACTTAATGGTTGAAAGATGTAAATCTAGTTGAGCTGCCAAGCCAAATGGGTTGGATATTGAACTTCCAAGAGACTCAAATAATGTAGTTCTCAACTAGACTTGCTGTTATGAAGCTGCATCGGCAGAAACCAAACTGAAACTAGCTACTATTGAAGAAAGGCTTGTTGATGAAGAGAAAGAGCTTGTTGATTTAAAGGCCAAATCATCCATCTGTTTTGTCTATGATGCCATTTAAAACTATTTAACTCTAGGATTTTGTTATTTTGACTTGAATTTTTTAGTCCTCTTGGTTTGTACAGTAAACATTTGTGCATTCCATGAGATTTGCCATTTGCTGATAAGACCTGTGTTTTTGTCTATGCCTTATGTACTAAGTCTTTTCTGGAGGAACCAGTTTCTAGGTATCAATTTCTTTCTCATGCTTTTTTTTTACTATGACAAAAAGGGGAGAAAGTTTGAAAAGATCAGGAGATTATCTATTTCAATATTTGAATTTTTTATGCTTTAATTATGTTTGATATGATATATGAGATAGTTTGATTGAACTATACTTAAAAAGTTTTCGGAAAACCCCTATGTTAAGAAACTTCTTTGTCAAAACTACTTTTTGAACTAGTTTTAAAACTAGTTTCAGAGGTAAGCATATTTCTAGGGGAAGATCATTCTAGGCATTTGTCATCATAAAAAATTGGGAGATTGTTGGCCCACGGTTCTCTAACCCTAGTTTTGATGATAACAAATAGTTTTATCTATCACTAACCTATATGTGCTCAAATGGCTATTTTAGTAATAGGCTAAAGTAATGCACTTAGGTCTAAAGCCTATCCAGTTTCCATATCAAAAGAACCATCTCATGTACAAGTACTAATTCTACACTAGAATGATGATGTTGATGTGGAAGTCTCAAGGAAAAAGTTTGTGGATCTATTCAAGTCTGAAGCCCAGTCCATGGGACTAGTTAGTGGTCTTGGTCATATGATTTCAGTCCATCCTTCTCTTTTTCTTAGCCAAGCTAACAAAAATTCATAATTGTACACAACTTTTGTAATCAAAGATGCACAGATGGCTGACCTACTCACAAGATCTAACTTGTCAAAGTCACCTAATATCAAATTTAAGCAATGTGCAGCACAAAAAGTCTAAAAGATAGTAGGATACTCCTCATTTAGAAATCTCCCTACTTTTTTATAATTAACCGTATTATTCGTAATCAAATGTACAACATTCTTATGTCCAACAAAATCAACTAACTCCTTAAACAAATTGCAAAGAGTTTGAGCATCTTTAACAACATCAGAAGCATCAACAAACCTCACAAAAACTACTCCTCTAGGACAATAGACAAAAAAATTTATTAATTGCTTATTTTTTTTATCCTGCCAACCATCAGTCATAATAGTACAACCAGTTTATGCTCACATACTTCTATAAATTTTAACCAATAACTCAACCTCCTTTCTTAAATCATGCAACAACTTGTTTTTTATTGCATAATAATTTGGTCCTTTATAACTGATGAACACACTTTTATACAATAGTTATCCCTCATACTTAGTCTTTTAAACCTCTTTTGGGCTGAATTGCATAGACTTGGACCTCATTTCATGACTTTGGATCCATTTGTGCCTAATTGCAATTTCCAGCAATATTGAGCATTTTATGCTGTCTCTGTGTTTCGTGCATATCTTGAGTTCTAGATGTCTAAAAATTCCGAGTCATACCTTGAAGGAAAGTTGAGAGAATTGTCTACAACTTTATTTTAGGGCTCCAAAGCTAATTCAAACGTCCAAAAGGTTATATGCAGCCTGGAAGCCAGAGAAGACATGCTGTCGTAGGATCCTGACATACATGCAGTGTTTGGTCCATAACTTGAGTTGTGGATGTCATATGGAGCTGAAACGGGTACCATTGTAAAGCTAACAAACAGAGCTTCAATTGTTATGAAGACCGGTTCACCATAATTTACATTGAAGATGGTCTTATTTGCGGTGGAAGTTGGCTGATGGTTCCAGACACCTATTGGCACTTAAATGGGCCTAATTTCCTCATGACAAGTCCAAATGGGCCCAAACCAAAGCCCAATTAAAGCTAAGGCCCATGGGAACAAGTGTGTCCTAAGGGCAATTTGGGTGTGCATGTAATTTTGGAGGTCTATATCAGCACAAGGGGGCAGCCGAAATTGATATCAAGTCATTTAGATATTTTAGATAGCTTTTGAACTTTCCCTAGTCTTTAAGTTTTCTCTCTAGATATTTTGTAAGAACTTAGCTTCTCTTGTTCATGGAGGGTTAATTCATCAAATCAATCCAGGTTTTGGCTGTTCTGATTATTGATTTTGAGATTATGTGTTGTTGTTATTCATTCAATGATTAATCTACTTCTTGCTTCCTTTGGACTATTATGTTTGAATTGTTAAATTCGAATTTGGATCTTCATGTGTGATTGCTTAATTGTATGTGATAAAAGAGGATTGTATGATTGATTAATGTTTTTGAGCTTTTGGATGGATTAATTACCTTGGCTGGATCATGGACTTAGGTAAAACTGGACTTGAATGTTTGCTTAATTCATTTAGTCTTAGTTAAAACCGAATTCTGGTTGCTTAACCAGTGGACATCCATAGAACATTGAGAGGCTTCTTGATATGTTTTAAAGGCCAAGAACATGGTTAATAATTGAATGGATCATTGGAAATCAAGGATGGACTAAAATCAGAATCACTTAAGGCTTGGATTGGTTGTTTTCCCTAAAACTTTACCATTTTCAATTAATTTATATTAATCACATGAACAAACAAAACCCCCATGTTGATATGTTTCTTAATATGATTCACTAAATAGAACAATCCTTAGGTTCGACTTAGGGCTGCCTTATGCTGCAAATAGCTTAGGTAACCGACCTTAACTTTAATTAATTTGAGGAGCCTCGGCAGCTCATCAATAACCAGGACCAATTGTTGTAATAACATCTATCATGGGCTTAAATTAAATAGAATTTATGGTACTTATAGGTAGACAACTATCAAAAAAGAACTTTGCAATGGCCAAACCAACTTGATGGATAGCTTGTTTACCTGTCATTGCACTCTTAATCGATGGTTGACCTCCAGAAGTTGATCTTGGGTCAAAATATTTTTCCACCCCACTTGCATTTCTTTTACCCTTTTGTGTTGAAGTTGTTATGCATTTCCTTTTATGTTGAGCTGCTGGAGTAGGTATTTCTTGCAACTTAGGCGTGTCTCCCTCAAAAGGCATGGTGCTAGGCCCAAACGGATTATGGTCTTCCCATTGGCAAAGTTATTGCCTCTTACTTTCTTCAATTTCTTTTAAATTCTCTTGCATTCGATTACGGACATCAAAAGGTACTTTATCACATTTTTTTATATCTCCAGCCTTTCCAACAAGATAGTATTTCATTCTATATATTCTTCCACCTCTAATGAACTTCTCACAATAAGAACATTTAATAATTTTTTTCTTTTAATCTAAAACTTCAGTACAATGCTCTCATGCAAGATCAATCTTTGCTCTGAGATTATGATGATGCAGCAGTTGAATTATTTTCAGAAGATGTCATATTCTTTGAAAATTAACAATCAAATCAAATCAAATAAGCATGCAGCAATAATAGTTTATAATGTTAACAACAATGCTCGTGAAAATCATATAGAAAACTGATTAAGGAAGTCACATATTATCTTAATAGTAAAGCAACAGTAAAATAACTGTCTATTAATTTGTCTTAACATCAATGGCTTCTATTTAGTTTGTCCTTTCATGCATATATTTATCAATCTAAACTCTTTATGTATCTACTTATAAATCAAAATAATCTTATTATGTTATTATTTTTTCTTAGTCCATCATAGTTGAACACTCTTGTCATTTAGAATGTCATCTCTCATTCTAAAGAACATAGCAAATGGAAGTGATAGAAACAACCTACAAAATGTCTACCATTATTATTTTAAAACAAATAAATAAAATTTTTCACAATGAAACTAGTGATCACCCACATACATTATGCACTAGAAAGTCTTAGACAATTTCATTTGAATAGATTTGAAAAAAAAAAAATTCACAAACTTTAAGGAGATATAAGTTTCATTCAAAGAAATGCAAATAAGAGAAAAATCTAAAACCACCAACAAAAGGAAATATTAATTTTTAGAGATATAATTTTGAAGTGTCGGCTAAATGATGTAGAAGTTGCAAAATAAGTCATGCATTTTTATTAGTAACATTAAAGGGACATAAATAGTTTCTGTTGTGTTTAGAACAACCCAAACAAAGATTTAGAGAAGATAAGACTTAAGAGCACTGTTTGAATTCACTTTTGTTTCCAAAACAAGACCAAATGTGTGAGCAAACAAATGACTTCAAAAATTTTAAAAAATAACCAGAATCTATGGATAAAAAATTTTAATAACAAAATACAAAAAAATAAATAAATAATCCAATCAAAAGAATAAGAATAACAACCACATTTCTTTTTTCAGTTGCACCTCAAACTTTGGGTAGCTAAAAACAAGAGTTTGAGAAAGAGAACAACACGTAGTAGCTACCGTAACCATTAACATCCATTTGTTCAAATTACAGTTGAAAATGAGAGACAGACTAGCCCACGATCCTTATGAATTTGTATACTGTCATGAGGGGAAAAGACAAATATCTTTTGCTATTTTTGTACTACTATGAACACAGAGAAGCAAATATGTTAGTCACCAACCAATTTAACATTAGAGAAAGGAAGAGAATTAGGTTTCCAAATTAAAATTCATCATCACCCTTTCAGAGCCTTCACAATCAATAAGAAACAACATCAAGTTTGTTGGTATCAAGATTAGAATAATTAAATAAAATTTACCATAAATGACTAAATATAATATAAATTTCAGCCAATCATTAGAAAAATAGCTATCTGAATGAGGCATCCTACAATCAAATTTCCACTAAAAGATACTTCAACACAAAGTCAGCTGCATATAGTTACGATTCAATATTGTTGATCATACCGAAGACAATTTAAAGAAACATGTCACATGTGTCTTACACAATTTGATTAAAGATGAAATGTATTCACATAACATATTATAGTAAATGTCAACTCTCATCTAGTAGACCAGTATAACCAAATTAATTTTATTTATACCTTCACGTGTTTAATCTCTGAAATATCAAAAACGTGTGTACCACCATAGGGACATCCAGGATTATCTCATATCTTCACAATTTGATGTGTGTTTTCCTACAAAACTTGATGTATTGATATCATCAACACATACAGTAGTGCACAAAAAAATGCAAGAGCTGAAATTAACATTACTATCGTTTTCATATGTGTTTAAACATGTAATCTAGTAAACATGGTCAAATAGTAAAATTTATATATTAGTTGATCACAAAGAATCCTTCTAGTTCATATAACACAAGTGCATAACAAGCAGAGACAATAACTTAGACAACCACATCCACACCCAGAAAGAAACGAAAAGTAAATGATTGCATTCCTTCATTAATGCTGATATTAGCCTCTAAAGAATAAGAATGAGAATAAGGTTGTGTGGACTCACCTCACCGGCGCCGAAAAAAGGATCACGCTACTAAAGTTGGGTATAGACGGAATGAGGGAGAATGAGTAAGAGGCTAAGGATTTCAAATGAGTTTGGGAAAAATGGAGATGCAGAAGCTCAAGAGAAGGGAGAAATAGTTCAGTGTTAATAAAAAAAAATGGGCCAAAAAGACACTATTTTTTTAAACAGTCTAAAAAAAAAGGACTTTCTAAACCAACTGATTATTGAAAAATCGATACTAGTTTAACCGGCTGGTCCAATCTAAATTTTAAAACCTTGGTCCATAGTATAAATTTTAAAAAGTAGTAGATCAAAGAATTTGATAGTCATTTCAAGTAATTTAATGCACTCATAGAATCATTAGGACCATTTCTCTATTCCCTCAACACTTGGTTGTAATCATCATTCATCCTAAAATAAACTTTATCATAGTCGTCCATAAGAAAAAACTATTGATTACAACAATATCACCACAAGTAATTATTTATGTGGAACTGAAGCAAACAAGTATGCTTATTGAGCAACTCATGATAATGGTCATAATTAAAATGACGAACATACCACTGTCCCATCTCCTCATTAATATGAATACACATTGATGTTTTGCAACCAAAATAGGCCTATGTTTATAACATCTATCTTACTTGTTCAGTGATCTACTAGAATGCTTCCCTTTTAAAAAATAAAGAAAATTCTTTTAGATTATCTCATTTTTCATATTACGTTCAATATTATGTTTCTATATATCGAAATCATTTACAAGTGCATATTTCAAATAAAACTTATATTCATAATCAACATTGATAAATTTCATCTCTCTAACTTAATCAATGTCATTTTAGTTATGTCTATCTCACATTCCCTATCATTACTACCCATGTCTTCAGTCTCTCTTCCAATCATCTGTTACAAACGCATTCTCATAAATCAATGCATTATTAATAAAAAATCTGAAGCCCAATACAACTTTATAACTACAAAAAAAACAAATCAAACATAAAAAGAAATTCTTATGTAAAAATAAATATTGATAAAATATCATTTTGTCCACCATAACTTCAAACTTCACTGTCTATGCATCCTACAAAACTCATGTTTTTGCATATAATTAAACATTCTCATTAGTTTAAAGCTTATACAAAAATTATCTTCAACTGATATGATAATCTTACTATAAATTAAATAATTATGATACACAAATTTCTCTTATGATTATAAATTCAACTATTAATATATATATATATATATATATATAT
>QAOA01007223.1:198675-249118 GCA_003255065.1 Cercis canadensis | reverse complement strand
AGTAGCCTACAACAATAAACACTTTCTACAACTTTTATTCAATTTAAACTAAATATTAAACATATTTTTAAGAAAATCATACATTTTAAGAACTCTTCACAAATATTTCAAATTCTCTACAATGTCTTATCTTCTCCCACCAATGAAACCCATAGCTTAAAACAAAGACCGAACAAAACTCACGTCCCAATCACAACCTCATTTCTAATATTTTACCTCCTTGTGTTAGACAATGTGCATAGAAATTTCATGACTTGCTTCCCACAGCCCTAACTCTTGCCAATCTACGCATTAAACCGCTTCAAAATTCTTTCATATGCACTTTAGCTGCCAACATCTGAGAAATGATAACCACCTACACATAGCGCAATTATTTCTTTCGCAATGAACCGTATTATACAATATTCAAATTGCATGACCTTTTTCCAATTTATTTCTTATTATTTTAACATTTCACTTATTTAATTGATCCATATTATAATGATTTAAACTTTGGAGCTTACACAAAATTCAACAAAAACTGGTTAACTTATATCTTGTCCTCATTTCATTGGTTGCCTATTGTGGTGTCAATTCTTGCATAGTCATGGCAAGCCATGTCATGAGATAATTGTTGCCCTATGTGGTGGTCATGGTTATGACTCTGGCTATGACCCATAGCATGATGACCATGGGCTTGACTCACAATGTGAGTTATGAGTCTTGGTCGCAGTGCTATTAGGACAATTGGCATGAGTTTTGTTGTAGTATTAAGTTTAGGCTTTGTTCAGGGTGTGTTGAGGGTGGTGGTAGACATTTGTTTGCCAATAGTAAAAAGTATGGCCACTAGCATGGTGTCCTTGGTGGTTCCGTTTGAATACCAAGCCAGTCATCTTAGAGACCTTGTGACCAAAGGAGTTGTCATTACATTTGGTCTAACAGCTCTTCTGGGCAAGTTTGTAGCATTGCATTCAAGTCATAGCTACTGAGGGAAGGAATGCTAAGAATATCTCTAAATTTGGGCTTGTTCGCTTGCTACTTAGAGGCTGTGCCAGTGGTCCTCTTTATTTCTCTAAATGCCTCTCCCTCTTTCTTTAAAATTTTGTTTCTCTCTCTAGGTTTCATTTCTCTCTCTAACTTGGGGTTTTTTGCACTAGTTTGGTTCTTTTATGATTCTATGCATGCATATAAATATTTCTACGTTTTATTATATAAAAATGGTGGATTTTGGGGGTTAAGGGTGGACTTGGTGAAAATGATTTTTGGGTGGCTAAAACGTTGGTCTTCCCTCTCTGCGATGGTGGTTCTGTTTCATTAAGAAAATTTCTCTTATTTTTTTTTTCTTTTTTTGTGTGCTCTATTCATTTAAACTCTAAAATGGATGAGGAATGGAGGGAAGCCACCAACACCAATGGCGCCACCCCCTTAGCCATTCACTAGTTTTGAAAATAAAGAATTTCTTTCATTCTCAAAACAACGACTAAGGAATCCTTAGTTTTTTTTTACTATACTGTATATCTGTTGTTAGGTGTTCTATTTGTGGGTGTAAATACCGAAGGAAGCAAGAAAGGGAAAATTAGTATTGGTGGTGTACCTGTGGATGAGATTCCCGTAGGTTGTGCCTACTTGAGCTTGGAGTCCCTCTGCTTGCTATATTGCGTTGTGCTTCCTTTTTTTAGAATTTCTCTGCTTTCCTAGAATTGCTTCTCTCGGTCTCTTCGAATGTATGTTGTATGTTGTTTGTTTGTGTTTCTTTTCTCTCTATTTTGTTTCAGAATTTGGTTATCTCCCCCTTCTTCCTCTGTTTTGTGAGGCTTTTATAGTTGGAGTTTTGTGCAAGTTGCACTAGTAACTTACTGATGTGGTTTTCCTATTTCTAGTTTTCAAGTTGCAAGGGGCATGACAGGGTGAGTGGGGTCGGACTGGTGAATAGCACTTCGTCGAAAGCTGGATTGCTACCTCGTGTGTTGCCTACAATCTCATTTATTTCTTCTTTGCTTTTTATTATTCTTCATTTTTAATAATAATAATAATAATATTTTTTTTTTATTTTTTTTAGTTATTATTATTTTTTGTGATTTTTGTTAGCATTTCATCATTTTTAGTTATATGTGCTTTATTTTGTAGTATTGAAATGTTTCAATTGAGCACATAGAAATATGGTTCCAAAGATCATGATCCCAAAAATAATCCATGCACAAATTTGAGTATCAACAACTGCCCCCCTTTGCTCATCTATTTATATATAAATGGTGAGAAAAGGAGTTGATCCAAATCTATACGAGGCATGAAATGAAGGGTTCGCGGAAATAAAGGCCAGTACTTACACACAAGTTAAGCACGACTACATATTAGTCGTAGAAAAAAATCAAAAGAAGACCTAGACAAGCTAGGCTCGACCCAGCCAAGTTGGAATCAATTTAACAACGAGAAAAATAAACGGTGACCTAGACAGGCTAGGCTCAATCCAGATAGGCTGAATTCAATTTAATAGCAAGAAAATTAAATGGTGACCTAGATAAGCTAGGCTCAATATAGATAGGCTGAATTTGATTTAACAACAAGAAGAATATACGGTGACCTAGACAAGCTGGACTCGATCCAAAAAAAATAGATTCGATTTAACAACATGAAATTAAACAGCGAGAAAGATAAACAATGTCCTAGACAGGCTAGGCTCGATCCAAATAGGATGGATTCAATTTAACGACATGAAATTAAACAATGAGAAAGATAAACAATGACCTAGACAGGCTAAGCTCAATCCAAATACGATGGATTCGATTTAATGACATGAAATTAAACAAATGAGACAGATAAACAATGACCTAGACAAGCTAGGCTCGATCCAAACATGATGGATTTGATTTAACAGTATGAAATTAAACAATGACCCAAGGTATTCGGGCTCGACCCCCAAGCTAGAATCAATTTAACAACAGGAAAAAAAAACCATGACCCAAGGTATCCGGGCTTGACCCAGCCAAGCTGGATTCGATTTAACGGCAGGAAAAATAAACAATGATGGAAGTGAGATACAATGCATGGCCCATGCATGTCAATTACCATGCTAAGTGTGAGAAAATTTTGAATTTCATAGAGTTTTCTTGTTACTTCTTTGACCTCAAAGGATTAGTTCAAACAAAGCCACTGATGAACAATAGCAAAAGCTTGATTCGTCGATAACAAGATGAAGCCTGCTCTTGGGTCAATGTTTTTCACTTACGAATCAGAGTGACAACCAACAATATTACTCATGAGATAACTATTTTTTTTTTTTTTGCAAGGTCAATCTTTGCTCAACTGATATATTCTTGAGAATTCAGTGTGCTCCCTACAAGCTCTTGAATTTTACATGCTTAATTATTGATACGCTTAGCCAAAGTTAACACATGCTTCACATTTCAGTATATAATCATCATGAGAATGCATATTCAATTAGCAAATGGGTTGCAAATAGGTGAAAATAGTTATAGACTAAATGGGAAAAGATTAATCATTTAAATGGAAAAAGAAAAAATAAGGGCATTATGAATTAAACAACAACAAAAAAAGGTAGAATAAGATTTTTAGCTCTTCCAGTGATAACTTTAAAGATGAATAACGACAACTGCCTCGTATATGATTATGAAAACCCCTAAAATTTGCTCTTCTGCATATCATTTGACCCCATGTTGCATACTTGACCACTTCCTTAAATTTCTCATTCTTGTGAAAACTTCCATCATATTTGGTGCTTGTGTTGCTTTCTTTGACCTTGACTTTTGCTTATGTCTTTCTTTCAACATTTTCACATATCAAGTCACTTTATTTCATTTTTTAGCTCTAATTTTTGCCTTGGTTGCCTTTTCAGATTTTCAACCAAACGAGCCATTTCTCCATTTTTTTGGAACCCTAACTTTTGTCTAGGTGGCCTTTTCAGGTTTTTAACCTAGTGGTTAATTACTCATCTTTTTTTTTTTTAAAGGAAAGCAAGATGACATGAAGCAAACTTCACTGATTGAATGAAAGAAAATACAGGTATGCCCTTTATGCATAGTATTTTTTGACTACATCTAAGTTTACAGGATGTAGTAATTCTTTTTCATCCATCTTAGCAAGGATCAATGCTCCTCCAAAGAAAGCTCGCTTTACCACATAAGGTCCTTTATAGTTCGGAGTCCATTTCCCACAATGATCCTTTTGAATTGGTAAGATCTTTTTCAATACCAAATCTCCTTGAAATTGACGCGGTCGCACTTTCTTGGCATGAGCCCTCATCATCCTTCTTTGATAGAGTTGGCCATGACATATTGCAGCTAGTCTTTTTCCTTCAATGAGGTTTAATTGATCATACCATGCTCGTGTCCATTTGGATTCTTCTAATTCTGCCTCCATGATCACTCTTAATGAGGGTATTTCTACCTCAATTGGAAGCATAGCTTCTATCCCATAAACTAATGAAAAAGGAGTTGCCCTGTAGAAGTGCGAACTGACATGTGATAGCCATGAAGAGCAAAGGGAAGCATCTAATGTCAATCATTGTGTGATACAGTCATCTTTCCGATGATTTTCTTGATGTTTTTGTTGGCTACCTCGACTACTCCGTTCATTTTCAGGCGATATGGAGATGAGTTATAATGTCTTATCTTAAATTTTTTACATAGTTCCATCATCAACTTGTTGTTCAAATTCATTGCATTATCCGTAATGATCCTTTGAGGTATACTGTAGCGACAAATCAATTTTTTCTTGATGAATTTGAACACCACTCCTTTTGTCACATGGGCATAAGAAGTAGCTTCAACCCATTTTGTAAAGTAATCAATTGCAACCAGGATGAAGCGATGCCCATTTGAGGCTTTCAGTTCGATCGGGCCTATAACATCCATGCCCCACATTAAGAATGACCATGGTACCGATAAGACATTTAGAGGTATTGGCGGTGTATGGATCTTATCAGCATACATCTAACATTTGTGGCATTTTCTCACATAATTGATGCAATCAAATTTCATTGTCAACCAATAATACCCCGCCCTTAATATCTTTCTTGCCATGGCATGCCCATTTGCATGTGTTCCACAAATACCCTCATGCACATCTTCAATGATCCTCTTTGCCTTTGGTATATCAACACATCTCAGAAGCATTGTATCAAAATTTATTTTGTATAATACATCCTCATTTAGGAAGAAACCCATTACCAATCTTCTTATGGTTCTTTTGTCATTTTCTGAGGCACTAGTTAGGTATTCCCTACTTTTAATGAAAGATTTAATATCTTGATACCATAGTTTCCCGTTAGGCTCTTCTTCCATCATCAAGCAGTATGCTGGGTAATCTCGCCTAGTCATCTTTATGAGCGACATCTCTTTATCATTATTAATTTTGAACATTGAAGACAGGGTTGCCAATGCATCAGTCAATTGATTATCTTCTCGAGGAATATGCCAAAAGGTAATCTCCTCAAATTGCTCAGACAACTCTTTTAGGTAGTCATGTAATGGAATCAGTTTGGAATCTTGAGTCTCTTGTTCCCCTTTCAGTTGATTGATCACCAAAGTTGAATCTCCATATACTTTTAAAATTCTTGCTTTTGATTTTATTGTTGCTTGTATTCCCATGGTGCCTAATTCATACTCGGCTATATTATTTGTGCAGTCAAAACATAGCCTAGTCGTGATTGGGATAAGCTTCTCTTTAGGAGAGATTAGCACAACGTTGATTCCATGCCCTAATGCATTGGAGGCTCCATCAAATAGCAAAATCCACTTCTCGCCCATTGATGTCCCTTTATCTTTGAATAATTCCATTATATCCTCATCCAACAAATAGCATTGCATAGACTCGTAGCTTTCTACAAGTTGGTTAACTAAGTAGTCCATAAGTGCGCTTCCTTTTATAGCTTTTTGGGTGTCATAAATGATGTCATATTCAGATAAAAGAACTTGTTATCATGTGATTCTTCTAGTGAGAGCTGGTTTTTCAAAAATATATGTGATTGGATCTATTTTAGACACCAGCCAAGTTATATAATACATCATATATTGTCGCAAACGATGAGCAGTCCAAGCCAAAGCACAACAAGTGCGTTCTAATAATGAGTATCTGGCCTCATAATTTGGGAATTTCTTGCTTAAGTAGTAAATGACATGTTCCTTTCTCCCCAATTCATCATGTTGCCCTAGTACACAACCCAATGATCCTTCAAGCACTGTTAGATACATAATGAGAGGCCTTCTCGGTACTGGCAAGACTAGAACCGATGGTTCTTGCAAGTATTGTTTAATTTTCTAAAATGCCCTTTGACAATCTTTATTCCATTCAGAAGTTTGATTTTTGCGTAGCAATTTGAACAGGGGTTCATATGTGGCAGTTAACTGAGATATAAATCTTGCAATGTAATTTAATCTTCCCAAGAATCCTCGAACTTCTTTCTCCGTATGAGGCATTGGCATTTCTAAGATTGCTCGAACTTTATCATGATCAACTTCTATCCCTTTTTGACTAACTACAAATCCTAAGAGCCTTCCAGATCTTACACCAAATGTGCATTTGGCCGAAGTCAATACTTTCTCAATCAATCAAAGAGTTTTTATAAGTTAACAATGTGATCTTTTTCGGTTTCAGATTTTGCAATCATGTCATCGACATACACCTCTATTTCTTTATGCATTATGTCATGAAATAATGTCACCATAGCCTTTTGATACGTTATCCCAGTGTTTTTCAACCTAAACAACATTACCTTATAACAAAAAGTACCCCACAAAGTTGTAAAAGTTGTCTTTTCCATGTCTTCTGGAGCCATATTTATTTGATTATAGCCTGAGTAACCATCCATGAAAGAGAAAACATAATGGCCAGCCGTGTTATCCATGAGTGTATCAATATGTGGGAGTGGAAAGTCGTCTTTAGGGCTAGCTCTATTCAAATTCCGATAATCATCACACATGCAAACTTTTCCATCTTTTTTCAGAACTGGAACGATGTTAACGACACATTCAAAATATCTTGTCACTGCGAGGAAACCAGCATCAAATTGCTTTTTAACTTTTTCTCTAATCTTTAGAGACATTTCGGCTTTCATTCGCCTCAACTTTTGTTTGACAAGCAGACATTCAGGTTTTAATGGTAGCTTATGGAAGACAATATCCGTATCAAGCCTAGACATATCTTGATAAGACCATGCAAACACATTAGTGTAATCATTGAGGAGTTTAATCCTCTTTTTGCGTTCACTCTCCCTTATTGAGGTGTCAATCTTGACTTCTCTTTTTTCATCTTCAGTCCCAAGATTAATCATTTCTATTGACTCTTCATGAGGTTCAATTTCTTCATCCTCTTGTTCCACTAATCTTAGAAGTTCAAAGGAAGGCTCTTAGTCTTTTTCCTTATCATTCTCAGCATAATTAATGGGGTGTTCAAAATCATAAGGTGAGATAGTAACAATATCATTTTCAAGTTTATCACTTTTAGATTTGCAAGGATTTGAAATAAATTGAGAGTAATGAATAAATAAGAATAAAAGGCCAATTTAAAGGAGAAGTGAGATCAAGAGATTAAAGAGTAGAGAGAATAAGATGGTGCTTTGATAACTAAAAATGCATTTATCATATGAAGAAAAATACTGAAACACAAAGCCCAATTTACGAATCTCATCCTAAGGCCTTGGGCAGAGCAATAGGACTAGTATCATAGAATTACTCTGAGTGAAACTCTAAGATTTCAGGAAACTCGGCCATCTCCCAATTGTTGAGTTGAGCATCAGGTGTACTAGGAAAGACCAAGTTGACTACTTCCTTGGCATAGCAATCAATTGCTGAAACTTGATTTGAAAGTGATATCTCTCCACTTTTAAAGCTCTGGTACAAGTCACAAATATACAGTTCCCTAATTCTTAGCTCTCTATTCTCTAGCTGAGTGAGCCTTTTTTCTTTCTTTTCTTCCATGACTCTCTTCCTATTAGCCCTGGTAGGTTGATATCCTAACAAAAAAATTTCATGTTTTTCGTGAACCTGTAGACTCACTTTAATACCTTAACTATTCTTCCTCAATCCTTCTCTAGGTGCATATCCTTGTTTCAGCATGACCTTAGCCATCATCACAGAAGTATTGGATAGTTGAGATTTTGGCATTTGGGACCCTTTACAAATGTAAGTGGTAGTAGCAATTTTGAAGGTTTAGAATGTTGTTTCAAAGGCTTCTTCAGCAACTTCAATGTAAGGAGTTGATGAAGGCTTGGATACAAGTAAATCATTTTCATCAAAAATAATCACCAACTTATTTTTCACTATGAATTTCATTCTTTGGTGCAGGGTAGAAGACACAACACCTGCATAATGGATGGGGCCGATCTAAATTGAGATCTCACTTTTTCCAATGACCTTTCTCCTTGTCTCATCTAATGCCCTTACGATCATAGTGCTAGACTTCATATATGACCCATTAATAGGCAATTTGGACAGTGTTGATCTTGGCATTATATTCAAAGAAAAACCATTATTGACAAGTACCATCGCTATTATATGGTCCTTGTATTTTATAGAAATGTGGAGTGCCTTGTTATTCCTCATTCCTTCAACAGGTATCTCATCATCAGTGTAGGTGATATAATTGTCAGCAATAATATTACCGACAATGCCACCTAGCTTTGTCAACGGTGATATCATAAGAAACATGAACTTGATTTAATATCTTCACTAATCTTGTCGATGAAGTTCAGAGTTTAGAAACAAGGAAATCAATTATATTCGAATAGGAGTTCGATTCAATTGCTCAATCACTTTGAATTCACTTTGCTTAATGATTTTCAGAAACTCATAAGCCTCTGCTTCAAATATACTTTTCTTGTGCTCATTGCATTTGACCCCTATGGGTTCCTACATTCTTTTTTCATCCTGCTTATCTCTTGCAAAATTCTCTTCTATTTCCCTTAATCTTCGTTACTCTAATTTTTCAGGGGTGTAACAACGACCGCTTCGGGTCATCCCACTAACTCTAGATATGTTTGTGATGGCTAAGGATAGCTGAGAGCTAGATGAGGCCTTAAACTAGTCCACATGGGAGTTGCCTTCAAAAATTTGAGAGTCATATTTTCATGGTATAACTTTTGTATCCTTGTAAAGAAAAAGATTTGACATTTGGATTATAATAGGTTTTAGCCCGTAAGAGTGTTTAGGAGGAGTTTCTAGGTGAATCTTTTTGGTATAATGAAGCACTAACAACTTTGGAGTAATGATGGATAGCTCACCAATTGATAAGGTATCTGTAGAGGCTTGAGTGCCTATGAATACATGATCTTCTTGACATGGCGAAAACATCAATTTCTCAACCACATCCACCCAATTACCCTTAGGTTCGCAACTTACTTGGATTAGCTGTTTGTCCATTAAGCCTTGAAGGGTATCTTTGAAATCAACAAAGTTTTCAATAGATTGCCCAATTGCCTTTCCATGGAATTTACACATATTCCTTTCATGATTTTCGCATTGTTGATTGGATTGGGTTTGCAGCAAGCTAACTTTTCACAAGGCCTCAAAGATTGTATTCATTGATGTCTTAACCTCATTCATCTTTTTTTTGATGTATTGTTTTGTACTATCTTCAACAACATTCACTCTTGGATTCCTATGATTAGGCAAATGATTTTGAAGTATATTGGGGGTCACTGATGAGCTGCCGAGGCTCCTCAAATTACTTAATGTTTAAGGTCGGTTACCTAGCTTTTTGCAGCATAGGGCAGCCCTAAGTCGAACCTAAGGATTGTTCTATTTAGTGAATCATATTAAGAAGCATGTAAATAGGGGGGTTTTGTTGGTTTATGTGATTAACGAAAATTAATTATCAGTGGTGAAGTTTAAGAGAAAGCAACCAATCCAAGTCTTTACTAATTCTGATTTTGATCCATCCTTGATTTCCAAGGATCCATTTAATTGTCAACCATGTTCTTGGCCTTTAAAACATATCAAGAAGCCTCTCAATGTTCTATGGATTCCACTGGTTAAGCAACCAGAATTCGGTTTTAACTAAGACCAAATGAATTAAGCAAACATTCAAGTCTAGTTTTACCTAAGTCCATGATCCAGCCAAGGTGATTAATCCATCCAAAAGCTCAGAAACATTAATCAACCATACAATCCTCTTTTATCACATGCAATTAAGCAATCACACATGAAGATCCAAATTCGAATTTTAACAATCCAAACAGAATAGTCCAGAGGAAGCAAGAACTTTGATTAACAACTAAAATGAAGAACAACAACTCATAATCTCAAAACCAATAATCAGAATAGCAAAACCTGGATTGATATGTTGGATTAGCCCTCCATGAACAAGAGGAGCTGAAGTTCTTACAAAATATCTAAAAGAAAACTTAAGAACTAAGGAAAGCTCAAAAATCTGTCTAAAATATCTAATGAGGTGATTCTGAATTTCGGCTGCCTCCTTCTTCTGATATAGACCTCCAATTTTACATGCACACCTAAATTGCCCTTAGGGCACACTTGTTCCCATGGGCCTTAGCTTCAATTGGGCTTTGGTTTGGGCCCATTTGGACTTGTCATGAGGAAGTTAGGCCCATTTAAGTGGCAGAAGGTGTCTGGAACCGTCAGCTAACTTGCACAGCAAATAAGACCATCTTCCACATAAAATATGGTGAACCGGTCTGCATATCAATTGAAGCTCTGTCTGTTAGCTTTCCAATGGTACCGTTTCAGGTCAATATGACATCTACAACTCAAGTTATGACCCAAATACTGCATGTAGGTCAGGATCCTGCGACAGCATGTCTTCTCTGGCTTCCAGGCTGCATATGACCTTCTGAACGTCCGAATTAGCTTTGGAGCCCTGAAAGAAAGTTGTAGACAATTCTCTCAGCTTTCCAACAAGGTATGACTCGGAATTTTTGGACATCCAGAACTCAAGATATGCCTGAAACACAGAGACAGCATATAATGCCCAGTATTGCTGGAAATTGCAATTAAGCATAAATGGATCCTAAGTCATGAAATGAGGTCTAAGTCTATGCAATTCAGCCCAAAAGAGGTTTAAAAGACTAAGTATGAGGAATAACTATTGTATAAAAAGCGTGTTCATCAGTCACTTCCTTAAATTTAGTCATTTAGCATTTATCAAAAATTGAATTTTATTTTTTTAGGGCTATACATCTCTCTGTAGAATGACCAATAGCTCATCCATGATAATCACATCGCTCATTTGGATCATACCCTTTTGGGAATAAGGGTCCTTGTGGCGTCCATGGGCATTGAGCTACTAAATTATTTTAGATAAGATAAGATAGCAATTCAGCGTATGCCATAGGGATGAGGTCATATTGGATTGGTTTTCTCTCCTGCCCATTTTGAGTCCTCTTTTGATTGACATTTGAGTTTTGATGTGGAGGTTGATTCACTAGCTGTGGCATCACTTGGGGTGTTTGGTGTTGATAAGGAGAAGGTGCATGATAGGGCGATGTTGTTGGGTAAGGCTGAGGATGCAAAGCTTAAGATGTGTTTGCTATAAGTAGGTAGTGCACAAATTATGGTTGAAAGTGTTGAGCAAATGCAGGTGAATGATTAGGCCTCTCATACACAGGTCATTTTCCTTGTTCTTCATCATACGTTGCAGCATTCACTTCACCTTCTTTCTTTTTAAATGTTGTAGGTTTCCTCAGATTGGCGGCTCCCATTGAATTAGGATTTTCAACTATTTTTCTATTTTTAACTCCATTTTCGATCATTTCACCAATAGTAACAACATCAAAGAAATTGTTAAAAGCACTTCCTATCATTCTATCAAAGAAAAGAGACTGGAGAGTGTTAATGAACATAGCCACCATCTCCTTATCAGACAATGGGGGATCCACTAATTTCTCACTATTTTTGAGCATATTCTTTAAATGTTTTTGTGGCTTTCTTTTCCATGTTTTGCAGTTGCATCATATCTAGAGTCATGTCAATATTATACTTATATTGTCTCAAAAATGCATCTACTAAGTCTTTCTAACATTGCACTCGAGCTCAGTTCAAATGTGTATACCATAGTGCGGTTGCCCCAATTAAGCTATCTTAGAAGAAATATATGAGCAACTTATAATCATGTGCACAAGATGCTATATTTCGACAGTACATGGTCAAATGACTTTTTGGGCATGTGGTTCCATTATACTTATTGAAGTCTGACACTTTAAATTTAGGAGGGATGACAACATTCGGGACGAGGTAAAGCTCAGTTGCGTCCACAACACCATAAGCGTTAGTCCCTTCTATGGTTTGCAATCGCTCTTCTAGGACTTCAAGTTTTCCCTTATTCATTGATTCTGCTTTTGGTTCATTTGGGTCATGGATATCAATCGGATTCATCGGACCTTCGCCAGTAGGTCTTTGAAAGCAAATTTGTGGTGCTGAATATGGGTATGAATACTCAGTTTTTGCATGTATATGGTGGTAGGGACAAGTGGAGGGTGAGCATTTGATTACATATCATGAGGATTTATGATTTGTGCCCGTGATGAATTTTTCCCCTGAATAGGATTAAATCCAAATGGAAAAGCATTTGATGACATATTTATGTCATGTGGATTGGTGGTTTGTTGTTGTGAAAAATTTTGTATTGGATTAGGCGTAAAGTCATAAGGAAATGTGTTTAGAGGGATTAATGTGTTAGCATTATGAGAGTTATGGGAAAGATTTTGCACAAGAACAGACCTTAAGTCAGTTGGCCCAGTGACGGGTGCCGAACCGTACAAAATTAAACTACTAATTGCAACTAAATTGTAGTATAGGATGCAACCAGTGTTGTCTCCCAAGGATTCACCAGAACAACTAATCTTTTAAGAACTTAAGCAAGAACAGAATAAGGGGGTTTTGTGTTGAATGCAATATACTAAGAATTAAGAAAGCAGTAAACTGAATTTATCAAATAAGAGAAAACGCAATCAACTCAAGCAGGCAACCAAACCTTAATCCATCCTTGTTCACTAAAGATAAACTAGATCTGATTTAATTCTTGGTTAAGTGTTACCTGGAACCCCTAACAATAACACTTAGAATTCCTACTGATTTACCAATCAGGATTCAATTAATCATGGAATTAAGACTCTAGGCAACCGCTCTATATCACTAAATCCAGATTAATTTAATAACCGAATTATCCAAGTTAACCATATATTAAAGACCTTTAAAGTATGATTATCAATCTGATTACTGTTATGAATCTAATCAACCGATTTAAATTCATACAACTCATGGAATCAAAGTACCATTCAATCACATGAAGAAGGGGAGAAGCAGTAATTCAAATTAAATTAAATCAAACCCGGTTGAAGCACAGGAACTCTGGATTGTCAAGTTTGGCTCCTCTTGAATTGATTACAAACGAACTTAGCCTTCCATGGAAGACTTGAACACAAAGCAAAGGGGAAAAACGAACTAAGCAAAGGAGGCAGCAGCAGCTCAAGGAATTTCGTATCTCTTCTGATTGTGTATATTTGCCTCAACAACTTGAGAATATATACTAGCTGGCTGCCTCCTCTAGGTTTCCTAATGGTTTCCTAATTACAAAATAAACCTAGTTTCCTAAATTATTAATGGTAAAAACATGATCAAGCCCTAGTGTCATGTGTGCTGGCCCAAAAAGAGATGTTGGCCCAAATAAACATGCTCTGGTCCAATAGGCAGCCCTAAGGAAAGGAATCAGTCAATGCTGGGCGGAGTGCTGGGCGGAGTAGAAAATCTGGACTGCTTGCACGCGAATTTCAGTTATCCAGACGCGAGAATCAGCTTCTGGGCTCTTCATATGAAATGTGGAATTTTCTGTCAGCTTTCCAACGAAACTATAATCACATCAATCGGACATATATAGCAAAAGATATGGTGAAAAACGTAAGTAGTGCCAGAATTTAACAGTTAAGCAATTATAATCTACAAGCACCAACAAGTCCAAATCTACAAAACATGTCTAAAAGCCATAAAAATCACTAGAAACACACACTAAAAGACTAAGTATAAGAGAAACAAATAGTATAAAATAATGTGTTATCACCCAGCTAATGATAGTATATTAGGATTGGAGACTTGTTGTTATGTGGGGTCATAAAAATGAGTAAAACCCGGTGGGTAAGGAGGTGTATCTTGTTCTAGATTGTTCCTTGAGGAATTTCCTTCTGGTTGTTTCCCACGATCAGAAGGTGTGAGAATGCTTAAAATTTGGGTCAACTTATCCTTCAGCTCATTGATGTCATTTTGCATTTCTTCTTGGACTTTAATTTGCTCTTGTTCATCCATGACCTTCGATTGTGATCGAGTTCTATAATGAGGTCATAGAAGTAAAAGTTGTTTTTTGTTTGCAATGTTGTTATACTTTAATATGCAAAATATAATATGCAAAGAGTAACTCAAATATAATGCATTTATGTAGAGAAAGGTTAAACATGACTCAAATGTGTAAGAGATGTTGCCAAAAGCATTCATTCCATTCTAAATCTTTGAAGAAACACTACTGATAAAAGTTTCATATTACAAAAAGAAACTACTCCTAAAGTCATACTCTTTCTCCTATCCTTCAATAAAATTTTCTGATGTACTTGAGGTCTTTCTTGACATCGAGAAAGAACCTTTGCACTTCACTCGGTGGCATTTGTGCTTCAATCTCATGTGCTTCATTTTCCCTATCCCAAGCCCTCTCAGCGACCGTCCTAACTTCTTGAAGGAGATTAGCAGGTTGTTGCTCAGCCAATCAACTTCTATCCTCCCGATGCTAGCTTGTGTGGTGTCAGTGTTCAAGCTCTCCTTCTAAAACAATATTTTCTTGTCTCAGTACATTAGAAGTCGCACGACTACCCTGCAATTGTGCACTCAAAGTTTGTATGTCCTTTTGCCGAGCCGAGTTAAGGTCTCTAGATTCGCCCAGTTGGTCATCTGTCAACACAATTCTTTCTTCAAGGTTTAGACATCTCTCTTTCAACTTTTCTATCTCAATGTTTTTCTTGAAAGACTTTTCTTGTTTTTTTCCTAACAGTCTTTTCTGATTCTTGCACCCCTCTTTCAATCTTGGCCATTTTATTAGCCCACATTTTTCTCTCGACTGTTATGATTCTCTTTTCCAATGCAAGTAGAGCCTCCTTCTTTCAAAATTGCTGGCATGCCATTTCATATTTTGCTTCAACCTCAGCTTCATAATTAATAGGCTCATCAAACATATGCATTGGTAGTGGAGGACCTTGCACACTTGGAGCAACAAAATATTTTCCCCTACTTGCTCGCCATAATGGATAACCCGAGGTAATTAAACTGTTGCATGGGTCAGGGTTCACGTGTCGTGCATTCTTCCATGCCTCGCTTGCCTCCTTGATCTTTTAAACTAACCCCTCCTTTCCATAAGGTACATCAAAGTTTGAAATCCCATGCGTCATTGGAATGAATTGCATTGAGCCTAACTGTCTCCTAACCATAGCAGGTGCATAGCTAGTTATTCCCCATGGACCAATGAGCGGAACCCACGGCTTGTCTCCACATCTATAAATTGCTAAGGCATGTAGCATCCACAGGGCTCTGCATACCACATTACTCATATGTTGAAAGTAATGGATCTATTCGCTCCTTTTGGATGTCATAGGTGGCCAATGGGCAGTGCAATATTGTCTGAAGGGATTCTTATCTTTGCAGCAGTAATTCATATATTCAATTTTGGGATATTTAAAGCAATTGAGGTGTGGAAGGTGGTTGATCATCCATACAGTCAACAACTGGGCACATCCGCAAAAGTCAACCCCTCCTATTAGTTCTACAATAATTTAGAGATCTTACGGTCTCGGCTAAGATCGAAGAAACAGGATTAGCCTTGTGTTCAAACTGTTCAACCAGCTTAATTACATGACCCTCAATATGTCCTTTCATCCTTGAAAATATCACTAATCCATAAATAGCAAGTGCGAATAGGGTCAAACCTTGATCACTATCAATTTGCTCTTGTACCATCTTCAACAAGTAATCAGCAGGTAAGCTTTGACCTTCTCTTTCATATGCTTTTCCAACTTAGTTGCTTGGATACCCATGAGCTTGGAAAGCTTCTTCTTAGGTGCCACTTTTGGATCATGAAAATAGATTTTACATTGGGATTCAGTCTCAATATTAAGTAGTTCTATATATACTTCAATAGTTTGGACCATATCAAACTGCTGAAATGTAAAGATACGATAGGCAGTATCCTAAAAACTCAACATGGCCTTCAACATATGGGTATCGACCGAGATGGAACAATAAACAAGCTATGTGCCCATACTTCACCTCAAAATCTTCTTTTCTTTTCATGTCGAACCATATCTGCACCCAAGGCTTCAAATCATTTTGCTCTAAGTCAATCTTTCCCACTAAAGGTAGTTGATTTATGGTTCCTGGCTGGAGGCAATCCCCATCTTCAACTTAGGTCCTCTCTGGATCTTGTATTACTTTACTCTGTGCTTCATGAGTAATCCCATATTGACTCTGAACCCCACTTTTTTTCATGTTTCTAAACTGATTTAGAGATGTAGATTTTTGGCAATGGCTGTGCATAATTGAGTCATGGATACTAAATACAAATGCAAAAATAAGGAAAAGAACTTGAGTTAGAGATGAATATGCAAGCAAGTATCAACATGATAAATTGTAAAAGGTGAAAGGCAAAAAGAATTCCCTCATGTGTCCTATCAAAAGGAATTTCCTAGGCTTAAACATCTATCTTAGAGGAATGGCTTTATACAAATACAATAGCTTTAGGAATTTTCTAAAGATGTGCAGAGTTTAAGTCCTATGACCCTTATTTAAAGGCTCCCAAATTGTCCTTACTATCGCTAGTCTTCGGCTAGTAAGGCCCCAAATCCTCGCCTATGACAGGCTACAAGCGGAAATGGTTCAATTTGAGTGAGGGTGTTTCGTGTGCCTATATGGAGACTGAAGGTCTCTCAAAACAACACTACTTTGCCCTCTATCTAGTCGTACAAGGTAATTAGCCCGAGTTAAAGGCTTGTGTGTACAAAAGTGTTATTGTATAATGTGTGAGAGGAAACATACAAACCAGCTTATTCACTACTCATAGGCATGAACATTTATTGAAAAGACAAAATAAATAGCAACAAGAAATAATAAATAAATATAAAGGACCAAACATAATTCAAATATGATAGCTAGAGATTAAATGTAATGGCTTAACCCTCTACATTTCCTAGTGGAGTCACCAAGCTGTCACAACGTCCCTTTTGGGAACGAGAAGCAAAGCGGCGAAAACCCCCACAAGAAAAATAAATGATAAGGTGCATGATATGATGTAAAAGAATGGAGTCACCACCAATTATTTTATTCCATTTTAAAAAAAAATGAAATGGTGCGATTGGAAACTTAAAAAAAAAAGTCTGCATTTTCAGAGTTTGGATTCGGGGGTTGATTATGTGTAGGGAAGGTATTAGCATCATACAACACTCGTTCTTAAAATGGTTACCTATTTAATCAATTTTTATCTTTTCTAAATGAATTAAATTGGTCCTAACATTATATTTTAAAATAAATTAATATTTTGTTAGGTCCCGCCAGCACTTCTGAAAAAACCTAAGGGATGCCTCAAGACTATTGGGTAGAGACTGTGATTGTCATTACAATCTTCTCCCAATATATCATGTCATAAGCAAATTTTAACATTTTTATTATATGAGTAATAACTAGAAAATGTATTAAATGCAATTTATTAAAGATATGAGTTTGAGATTTGTGACAAAAGATTTTTTTTTATTGAAGGTATTTCTTTAAGTCTACCAGTACATTTGGAAAGGCTAAAAAGACACTTCTCACCTCCGGAATGCCAATGAGTCACTGTCATCACAGTTATCCTCAATTTTCTTTTGTCAGTACTTTTAATCCACACTTTAAGATAAAGAAAGTATGATATTCTATATAGAAAAGATTTTTCGGGGAATGCGTATAAAAAAGGTTTTTATCAGGAGTTAACCTCAAGCCCCACCAATACCTCTGGCAAAACTAGGAAAACTCCTTTTACCTCTTGAATGTAAAAATATCGTCATTATTATGGTTAATTTTGATTATTCTTTCGATGGTAATCTTATTCAAGCATAAGTAAAAACAATGACAAAATGTAATGAGATGAATTATAATGTAATAAAATGAATGCTAGAAAAACATTAATTAAAAAGATAAAAGCGATATTAGGAATTTTATTGGTCACACCATTACCTCTGGCATAACCAATAAATTTATCCTTCACTTTAAGAACATTAAGAAAAATTGTCAACACAATTATTTTCTAACTTAATCTATCGTTGGACTAAAATTATTTCATTTTTCAAGACGGAACTAAAACATAGTATAATAATTACGCATATAAGATAAACAAAATAATAATTTAAAAGCACTTATATTCAAGAAGATGATAATTAAACTTAATCACTAAACAACACCTAATATACATATTACTAATGGGCCTTTTATCAAAGGAAGCCTAAAAAAAAACTAACACTAATAGTAGGCCTAATCTAAATTGTACTAAAATAAAAAGCTTAGGAAATAAGAAGAAGAGTTAGGCTAAAAGCCCATCTCGTAGGCATGATTCAGCAAGTCAAATATGGCAGCAAGAAAAAAAATTGGATCCAATACATAAGGAACAAAGGCCCAGATAAAATAAACCCAAAAAAATAATAAAATGAAGACTAAAACATCTAATGGGCTGACCCATTTCAGACTAGACCCAACCAACTAAACCCAATAAGAAAAAAAAAATAGTAAGTTACATAAACCGGCCCAATTAAAAGAAACAAAAGCCTAAACCTAAAAAGGAAAAATTAAAACACACAAGTGGGCTAGTCCATTTCGAGCTAGACCCACACTAAATAAATAAAACAAACCCATAAATAATAAAGCTAAAATAAACAATAAACCCAAACTTAAAAACTTGGTCCAGCAAATAACAACAAAAATGATTAATGAAATACATCAGCCCTTCTTGCGGGCCTGGACTAGGAACAAACACAGAGGCCCATATACTAGATCAGTCCAGACTAAATAAGAAAGTAACAAAGACAAATAAAAAGAAAAAGATAGCCCAAGAACACATCAGCCCAAATAAGAAAAGAAGCAACAACTAAAACCGAAAGAAACAATTAAAATAAAAGAAAACAAAATGCACTTAAGTACAATAGAAAGGATGAACGTATCAAGGAAGGAAATCACCACAAAGAAAAAAAAAAAAAAAAAGCAAAGCAAAACAGAGAGAAGAACTACTGTCCTCTTCCCCCTTCTCCTTATTTCACCTCTTTGAATCCATGGACTTGGCTTCAATTTTCAAGCAACGAAGGCTAAAGTAAGAAACACTTCTCTTTATTTCTCTAAATGCCTCTCTCTCTTTCTCTGAAATTTTATTTCTCTCTCTAGGTTTCATTTCTCTCTCTAAAAGGGAATTTCTCTCTCGAACTTGGGGTTTTTCTCTCTAGTTTGGTTCTATTATTTCTTTTCTGATTCTATGCATGCACATAAATATTTCTAGGTTTTATTCTATAAAAATGGTGGATTTTGGGGGCTAAGGGTGGACTTGGTGGAATTGATTTTTGGGTGGCTGAAATGTTAGTCTTCCTTCTCTGTGGTGGTGATTCTATTTCATTAAGAAAATTCTTTTTTTTTTTTCTTTTTTTGTGTGCTATGTTCATCTAAACTCTAAAATGGATGAGGAATGGGGGGAACCACCAACACCGGCGGCGCCACCCTCTTAGCCATTCACTAGTTTTGAAAATAAAGAATTTCTTCCCTTCTCAAAATAGCAACTAAGGAATCCTTAGTTTTTTCTTACTATATTGTATATTGTATATCTCCATGAATTCATACAAAGATTAAAGCAAGACAGAAATTCAAAGAAGAAGAAATTGTATCAAGTTTAATCCAATTAAGAACATAATCTCAAAATCAAAACCGAATTTAATCAGGAGTCTAACTTGGTTACAAGGATTTTACTTCTCCATGGTCATGAAATCCAAGCTCCAATGGAGAAGTGCAGTCATAAATCAAAGAGCTCCAAACTTTTGCAAGAGAGAAAACAAAAGCTGCCTAGTCTAGAATTGGTAACTCGTCTGCCTCCTTTCTCTATTTATAACTTCTTAACTTTCATGCACACCTAATTTACCCCTAACCTAGTTTAAACCTCTAGACATCAGCTTCAAATGGGCTCCGATTTGGGCCTAATTGGGCCTGAATTGAGGAAGTTAAGCCCATTTAAGTCCATCTAGGTCCATATAGGTCTCTGGACTAATCAGCTATTTTCAACAGGTAATAAGACTATCTTAACTTCATAATTTGTTGAATTTCCCTTCAGAAAAATTGAAGCCCTGTGCCTTAGCTTTCCAATGGAACTAGTTTCAAGTTCATACGATATGTACAACACAAGTTATGGTCCAAACACTGCATATGGGTCAGGATCCAGCGGCAGCAACTCTACTCTGACTTTTGGGTTACATTTGACCCACTTAACGTCTAAATTGGCCTTGGAGGTATAAATGAAAGTTGTAGATAATCCTCTTAGATTTCCTACAAGGCAAGAATCACAATTTTTAGAGATTCAGAACTAAATATATACCCGAAATACAGAATAGTGTCAAAACCCTAATAATGTTGAAAAACACACTTAAGCCCAATTTGAACCTAATTAATGAAATATGACCCAAGCCCAATCAAATAAGCCCAAAATAGGATTAGGAGGTTAAAAATGGAGATTAATTAATATATAAAAATAATATTCATCAAATCTCCCCACACTTATCATTTACACGTCCCGGGCAAACTAGAGTTAAAACTAGGAAAGAAGGAAAACAACTAAAACAACTAAGAGATCATTTCTCAACAACAACTTCCAAGAATGCAAAAGTTAAGTGAGCAAGAAGAACAATCAATAATTTAAAAGAATCAAAACAATCATGAATCTATTTCTTGCACTTTCAATCAACAAGCATGGTGAATTCAAATGAAGTGAAGAACTAAGAAAGATAGAACCTCACACAAGATATATTCTCAATCCCTCAAGTGTTTAAGGGGGTTATTGTTTCACTCAAATCACATCATGACAATTTGCACTACTATAAGCTTGCTTATTTTCTAATCTCCACTACTTTAAACACATGCATGCACAAATCAGAAGGACTTTATTTAAGGATGTAATGAGGCCAAGGACCAAGGGAAAAGAAAGAATGAAATAAGGATATGGCAAATTAAAACCAAAGAGAGCATGAGAACATTGGGAATGATGAGTCAAAACCAACACTAAGCACAAAAATACACCCAAAAGCTCTATCCAATTTTCTTTACAGACTTCTTCCTCTTTAGAAGGCAAACCACTACTTTTATTCTCTTTTTCTTTGCATTTTCTTTTTCTGATTTTTTTTTTTAAACAGAATTTTCTTTTCTTTTTCTTTTGGCTAACATGTTTTTGTGTTTATATTTCATATAGTCACTTTCCTTCAAATTTCACAAAATTTGATTGGTGTTGTTGCTTAACCAATTAAATTAAACCGAATCCCTTAATTAGAATGCAATAGAGGGCATAATCCGAGTTTGTCTCACAAAGAATGCAATGTGTAATCAATAATTTCAAGTTAAAAACATGAGATTTTTGAAACAAAATTATAATAGTAAATTGCAGAATTAAACAAAGATTAATGTAGTTGATTAAAGGCGTAACCTAGCTAGACATCCATCAAAAACCGATTTGATTCATCCTAGATTAACATGAGTGATTAAGTCTTAATGTAGCAATGCTAATTGAGTTTAATCACAATCAAAATCTCTAATTGTGACTAATTATTCTTACTAAGTTATCACATAGAATTCGATTAACCACATACAATCACTAATCTTGTAATCACAAAGACTAAGTAATTAGTGATTAATCTAAAAACCGAACATCAATTAACATAGCATAGCTTCTTTGAATTCTAACCATAGATTAAAGATTGATCAATCTAAATTCTATTTCTTACTTCAATATCCATATAAATCCCAAAGATCTCCATGAATTCATACAAAGAATAAAACAAGGTAGAGATTCAAAGAAGAAGAAATTACATTAAGTTTAATCCAATTAAGAACATAATATAAAAATCAAAATCGAATTTAATCTGGAGTCTAACTTGGTTACAAGGATTCTACTTCTCCATGATCATGAAATCCAAGCTCCAATGAAGAAGTGCAGTCATAAATCAAAGAACTCCAAAAATTTTAAGAGAGAAAACAAAAGCTGCCTAGTCTAGCAATGATAACTCGTCTGCCTCATTTCTCTGCTTATAACTTCCTAACTTTCATGCACACCTAATTTACCCCTAACCTAGTTTAAACCTCTGGACCTCAGCTTCAAATGGGCTCTGGTTTGAGCCTAATTGGGCCTGAATTGAGGAAGTTAAGCTCATTTAAGTCCATCTAGGTCCATATAGGTCTCTAGACTAATCAGCCATTTTCGACAGGAAATAAGACCATCTTAACTTCATAATTTGTTGAACCGGCCTTCATAACAATTGAAACCCTACACCTTAGCTTTCTAATGGGACTAATTTCAAGTCCATATGACATGTACAACATAAGTTATGGTCCAAACACTGCATGCAGGTCAGGATCCAGCAGCAGCAACTCTACTCTGACTTCCAGGTTAAATTTGATCCACTGAACGTCTAAATTGGCCTTGGAGGTCTGAATGAAAGTTGTAGACTTTCCTACAAGGTAAGAATCACAATTTTTAGACATTCAGAATTAAAGATATACCCAAACTACAGAATAGTATCAAAACCCTAATAATACTAAAAAACACACTTAAGCCCAATTTGAACCTAATTAATGAAATATAACCCAAGCCCAAACAAATAAGCCCAAAATAGGATTAGGAGGTTAAAAATGGAGATTAATTAATATATAAAAATACTGTTCATCAAATTCTCCCACACTTATTCTTTGCACGTCCCGGGCAAATTAGAGTTAAAACTAGGAAAGAAGGAAAACAACTAAAACAACTAAGAGTTCATTTCCCAACAACAACTTTCAAGAATGCAAAAGTTAAGTTAGCAAGAAGAACAATCAAGAATTTAAAAGAATCAGAACAATCATGAATCTATTTCTTGCACTTTTAATCAACAAGCATGGTGAATTCAAATGAAGTGAAGAACTAAGAAAGATAGAACCTCACACAAGATACATTCTCAATCCCTCAAGTGTTTAAGGGGATTATTGTTTCACTCAAATCACATCATGACAATTTGCACTACCATAAGCTTGCTTAATTTTTAATCTCCACTACTTTAAACACATGCATGCACAAATCAGAATGACTTTATTTAAGGATGTAATGGGGCCAAGGACCAAGGGAAAAGAAAGAATGAAATATGGATATGACAAATTAAAACTAAAGAGAGCATGAGAATATTAGGAATGATGAGTGAAAACCAACACTAAGCACAAAAATACACCCAAAAGCTCTATGCAATTTTCTTTACACACTTCTTCCTCTTTGGAAGGAAAACTACTACTTTTATTCTCTTTTTCTTTATATTTTCTTTTTTTGATTTTTTTTTAAACAGAATTTTCTTTTCTTTTTTCTTTTGGCTAACATTTCTTTGTCTTTACATTTCATATAGTCACTTTCCTTCAAATTTCACAAATAGAACTCATTAATTGATCAACCAATACTTTCATATTTCCGAAGGTAGATAGAAACATGATTTTACAAAACTTGCAATGAGCTAAATGAAAGAATGGAAAAAATAGGCTCAAGTGGAAAATTAAGGGAAATGATGTTAGGAAGGTTATTTGATATCTAGCTAGAAAGAAGAAAAGATGACCTTCATCACATTCATGCATGCAAATGACAATGTAGTCTCAAAAAGAAGCAAAGCAAGTTCTAGAGCAATAAACATCATGAGCACAATACACACAAAAAAGGAATATAGAATGACAATAGGTTCAAAAACTCACTAGGTATGCTCCATCAAACTTAATCCATCACATCAAATTTCATCACCAAATTAGCTAACTAAAAGATGAAAGAATCTATTCAACCATGCTAGAAACTTTAAAATGATAATTGTTTCTAGCTCATAAATTCTACAATTCTCAAAGTGCTATGGAAAATGCAAAAAGGAAAGGTGGAAAGATGAGTAGAATGAGAGTAAAGCAAAACAGAATAGAAAACAACTAGGAAAAAGGTAGGACAGTGAATCAAAAAAGGATATCGAACCAGAATTCTGCATAGAAGCTCAAGAAGAAGCGTGAACAGAATCTGGAACATGCTGAACCACACCAAAATAACAAACAGAGAAGGGAAGAATAACAGAAAACACAAAACAGACACGTAAAATAGAACCAACAAACAAAATTAAAAACATCAACAAAACAAAACTAAACAACAAGAACAGAAAATTAACATAATCCGAAAGAACAACAAAAATAGAAACATAATCCGTAAGAACAACAAAAATAAAAACATAATAACTGAAACATAATCCGAAAAAACTCCCTTGAAGCTCAATCAAATAGGGTAGATGGCATCACTCAAAGCCACTTCCTTAACCAAACTCTCATTTCCACCATGGAACTTCTTAAGTCGATGTCCATTAACCTTAAAGGTCCTCCCCGTAGTTACATCTCGGATTTCAATTGCACCATAAGCAAAAATATTAGTGACAACAAAGGGTCCCTCCCATCGGGATCTCAATTTACCTGGCCACAACTTAAGGCGAGAGTCGTATAGAAGCAATTTCTCCCTCACTTGGAATTCCTTCCGAAGGATCAGCTTATCATGAAAGGCCTTAGTCTTCTCTTTGTACAGCCGAGAGTTCTCATAGGCCTCTATTCGGACTTCCTCTAACTCTTGAAGTTGTAACTTCCTCTCGACTCCTGATAGTCCTATGTCCATGTTGCAAGCCCTAACTGCCCAATACGCCCAATGCTCTAACTCCACTGGTAAGTGACATGCCTTCTCAAAGACAAACCTATAAGGCGACATGCCTATAGGTGTCTTGTAGGGGGTCCGATATGCCTATAAAGCATCCTCCAACCTCTTACTCCAATCCTTTCTATCCGGCCTCACAGTTTTCTCCAAAATTCTCTTAACTTCTTGATTAGAGACTTCGGCTTGGCCATTCGTCTGAGGATGGTAAGGGGTGGAAGTCTTGTGGAAAACTCTATACTTGCTCAGTAAGGTCTTCATGTGCTGGTTGCAGAAGTGTGATCCTTGATCACTGATGATCGCTCTGGGTATGCCAAACCTGCAAAAGATATGTGATCTAACCAACTCGACAACCACATGAGAATCATCACTCCTGGTGGGAATAGCCTCCACCCACTTGGAAACATAATCCACAGCCAACAGAATATAAACAAAGCCAAAGGAAACAGGAAATGGACCTATAAAATCAATACCCCAAAAATCAAAAAGCTCACAGAACAACAAAGGTTGTTGGGGCATCTCATTCCTACGAGTTATATTCCCTAATTTTTGGCATTGCTCACAAGATTTATAAAATGCATATGCATCATGAAACAAAGTGGATCAATATAGACTAGAATATAATACTTTCCTAGTTGTTCTCTGAGGACCAAAATGGCCTCCACAGGCATAGTGATGAGCTGCCAAGGCTCCTCAAATTAGTTAAAGTTTAAGGTCGGTTACCTAAGCTACTTGTAACATAAGGCAGCCCTAAGTCGAACCTAAGGATTCTTCTATTTAGTGAATCATATTAAGAACCATATCAACAGGGGGTTTTGCTTGTTCAAGTGTTTGACAGAAATTAATTGTAAGTGATAAAGTTTTAGGGAAAACAACCAATCCAAGTCTTAACTGATTCTGATTTTAGTCCATCCTTGATTTCCAATGATCCATTCAATTATTAACCATGTTCTTGGCCTTTAAAACATATCAAGAAGCCTCTCAATGTTCTATGGATGTCCACTGGTTAAGCAACCAAAATTCGGTTTTAACTAAGACTAAATGAATTAAGCAAACGTTTAAGTCCAGTTTTACCTAAGTCCATGATCCAGCCAAGGTAATTAATCTATCCAAAAGCTCAGAAACATTAATTAACCATACAATCCTCTTGTATCACATGCAAACAGAATATGAAAATCCAAATTCGAATTAAGCAATTCAAACAAAATATTTCAGAGGATTGAAGAACTTGATTAACAACTAAATGAATAACAACAACATATAATCTCAAAACCAATAATCAGAACAGTAAAAACCTAGATTGATTTGATGAATTAGCCCTTCATGAACAAGAGAAGCCAAGTTCTTACAAAATATCTAAAGAGAAAACTTAAAGACTAAGGAAAGCTCAAAAGCTGTCTAAAATATCTAAATGACTTGATTTGAATTTTGGCTGCGCCTTTGTGCTGATATAGACCTCCAAAATTACATGCATACCTAAATTTCCCTTAGGGCACACTTGTTCCCATGGGCCTTAGCTTTAATTGGGCTTTGGTTTGGGCCCATTTGGACTTGTCATGAGGAAGTTAGGCCCATTTAAGTGCCAATAGGTGTCTGGAACCATCAGCCAATTTCCACCGCAAATAAGACCATCTTCAATATAAAATCTAGTTAATCAGTCTTCATAAAAATTAAAGCTCTGTCTGTTAGCTTTCCAATGGTACCAGTTTCAAGTCCATATGACATACACAACTCAAGTTATGGCCCAAACACTACATGTAGGTCAGGATCCTACAACAGCATGTCTTCTCTGGCTTCCAAGCTGCATATGACCTTCTGGACTTCCGAATTGGCTTTGGAGCCCTGGAAGAAAATTGTAGAAAATTCTCTCAGCTTTCCTACAAGGTATGACTCAGAATTTTTAGACATCCAGAACTCAAGATATGTATAAAACACAGAGACAGCATAAAATGCTCAGTATTGCTAGAAATTGCAATTAAGCACAAATGGATCCAAGGTCATCAAATGAGGTCCAAGTCTACTCAATTCAGCCCAAAAAAGGTTTAAAAGACTAAGTATGAGGGATAACTATTGTATAAAAAGTGTGTTCATCAAATTCCCCCACACTTAGCTTTTGCACGTCTCGGGCAAATTAGAATTCCAAAACTAAGAAAAGCAAGAACAAGGAAACAAAAACAAATTTAAAAACTAAAGGATCACCTCCCAAATGATATTTAAGATATGCAGAAGTTTATACCACAAGTAAGATGAGCAATTAAAGATTCAAGGAAGTCAAAGTATTTATGAAATAAAATTTCTTCTCATTCAAAATCAACAAACAAGGTAACTTCAATTGGAAAACATAAGTCAAGAATGATAGATCCTCACAAGATATACTCTTACTCTTAATCCCTCAAGTGTTTAGAAATTAGGTACTTCAGTCAATCAAACTCATGAAGAGATGCACTACCATAAGCTTGCTTATCTTCTACTTCTGCACTCAAACAAATGCACACACAAATCAAGAGGACTTTATTTAAGGTTGTAATAAGGCCAAGGTAAAGGTAAAGGAATGAATCAAAATAGATATCACAAGGTAAAAACTCAAAGAGAATAAAAGAACATTGGAGAGGAACTCAAAGGACAAGCATTAAATTCCAAGTGTGTAAAGCATATTCTCCTTCCTTTGCACATATTCTTTCCTTTTCTTTTTCTCTTCCTTTTTCACAATTCCGATTTTTTTTTTCCATAACCAATTGGCTCTTTTTTTTTTTTTTTATTTCTTTCTTTCTTTCACATAATACTTTGCATATTATAATTCACAACCTCCACACTTGTACTATTAATTACCCACAAGCATAAGAGCTCCTCCAAGACAATGAACCAATGCTCTCCCATTCCCTAAGGTAAGGTAACATGGTTTTTTTTTTTTTTTTTTCACATAGGCACATAATGAGCTAAGACCAAAGATAGGCAAATAGGCTCAAAGGGGGTGGTAATCAAAAGAAAATAATATAAGGTTGACTATTTGGCAAAGTAGCTAAATTAAGAAAGAATGCCTCAATCATGTTCATGTATGCAAATGAAAATGTAGTCTCAAAAAGAATCAAGCAAGTTCTAAAGTGAACAAATTTCATGAGTGAAAATCACACAAGAAGGAAAAGGAATGACACAAATGCTAAATCCATCCATTAAAAGGCTCAAAACTCACAAGGCATGTATCTATCAAACTTAATCACCAATCCAACATCTAAAACCAAGATGTGAAATTAAGGATGGAAAACAAGTTATTCAATCATGCTATGAATCTTGAAATGTAATTACTTTAAACTTACAACTTTACAATTTCTACAACATCATTGGAGGGTAATTAAAACAGAAAATGACAACAAAAACAGAAAAAATAGTAAGAACAGAAACAACTAAACTAATCAACTAAACTATACAGAAATCCCTCCCTCACACTTAAATTTTACATTATCCTCAATGTAAAAACTTCAAAAAGTAGCAACATATGACAATTAATAGCAAGCAGTCACATAAGGACAAGTATAATAAAAGAGAGAGAAGAAACATCCTTATCAGGGGAGGTAGATAGCATCTTGCAAGTGGACCTCTTCCACGATGTCCTCCTGAGTTACCTCACAGAATGGCTTGCGGCGGTTGAAACTTGCATGTCCAAGAAATGACCAAACTTCCCGCACGCATGTGGGGTAAGATAAAGCAAACATCAAGAACAGAAAATTGAAAATAAAATGAACATAAAATAGTAACAAAAAAATAGAAACAAAAGCAAAAACAGAAACAGACTAAAGCAAAACAGAATAGAAAATACAATACAATTACAGTAATATAATTAGAAAATGTACTCCCCTGAAGCTCAAGGTATCATCTTCCGATTACTCTCACAAAGACAGCTAGATACCAGGATCAAAGACCACTCTCACGAAGTCTTGAGTTGCCCCTGTAGAGTTATCTTCTAAAGCTGCAGAATCAGAACCGGAACCAGAATTAGAATCAGATTCAGATGCAGATTCACCAGGATTGCCATCGCTTAAAAATGTAGAAATTTCAGTACAGATAGCACAGCTCATGTCACCATCACAAACAGCATGTGAATGGCACTAGATATAACCCTCTATACCCACAAAGTCAAGAAATTCAGAACATAGCTCCTCAGACACATCCACTAACTCTGCAGGAGCATCAATGACTACAGCCTCTGTGATAGAGTTATCTTGTTCTAAAAATGCTACAATCTCAGAACAAGTATGACAAGCAAAATCATCACAATTGTAGCACATAGAATCAGGAGTGCTCAAGAAGGCTGATATCTCAGCACATACTGCACAAGGTACATCACCATCACAGTCAGGACAGGAGGGGCACCGAAGAGGGTCATCAACACCAACAAAATCTGGGAAGTCAGCACAGAGCTCATCATACCCATCCCCAACTAGATCATCAATCAAATCAATGTTAAAGACAGAGTGCTCATCCATGGAAGGTTGCATAGGCTCAAAAATATTGAACTGCACAACAGAGTCTCCAAACTCCATGGATAGAGTTCCTGCATGAACATCAATCTTGGTCCGCACAGTCTTGAGGAATGATCTGCCCAGAATGAGTGGAGCCTTGCTGGATTGTGACTGTCCCTCCATCTCCAGAATGTAGAAATCTGTTGGAAAGATAAGCTCATCAACTCTGACCAACACATCTTCAATCAATCCAGCTGGATAAGCACTGCTCCTATTGGCTAACTGTATCACAACTCCTGTGGAATTCGAGGGTCCAAGCCCGAGGGAACCGAAAACAGACATAGGCATGACATTGAAAGAAGCGCCTAGATCTAGCATGGCATGCTCGAACTTGGAATTGCCTATAACACAGGGGATTGTGAAAGTTCCTGGATCCTTGCACTTCTGGGGCAGAGGTTGGCTGAGACATTCTGACTCATGCTAATCCGCTCATTGCCCTTCAGCCTCCTCCTCTAGGTGCACAATTCCTTGAGAAATTTGACATATCTAAGAATTTGCTTGATAACATCCAGCTGATGAGCTGCCGAGGCTCCTCAAATTAATTAAGTTTAAGGTCGGTTACCTAGCTATTTGCAGTATAGGACAGCCCAAAGTCGAACCTAAGGATTGTTCTATTTAGTGAATCATATTAAGAAGCATGTAAACAGGGGGGTTTTATTTGGTTTATGCGCTTGACAGAAATTAATTGAAAGTGGTAGAGTTTTAGAGAAAGCAACCAATCCAAGCCTTAACTGATTCTGATTTTAGTTCATCTTTGATTTCTAATGATCCATTCAATTATTAACCATGTTCTTTAAAACATATCAAGAAGCCTCTCAATGTTCTATGGATTCCACTGGTTAAGCAACCAGAATTTGGTTTTAACTAAGACCAAATAAATTAAGCAAACATTCAGGTCTAGTTTTACCTAAGTCCATGATCCAGCCAAGGTGATTAATCCATCCAAAAGCTCAGAAACATTAATCAACCATACAATCCTCTTTTATCACATGCAATTAAGCAATCACACATGAAGATCCAAATTCGAATTTTAACAATCCAAACAGAATAATCCAGAGGAAGCAAGAAACAGATTAATCATTGAATGAATAACAACAACACATAATCTCTAAACCAATAATCAGAATAGTCAAAACCTGGATTGATTTGATGAATTAGCCCTCCATGAACAAGAAGAGCTGAGTTCTTACAAAAATATCTAAGAGAAAACTTAAGGACTAAGAAAGGAGTAAAAGCTGTCTAAAAATATCTAATTCACTACTTGTCAATTTCGGCTGCCCTCTTGTGCTGATATAGACCTCCAAAATTACATGCACACCCAAATTGCCCTTAGGGCACACTTGTTCCCATGGGCCTTAGCTTCAATTGGGCTTTCGTTTGGGCCCATTTGGACTTGTCATGAGGAAGTTAGGCCCATTTAAGTGGCAAAAGGTGTCTGGAACCGTTAGCTCACTTCCACAGCAAATAAGACCATCTTCAATATAAAATATGGTGAACCGGTCTTCATATAAATTGAAGCTCTATCTGTTAGCTTTCCAATGGTACCAGTTTCAAGTCCATATGACATTCACAACTCAAGTTATAGCCCAAATACTGCATGTAGGTCAGGATCCTACTACAACATGTCTTCTCTGGCTTCCAGGCTGCATATGACCTTCTGAATGTCCGAATTAGCTTTGGAGTCCTGAAAGAAAGTTGTATACAATTCTCTCAGCTTTCCTACAAGGTATGACTCGGAATTTTTAGACATCCAGAACTCAAGATATGCACGAAACACAGAGACAGCATAAAATGCTCAGTATTGCTGGAAATTGCAATTAGGCACAAATGGATCCAAAGTCATGAAATGAGGTCTAAGTCTATGCAATTCAGCCCAAAAGAGGTTTAAAAGACTAAGTATGAGGGATAACTATTGTATAAAAAGTGTGTTCATCAAATTCTCCCACACTTAGCTTTTGCACGTCTCGGGCAAACTAAAATTCCAAAACTAAGAAAAGCAAGAACAAGGAAACAAAAACAAATTTAAAAACTAAAGGATCACCTCCCAATGATATTTAAGATATGCAGAAGTTCATACCACAAGTAAGATGAGCAATTAAAGATTCAAGGAAGTCACAGCATTCATGAAATAAAATTTCTTCTCATCCAAAATCAACAAACAAGGTAACTTCAATTGGAAAGCATAAGTCAAGAATGATAGATCCTCACAAGATATACTCTCAATCCCTCAAGTGTTTAGAAATTAGGTACTTCACTCAATCAAACTCATGAAGAGATGCACTACCATAAGCTTGCTTATCTTCTACTTCTCCACTACTCAAACAAATGCACACACAAATTAAGAGGACTTTATTTAAGGTTGTAATAAGGCCAAGGTAAAGGTAAAAGAATGAATCAAAGTGGATATCACAAGGTAAAAACTCAAAGAGAATAAAAGAACATTGCAGAGGAACTCAAATGACAAGCATTAAATTCCAAGTGTGTAAAGCATATTCTCCTTTCTTTGCACATATTCCTTTTCCTTTTTCACAATTCTGATTTTTTTTTCTCTTTTTTTTTCATTTTTTTTTTCAGAACCAATTGGCTCTTTTTTTCTTTCTTTCTTTTTTTCACATAATACTTTGGCATATTAGAATTCACAACCTCCACACTTGTACTATTAATTACCCACAAGCATAAGAGCTCCTCCAAGACAATGAACCAATGCTCTCCCACTCCCTAAGGTAAGGTAACAACATGGTATTTTGTACATAGGCATATAATGAGCTAAGATCAAAGATAGGCAAATAGGCTCAATGGGGGTAATCAAAGGGAAATAATACAAGGTTGGCTATTTGGCAAAGTGGCTAAATCAAGAAAGAATGCCTCAATCATGTTCATGTATGCAAATGAAAATGTAGCCTCAAAAAGAATCAAGCAAGTTCTAGAGTTAACAAATTCCATGAGTGAAATCACACAAGAAGGAAAAAGAATGGCACAAATGCCAAATCCATTCATCAAAAGGCTCAAAACTCACAAGGCATGTATCTATCAAACTTAATCATCAATCCAACGTCTAAAACCAAGCATGTGAAATTAAGGATGGAAAACAAGTTATTCAATCATGCTATGAACCTTGAAATGTAATTACTTTAAACTTACAACTTTACAAATTCTATAACATCATTGGAGGGTAATTAAAACAGAAAAATGACAACAAAAACAGAAAAAACAGCAAGAACAACAAACAGAAAAAATTAAAACAGAAAACAACAAATTTAAAGAAATAGTAAAGTAATCAACTAAACTAATCAACTAACCTAATCAACTAAACAGAAAACACCTAATCAACTAAACAGAAAACAATAAAGCAACTAAACTATATACAGAAATCCCTCCCCCACACTTAAATTTTACATTGTCCTCAATGTAAAAACTTCAAAAAGTATCAACAGATGACAAGTAATAACAAGCAGTCACATAAGGACAAGTAAAGTAAAAGAGAGAGAAGAAACATCCTTATCAGGGGAGGTAGATGGCATCGTGCAAGTGGACCTCCTCCACTATGTCCTCTTTAGCTACCTCATAGAATGGCTGGCGGCGGTTGAAACTTGCATGTCCAAGAAATGACCAAACTTTCCGCACGCATGTAGGGTAAGATAAAGCAGACATCAAGAACAGAAAATTGAAAATAAAATGAACAGAAAGCAGTAACAAAAACAAAATAGAATTAAAAACAAGACTAGAAAACAGAAAATTCAAAGCAAAAACAGAAAACAGAAATAAAATAGAAACATAAGAAAAAACATAAAACAGAAGACAGAATATAAGTACAGTAATATAATCAGAAAATGTACTCCCATGAAGCTCAAGGTATCATTTTCCAATTATGTGCAGCAAACACGGCTAGATACCGGGGTCAAAGACCACTCTCACGAAGTCTTGGGTTGCCCCTGTAGAATTATCTGCTAAAGCCGCAGAATCAGAACCGGAACCAGAATTAGAATCAGAGGCAGATGCAGATGCAGATGCACCAGGATTGCCATCGCTTAAAAATGTAGAAATTTCAGTACAGATAGCACAGCTCATGTCACCATCACAAACAGCATGTGAATGGCGCTGGAGATAACCCTCTATACCCACAAAGTCAGGGAATTCATAACGTAGCTCCTCAGACACATCCACTAACTTTGCAGGAGCATCAATGACCACAGCCTCTGGGATAGAATCATCTTGTTCTAAAACTGCTGCAATTTCAGAACAAGCAGTGCAAGCAGAATCACCACAACTGCAGCACTTAGAATTAGGAGTGCTTAAGAAGGCAGAATCTCAGCACATACTGCACAAGATATATCACCATGACAGTCAGGACAGGAGTTGCACTGAACAGAGTCATCAATACCAACAAAATCCGGGAAGTCAGCACAGAGCTCATCATACCCATCCCCAACTAGATCATCAATCAAGTCAACGTGAAAGACAGAGTGCTCATCCATGGACGGCTGCATAGGCTCAAAAATATTGAACTGCACAATAGAGTCTCCAAACTCCATGGATAGAGTTCCTGCATGAACATCAATCTTGGTCCGTGTGGTCTTTAGGAATGGTCTGCCCAGAATGAGTGGAGCCTTGCTGGATTGGGACTGTCCCTCCATCTCCAGAATGTAGAAATCTGTTGGAAAGATCAGCTCATCAACTCTGACCAACACATCTTCAATCAACCCAGCTGGATGTACACTGCTCCTGTTGGCTAACTGAATCACAACACCAGTAGTTCTCAAGGGGCCAAGTCCAAGAGAACTAAACACAGTCATAGGCATCACATTAATGGAAGCACCAAGGTCTAGCAGGGCACGCTCAAACTTGGATTTGCCTATAACACATGGAATGGTGAAAGTGCCTGGATCCTTGCACTTCTGGGGTAGAGGTTGGATAAGGGCTGAAACATTCTGACTCATGCTAATCTGCTCATTGCCCTTCAGCCTCCTCCTCTGGGTGCACAATTCCTTGAGAAATTTGGCATATCTAGGAATTTGCTTGATAGCATCCAGCAAGGGAATGTTAACTTCCACCTTCCTGAACGTCACCAGAAGCTCTTTATCCTTCTCAGCCTCATCTTGCTTCTTGGACAGAGTAGCTCTCTGTGGAAAGGGAAGAGGTGCAGAATATGTAGGCTTCTGCTGTGGCATCTCTGGAGTGGAACTACTAGTGTGCTGGCTGGAACTGCTAGGGTCAGCAACAGGTATAACTGGAACACTTGGTTGACTCTAAACTGCAGGTGCAGGGTCTGGAATTGACTTGCCACTCCTAAGAGTGATTGCACTCACATTTTTCGAATTGGGGTTAGGAATGGTCTGAGAAGGAAGGGTGCCAGGACCCTTAGACTGCAACTGGCTAACTGATGATGCCAATTGCCTAATCTGCGTTTCTAGATTCTGCATGGTGGACTCTGCCATCTGCTGGAACTGGATGTTGCTAGTGGCCATCTACTTCACCAAATCTTCCAATGAAGGCTCAGGTTTGGATGTTGACGGGTTAGCTAGCTGCATAGGCTGTTGCTGAAATGGTGGCCTATTTTGTTAAAACTGGCCCTGCCTAGCTGATTGAAATTGGTTCTGTTGTTGCCAGGGTTGCCTATACTGCTGCTGCTGCTACGGTGGCTGTTGTTGGGAGGATTGCTGTTGTGGTGCTGCAGCATTGCCATATCTGAAATTTGGATGATCCCTCCAACCAGGGTTGTAAGTGTTAGAGTACGGATCATATATAGGCTGCTGCTGCGATTGGTAAGGGGGTCGACCAGGAAAAACACCTGCTGCAGCTACAGAGGGATCCTGAAATCCAGAATCACCATCTTGCAGTGTAGGGCATGCGTCTGTAGGATGTGATGGACAAGCACAAATGCCACACACGCTTGCAGGTTGAGGGGTGGATACTTGTCGCCCCACTGCCAATTGCCTGACCAAGGAGGTCAGTTCATCAAGTCTGTGCTCCATTCTTTGTTGGTCAGCAAATGATACACCAACTTCATTGACTCCCCTGGTGGAATGAATCATCCGAACACCAAACTGCTGGGAATTCTCTGCCATATTGGAAATTAAATCTCTGGCAGCAGCAGGTGTTTTATCCACTAATGCTCCTCCACTAGCAGAATCAATGTTACTTCTATCCGAAGGTGACAAGCCTTCATAGAAATATTGTATCAACAGCTGATCACTTATTTGGTGATGGAGGCAGCTTGAACACAGCTTGGTAAACCTCTCCCAATACTCATGCAATGTCTCCCCTGGCAGTTGCCTTATGCCACATATGTCTTTTCGAATGGCAGCAGTTCTGGATGCAGGGAAGAACTTGGCCAGAAACAGCTTCTTCATGTCACTCCAATTTCTGACCGAACCTTGTGACAAGTAAAAGAGCCAGTCTTTAGCTGCATCAGCAAGAGAGAAAGGGAATGCTCTTAACTTGATCTGCTCTTCAGAAATTCCTTGTGGCCTCATTGTGGAACAAACCACATGGAATTCCTTTAAATGCTTATGAGGATCTTCACCTGCAAGACCATGAAACTTTGGCAGCAAGTGTATCAATCCAGATTTCAATTCAAAAGCAGTATCAATTTCTGGATATTGGATCCCTAAAGGTTGGTAAGCAACATCAGGGGTGGCCAATTCCTTAAGAGTTCTGTCTCTAGGCTGCATGTTATTATTATTATTTCCAGCTCTATTAGCATTATCAGCTCTATTACCTTCATCAACAGGATCAACAACAGGAATAACAATAGGAGTTCTAGCTTCAGCCATGGCAGGATCTAAATTATCAACAACCCTATGTGCTCTATTGAGTGTATGCAAGGTTCTCTCTATTTCAGGGTCTACTTCAAGCAATACAAAGGGAGAAGACCTAGTCATACACCATACAAACAAGTGGCTAAATGCCTAAACACACCACAATGTACAAAAACAGAGAAAAACACACAAAACTGACAGAATTTAGCTAAAACCGAAACACACCAAAAACACAAAACAAAGGTAAAAAGACACCAAAATAGGACTAGAAAAGGTATCTAAACATTTTTTAAAATTTTTCTACCACCACAGGATGAAAGGTGGATGAAAATGGAACTCAAAAATCAAATAAAAAATCTTTAAAAAATGGAAAAGTGGTCAAAACAGTGGAATTTGGCTTAAAAAAACAGACCTCACATCCATAGGCAGTGACTTGTGTGAGTTAGGCCTTTTTCCTTCAACTGACCAAGTCTCAGATCAATCAGAGCAAAAACTTTCGTTTTGAACAGTAGAACCAGAATTCACTAAATCAAGCCAAACCGAAGGAAAAACAAAGGGAAAATGGTCCAAATGGCCAGAATTCACTCAATCACAATATAAAACATCTAAGGACACTTCAAATCAAGAAAAACAATGGCCACTGGCCTCAAACAGAATGGATACTTGGCCAAAAAGTTATGGAAAAAGTGGCCAAAACCCTAAAAAGAACAAAAACTCAAACACAAAGAGGGTGAATTAGGGGAAAGTTAAAAGTCAGTTTTACTACTAATACTATTGATTCAAAGATAGAACAATCCCCGGCAACGGCGCCAAAATTTGATGAGCTGCCGAGGCTCCTCAAATTAATTAAGTTTAAGGTCGGTTACCTAGCTATTTGCAGCATAGGACAGCCCAAAGTCGAACCTAAGGATTGTTCTATTTAGTGAATCATATTAAGAAGCATGTAAACAGGGGGTTTTGTTTGGTTTATGCGCTTGACAGAAATTAATTGAAAGTGGTAGAGTTTTAGAGAAAGCAACCAATCCAAGCCTTAACTGATTCTGATTTTAGTTCATCTTTGATTTCTAATGATCCATTCAATTATTAACCATGTTCTTGGCCTTTAAAACATATCAAGAAGCCTCTCAATGTTCTATGGATTCCACTGGTTAAGCAACCAGAATTCGGTTTTAACTAAGACCAAATGAATTAAGCAAACATTCATGTCTAGTTTTACCTAAGTCCATGATCCAGCCAAGGTGATTAATCCATCCAAAAGCTCAGAAACATTAATCAACCATACAATCCTCTTTAATCACATGCAATTAACCAATCACACATGAAGATCCAAATTCAAATTTTAACAATCTAAACAGAATAATCCAGAGGAAGCAAGAAACAGATTAATCATTGAATGAATAACAACAACACATAATCTTAAAACCAATAATCAGAACAGCCAAAACCTGGATTGATTTGATGAATTAGCTCTCCATGAACAAGAAGAGCTAAGTTCTTACAAAAATATCTAAGAGAAAACTTAAGGACTAAGGAAGGAGTAAAAGCTGTCTAAAAATATCTAATTCACTACTTGTCAATTTCGGCTGCCCTCTTGTGCTGATATAGACCTCCAAAATTACATGCACAACTAAATTTCCCTTAGGTCACACTTGTTCCCATGGGCCTTAGCTTCAATTGGGCTTTGGTTTGGGCCCATTTGGACTTGTCATGAGGAAGTTAGGCCCATTTAAGTGGCAAAAGGTGTCTGGAACCATCAGCTGACTTCCACAGCAAATATGACCATCTTTAGTATAAAATATGGTGAACTGGTCTTCATATCAATTGAAGCTCTGTCTGTTAGCTTTCCAATGGTACCAGTTTCAGGTCCATATGACATACACAACTCAAGTTATGGCCCAAATACTGCATGTAGGTCAGGATCCTGCGACAACATGTCTTCTCTGGTTTCCAGGCTACATATGACCTTCTGAATGTCCGAATTAGCTTTGGAGTCCTGAAAGAAAGTTGTAGAAAATTCTCTCAGCTTTACTACAAGGTATGACTCAAAATTTTTAGACATCCAAAACTCAAGATATGCATGAAACACAGAGACAACATAAAATGCTCAGTATTGCTGGAAATTGCAATTAGGCACAAATGGATCCAAAGTCATGAAATGAGGTCTAAGTCTATGCAATTCAGCCCAAAAGAGGTTTAAAAGACTAAGTATGAGGGATAACTATTGTATAAAAAGTGTGTTCATCACCAGCAAGGGAATGTTAACTTTCACCTTCCTGAACGTCTCCAGAAGCTCCCTATCCTTCTCAGCCTCATCTTGATTCTTGGACAAAGTAGCTCTCTGTGGAAAGGGAAAAGCTACTGTAGGCAGCTTGCTTGCAGGTGCAAGGGTGATTGGCTCAGGAACTGCTTTCTCTACTGGTTGGGACTCACTTGCAGGTTGAGGCTCGGCTGGCTCTTGCAAGGATTTGCCAGACCTCAATGTGATAGCACTCACATTACTCCCATTTGCATTGGGAATTATTTGTGAAGGGAGTTTGCCAGAACCCTTGGACTGCAACTGGCTAACTGATGATGCCAATTGCCTAATCTGCGTTTCCAGATTCTGCATGGTGGACTCTGCCATCTGCTGGAACTGGATGTTGCTGGTGGCCATCTACTTCACCAAATCTTCTAATGAAGGCTCAGGTTTGGATGTTGACGGGTTGGCTGGCTGCATAGGCTGCTGCTGAAATGGTGGCCTATTTTGTTGAAACTGGCCCTGCCTAGTTGATTGAAATTGGTTCTGTTGTTGCCAGGGTTGCCTATACTGCTGCTGCTGCTAAGGTGGCTGTTGTTGGGAGGATTGCTGTTGTGGTGCTGCAGCATTGCCATATCAAAAATTTGGATGATCCCTCCAACCAGGGTTGTAAGTGTTAGAGTACGGATCATATATAGGCTGCTGCTACGATTGGTATGGGGGTCGACCAGGAAAAACACCTGCTGCAGATACAGAGGGATCCTGAAATCCAGAATCACCATCTTGCAGTGTAGGGCATGCGTCTGTAGGATGTGATGGACAAGCACAAATGCCACACAAGCTTGCAGGTTGAGGTGTGGATACTTGTCGCCCCACTGCCAATTGTCTGACCAAGGAGGTCAATTCATCAAGTATGTGCTCCATTCTTTGTTGGTCAGCAAGTGATACACCAACTTCATTGACTCCCCTGGTGGAATGAATCATCCTGACACCAAACTGCTGGGAATTCTCTGCCATATTGGAAATTAAATCTCTGGCAGCAGCAAGTGTTTTATCCACTAATGCTCCTCCACTAGCAGAATCAATGTTACTTCTATCCGAAGGTGACAAGCCCTCATAGAAATATTGTATCAAAAGTTGATCACTTATTTGGTGATGGAGGCAGCTTGAGCACAGCTTGGTAAACTTCTCCCAATACTCATGCAATGTCTCCCCTAGCAATTGCCTTATGCCACATATGTCTTTGCGAATGGCAGCAGTTCTGGATGTAGGGAAGAACTTTGCCAAAAACAGCTTCTTCATGTCACTCCAATTTCTAACCGAACCTTGTGAGAAGTAAAAGAGTCAGTCTTTAGCTGCATCAGCAAGAGAGAAAGGGAATGCTCTCAACTTGATCTGCTCTTCAGAAATTTCTTGTAGCCTCATTGTGGAACAAACCACATGGAATTCCTTTAAATGTTTATGAGGATCTTCACCTGCAAGACCATGAAACTTTGGCAGCAAGTGTATCAATCCAGATTTGAATTCGAAAGCAGTATCAATTTCATGATATTGGATCCTTAAAGGTTGGTAAGCAACATCAGGGGTAGCCAATTCCTTAAGAGTTCTGTCTCTAGGTTGCATGTTATTATTATTATTATTTCCAGCTCTATTACCATTATCAGCTCTATTACCTTCATCAACAAGATCAACAACAGGAATAACAATAGGAGTTCTAGCTTCAGCCATGGTAGGATCTAAATTATTAACAACCCTATGTGCTCTATTAAGTGTATGCAAGGTTCTCTCTATTTCAGGGTCTACTTCAAGCAATACAAAAGGAGAAGACCTAGTCATACACCATGCAAACAAGTGGCTAAATGCCTAAACACACCACAATGCACAAAAACACACAAAACTGACAGAATTTAGCTAAAACCGAAACACACCAAAAACACAAAACAAAGGTAAAAAGACACCAAAATAAGACTAGAAAATGTATCTAAACATTTTTAAATTTTTTTTTACCACCACAGGACGAAAGGTGGATGAAAATGGAACTCAAAAATCAAATAAAAAATCTTTAAAAAATGGAAAAGTGGTCAAAACAGTGGAATTTGGCTTAAAAAGGCAGACCATATAGCCATAGGTATGACTGTTGGTTGTTAGCCCATTTTCCTTCAACTGACCAAGTTTCAGGTCAATCGGAGTACAAAATTTTGTTCAGAATAGTAGAACCGAAAATTACTAAATCAAGCCAAACCGAAGGGAAAACAAGGAAAAATGGAACCAAATTAACATGTTTCACACAAGGACAACCTAAAACATTGAGGGGAACCTCAAAGCAAAAAAAACAATGGCCACTGGCCTCAAACAGAATGGATACTTGGCTAAAAAGTTATGGAAAAAGTGGCCAAAACCCTAAAAAGAAGAAAAACTCAAACACAAGCAGGGTGAATTAGGGGGAAGTTAAAAGTCAGTTTTACTACTAATAATATTGATTCAAAGATAGAACAATCCCTGGCAACGATGCCAAAATTTGATGAGCTGCCGAGGCTCCTTAAATTAGTTAAAGTTTAAGGTCGGTTACTTAAGCTACTTGTAGCATAAGGCAGCCCTAAGTCGAACCTAAGGATTGTTCTATTTAGTGAATCATATTAAGAACCATATCAACATGGGGGTTTTGCTTGTTCAAGTGTTTGACATAAATTAATTGTAAGTGGTAAAGTTTTAGGGAAAACAACCAATCTAAGTCTTAACTGATTCTGATTTTAATCAATCCTTGATTTTCAATGATCCATTCAATTATTAACCATGTTCTTGGCCTTTAAAATATATCAAGAAGCCTCTCAATGTTCTATGGATGTCCACTGGTTAAGCAACTAGAATTTATTTTTAACTAAGACTAAATAAATTAAGCAAACATTCAAGTCCAGTTTTACTTAAGTCCATGATCCAGCCAAGGTAATTAATCCATCCAAAAGCTCAGAAACATTAATTAACTGTACAATCCTCTTGTATCACATGCAAACAGAATATGAAAATCCAAATTTGAATTAAGCAATTCAAACAGAATATTTCAGAGGATTGAAGAACTTGATTAACAACTAAATGAATAACAACAACACATAATCTCAAAACCAATAATCAGAATAGCCAAAACCTAGATTGATTTGATGAATTAGCCCTCCATGAACAAGAGAAGCGAAGTTCTTACAAAATATCTAAAGAGAAAACTTAAAGACTAAGGAAAGCTCAAAAGTTGTCTAAAATATCTAAATGACTTGATTTGAATTTCGGCTGCCCTTTTGTGCTGATATAGACCTCCAAAATTACATGCACACCCAAATTGCCCTTAGGGCACACTTGTTCCCATGGGCCTTAGCTTTAATTGGGCTTTGGTTTAGGCCCATTTGGACTTGTCATGAGGAAGTTAGGCCCATTTAAGTGCCAATAGGTGTCTGGAACCATCAGCCAACTTCCACCGCAAATAATACCATCTTCAATATAAAATATGGTGAACCAGTCTTCATAACAATTTAACTGTTAGCTTTCCAATGGTACCAGTTTTAAGTCCATATGACATCCACAACTCAAGTTATGGCTTAAACACTGCATGTAGGTCAGGATCCTACGACAGCATGTCTTCTCTGGCTTCCAAGCTACATATGACCTTCTGGACGTCCGAATTGGCTTTGGAGCCCTGAAAGAAAGTTGTAGAAAATTCTCTCAGCTTTCCTACAAGGTATGACTCAGAATTTTTAGACATCCAGAACTCAAGATATGCACAAAACACAGAGACAGCATAAAATGCTCAGTATTGCTGGAAATTGCAATTAAGTACAAATGGATCCAATGTCATCAAATGAGGTCCAAGTCTATTCAATTCAGCCCAAAAGAGGTTTAAAAGAATAAGTATGAGGGATAACTATTGTATAAAAAGTGTGTTCATCACATAGGAATGACAAAAAGTAAGCACAGAATGGAACTCATGGTTAGGCACACATCTCCTAATTATCTGATCACTACAGAATCTCAACAAATAAGGATCATCCCACACATAATATTTAGCCTCACTCTTAAATTTATCAATCTGTGCACGTGTGAGGTATGCAGGCAAAGCATGAGCAACCAGATAATTAACAATATCAGCAAAGCAGGGAAACTCACCATGCAGCCCTAAAAGCTGCTTGTCAGCGAATGAATCCTAAATGGGAAACTGCTCATCAGAATCTCTCTCGATCCGGCTCAGGTGGTCAACAACCACATTTTCTACTCCACTCCTATCTTTAATCTCAAGGTTGAACTCTTGGATAAGGAGCATCCATCTGATCAATCTGGGTTTGGCATCTGGTTTCTTCAGGAGAAACTTGAGTGCTGAATGGTAAAAAAAAATCACCACATGAGAACAAAGCAAGTAAGATCTAAATTTATCTAAAGTAAAGACAATTGCTAAAAGCTCTTTCTTAATTGTGGTGTAGTTCGCTTGGGCAGAATCAAGTGTCCTCGAGGCATAGTAAATCACATGATGGGCCTTACAAACCCTCTGGGCAAGGACTACTCCCACTGCGTAGTTGGATGAATCACACATCAACTCAAATGGTAGCGTCCAGTCGGGAGGTCGGATGATGGGAGCAGAAGTGAGAGCTTTCTTGAGGTGATCAAATGCATCCTTGCAAGGTTGGCTGAAAATGAAATCCACATCCTTTTGCAGCAGGTTCGACATCGGGACGGCAATCTTGCTGAAATCACGAATAAAGCGCCGGTAGAATCCTGCATGACCAAGAAATGAACGAACTTCTCGCACGCATGCGGGGTAAGGCAAAGAAGAAATAACATCAATCTTAGCAGGATCTACCTCTAAGCCTTTGCTAGAGACTACATGTCCTAGGACTATACCTTGTTCTACCATAAAATGACACTTTTCAAAATTCAGAACAAGATTAGTCTCTATACACCTATGCAAAACTCTAGACAAGCTATATAGGCAGTCATCAAAGGAAGAGCCATATACAGTAAAATCATCCATGAATACCTCCATACAATGCTCTATAAAATCAGAAAATATACTAATCATGCAACGTTGGAAGGTACCTGAGGCATTGCAAAGACCAAATGGCATCCGCCGGTATGCAAAGGTGCCGAAGGGGCAGGTAAATGTGGTCTTTTCTTGATCCTCCGGTGCAATGTGAATCTGGAAATAACCGGTGAATCCATCCAGAAAGCAATAGTGGGACTTTCCTACCAACCACTCCAACATCTGATCAATAAATGGAAGTGGGTAATGATCCTTGCGGGTAGCCTGATTAAGCCGTCTGTAATCAATACAGACTCTCCAGCTATTCTGAACTTGAGTGGGAATGAGCTCATCATGCTGGTTCTTCACCACTGTCACTCCCGACTTCTTTGGAACAACTTGCACTGGGCTCACCCATTTGCTTTCTGAGATTGGGTAAATAATTTCAGCTTGAATAAGCTTGGTTATCTCTTTCTTGACCACATCCAGAATCAGTGGATTGAGTTTCCTTTGTGGCTGCCTCACTGCCTTAGCATCTTCCTCAAGTAAAATTCTGTGCATGCAGGTAGAAGGACTGATGCCAGGTATATCTGCCAGTGTCCACCCAATTGCCTTCTTGTTCACTCTCAGAATGTGCAACAACCTTGCCTCTTGCTCAGGTTGAAGGTTCTTGGCAATAATAATTGGCAGTTGCTCATTCTCCTCTAAAAATGCATAAGTCAAATGCTCAGGGAGGGGTTTAAGCTCCAGTTTGGGTGGCTGCTCTATGGAAAGAAGTAAGGTCTTGGCTACAGCCTCTAGTGCATAAATCTCCCCCTCACACTTGGCATTAACTGCCACTGTAGGATCATCAACTACTCCATCAACTACTTCAATAGCCTCTGTGATAGAATCATTGCTCTCTAAAAATTCAGTAATCCCTAAGCAAACATAGCAAACAGAATCACTATCACAATCACAACAAATTGAATCATCCAAGAACAGCAACTCAGGGGGTTCAGAGGGAAGACTATCATTAACTAACTCATCAATAATATCAATGCAATAAACAGAATGATCTTCCATGGGATATCTCATGGCATCAAGGATATTAAACTGCACTATACTATCACCAAACTCCATTGAAAGAGTTCCAGAATGGACATCTATCTTGGTTCTAGCAGTCTTGAGGAAAGGTCTCCCAAGGATGATTGGATTCTTGCTGTTTGTTGATTCACCCTCCATGTCTAGGATGTAGAAGTCAGCAGGGAAAAATAACTCATTAACTCGAACTAGTACATTCTCAATCAGGCCTGCAGGGTATGCATTGCTTCTGTTTGCTAGTTGGATCACTACTCCTGTTGGCTGCAAGGGTCCCAATCCAAGTGAATGAAAAATTGACTTGAGTATGACATTGATAAAAGCTCCAAGGTCCAACATAGCATCCTCAAAGTTACAGTTTCCAATGACCCAAGGTATGGTAAAAGTTCCAGGATCTTGGCACTTCTTAGGCATAGGTTGAATGAGGGCAGAAACATTCTGGCCCATACTGACCTGTTCATTGCCCTTTAACTTCCTATTGTGAGTGCACAACTCTTTCAGGAACCTTGCATACTTTGGAATCTGCTTGATTGCCTCTAACAGTGGAATGGTAATCTCAACTCTCCTAAATGTCTCTAGAAATTCCCTTTCTTTCTCTATCTCATCCAACTTTTTGGATTGAAGGGCTCTCTGTAGGAAAGGCAGAGGAACAAAATGAGTGTTCTTATGCTGCTGTAGCATCTCTGGAGTGCTAGAGTTAGAACTGCTAGGGTCAACAACAGGCTTATCTTGCACATTTGGCTTGCTCTGACCATTGCTGGAATGGTTGGCTGCAGGTGCAGGGGTAGGGTCAGGAATTTCCTTACCACTCCTTAGGGTGATTGCATTCACATTCTTCCCAATTGGATTAGGAATTGTTTGAGAGGGAAGGTTACCAGAACCTTGAGCTTGTAGTTGACTAATGGATGAAGCCAATTGGCCAATTTGAGTCTCCAAATTTTGAATGGTAGCTCCAGTGCTCTACTGGAATTGGAGGTTATTGGCTGCTAATTGTTTCATAAGCTCTTCTAGGTTAGGTGTAGATTGGTTAGAAGTGGAAGCTTGCTAGTTGGCAGGATGGAAAAGTTGTCTATTTTGAAAGCCTGGTGGTCTATTTTGGTATGACTGGTAAGGCTGAGGATTAGGTTGCTGTTGTGGTTGCATGTTATTGCCATATCTCAAGTTTGGATGGTCTTTCCAACCAGGGTTATATGTGGTAGAGAAAAGGTCATGTCTTGGTTGGTGAGGCTGGTAGTACTGAGATTGGGAATACTGAGGCTTGTTGAAAAAAATATTGGCTGTAGTTGCTGTTTGGTTAGGGAAGGCAGGGATATCTTCTTGAAGGGTAGGACAAGCATCAACGCAATGGGAAGAACAAGAACATATGCCACAAACTCGGATTGGTTGCACTGGTTACATTGGTGGCATGGCTGGCTGTTGATGTTTTCCCATGGCTAATTGTCTCACCAATGAGGTTAACTCATCAAGCCTATGTTTCATCCTCTATTGGTTAGCAGGGTGCACATTAACCTCATTGACCCCTCTATTGGCAGAATGCATCCTAGTGCCAAACTGTTGGGAATTGGCAGCCATATTAGAGATCAAATCCCTAGCTGCAGCAGGTGTCTTATCCACCAATGCTCCTCCACTAACAGAATCAATATTGCTCCTCTCCATAGGCATTAGACCCTCATAAAAATATTAAATTAAGAGTTGGTCACTAATTTGATGGTGGGGACAACTTGAGCACAACCTATTGAACCTTTCCCAGTATTCATACAAGGTCTCTCCTGGAAGCTGCCTTATACCACAAATGTCCTTTCTAATTGCAGCAATCCTAGAAGCAGGGTAAAACTTCTCCAAAAAGAGTCTCTTCATCCCATTCCAATTTGTCACTGAGCCTTGTGAGAGATAGTAGAGTCAATCCTTTGCAGCATCCGGAAGGGAAAAAGGAAATGCCCTCAATTTAATGTCCTGCTCAGAAACTCCTTGTGGCTTCATTGTTGAACAAACCACATGGAATTCCTTCAAGTGCTTATGGGGATCCTCACCTGCAAGACCATGAAATCTAGGCAACAAGTGTATCAATCCGGACTTGAGTTCAAAAGAAGCATCTAACTCAGGGTATTGGATGCTTAAAGGTTGGTATGTCATATATGGGCCAACAAGCTCATTAAGAGTCCTAGGTCTAACCTGCATATCATTATGTCTAGCCATATTGGCAGCATCATTAACAATAGGATCCACATTATCATCTATGTTATGGTCAGCCATGTTGTCAATAGAATTATGAACAACAGGACTAACAACAACAGGATTAAGAATAGGATCAACAACTACTCTTCTCCTAGCTTGTCTATGCCGGCTATGAAATGTTTTATCAATCTCACAATCAATATCACATAAATCATTGCAAGAAGACCGAGTTATACATCATGCACACAAGGTTGACAGAATGCCAAAACACACTAAAATAGGAACACAACACAGAAATAAGGACAGAAAATGGCTAAAACAGAAGGTAATCGACAGAAAGTAATCAGCAAAAAGTAATTGATAGAAAGAAATTAGAAGAAGGTAAACGACATAAAGTAATTAACAGAAAGTAATCAGCAGAAAGTAAAAGACATAAAATAATTAATAGAAAGTAAATGACAAAAAGTAAATGACAAAAATTAAATGACAAAAAGTAAATGACATAAAGTAAATGACAGAAAGTAATCGACATAAATTAAATGACAGAAAGTAAATGACATAAAGTAAATGATAGAAAGTAATTGACAGAAATTAAATGACGAAAATTAAACCACAGAAAGTAATTGACAGAAATTAATCGACAAAAATTAAATGACAAAAAGTAAATGACATAAAGTAAATGACAAAAATTAATCGATAGAAATTAAATGACAGAAAGTAAATGACATAAAGTAAATGACAGAAATTAAACGACAGAAAGTAAATAACAAAAAGTAAATGACAAAAAGTAAATATGATAAAGTAAATGACATAAAGTAATCCGAATTTAACAAAGCAATCAATTCAATGAATCAACTAATTCAAGCCAAAATAAAGGGAAAACAAGGGGGAAATGGAACCAAATCACCAAACTTCATACAGGGGACTTGAATTGCACTAAAATACACTAAAATATAATTAACACACACAAGGTGACATAATTGCACTAAAATGGAAACACACAAAATGCATTAAACAAAGGCAAAAAGAGACTAAAATAACACTAGTTGACCCCTCTAAACATTTTTTAAAAATTTTCTACCACCACAGAGTGAAATCTGAGACTAAATGGAACTCAAAAATCAAATAAAAAATTGAAAAGTGGTCAAAAAAGTAAAATTTGGCTAAAATATGTAGACCTCACAGCCAAAGGCTGTGACTATTGATTTTTGGCCTTTTTTCCTTCAACTGACCAAGTTTCAGGTCAATCGGAGCAAAATATTTTGGCTAGAACAGTACACGCGAAAATTAGTGAATCAAGTAAAAATGCAAGGAAAACAAGGGGAAAATAGGAGCAAATGATTAGAATTCACACAATGAACTTAAAATCATCAACTAATATTAACATTCCCCGGCAACAGCGCCAAAATTTGATTGGTGTTGTCGCTTAACCAATTAAATCAAACCGAATGCCCTAATTAGAATGCAATAGAGAGCATAATCCGGGTTTGTCTCACAAGGAATGCAATGTATAATAAATAGTTTTAAGTTAAAAACATGGGATTTTTGAAACAAGATTATAATAGTAAATTGCAGAATTAATGAAGTTGATTAAAGGCGTAACCTAGCTAGGCATCCATCAAAAACCGGTTTGATTCATTCTAGATTAACATGAGTGATTAAGTCTTAATGTAGCAATGCTAATTGAGTTTAATCACAACCAAAATCTCTAATTGTGACTAATTATTCCTACTAAGTTATCACTTAGAATTCGATTAACCACATACAATCACTAATCTTGTAATCACAAAGACTAAGCAATTAGTGATTAATCTAAAAACCGAACATCAATTAACATAGCATAGCTTCTTTGAATTCTAACCACAGATTAAAGATTGATCAATCTAAATTCTATTTCTTACTTCAATATCCATATAAATCATAAATATTTCCATGAATTCATACAAAGATTAAAGCAAGGTAGAAATTCAAAGAAGAAGAAATTGCATTAAGTTTAATCCAATTAAGAACATAATCTCAAAATCAAAACCGAATTTAATTAGGAGTCTAACTTGGTTACAAGGATTCTACTCCTCCATGGTCATGAAATCCAAGCTCCAATGGAGAAGTGCAGTCATAAATCAAAGAGCTCCAGAATTTTTAAGAGAGAAAACAAAAGTTGCCTAGTCTAGCAATGATAACTCGTCTGCCTCCTTTCTCTACTTATAACTTCCTAACTTTCATACACACCTAATTTACCCCTAACCTAGTTTAAACCTCTGGACCTCAGCTTCAAATGGGCTCCGGTTTGGGCCTAATTGGACCTGAATTGAGGAAGTTAAGCTCATTTAAGTCCATCTAGGTCTATATAGGTCTCTGGACTAATCAACCATTTTTTATAGGAAATAAGACTATCTTAACTTCATAATTTGTTGAATTGACCTTCATAAAAATTGAAGCCTTGCACCTTAGCTTTCCAATGGGACTAGTTTCAAGTCCATATGACATGTACAACACAAGTTATGGTCCAAACACTGCATGCGGGTCAAGATCCAGCGGCAGCAACTCTACTCTGACTTCCGGGTTAAATTTGATCCACTGAACGTCTAAATTGGCCTTGGAGATCTAAATGAAAGTTGTAGATAATCATCTTAGCTTTCCTACAAGGCAAGAATCACAATTTTTAAACATTCAGAACTAAAGATATACCCAAAATACAGAATAGTATCAAAACCCTAATAATGCTAAAAAATACACTTAAGCCCAATTTGAACCTAATTAATGAAATATGACCCAAGCCCAATCAAATAAGCCCAAAATAGGATTAAGAGGTTAAAAATTGGGATTAATAATATATAAAAATATTGTTCATCACATACTTACAAAAACTTTATTATCAATAAATAAAACTTACATATCGCCTTTTATGCTCTGACACAGTGATGAACACACTTTTTATACAATAGTTATTCCTCATACTTAGTCTTTTAAACCTCTTTTGGGCTGAATTGCATAGACTTAGACCTCATTTCATGACTTAGGATCCATTTATGCTTAATTGCAATTTCCAGCAATACTGGGCATTATATGCTGTCTCTGTGTTTCAGGCATATCTTGAGTTCTGGATGTCTAAAAATTCCGATTCATACCTTGTTGGAAAGCTGAGAGAATTTTATACAACTTTCTTTCAGGGCTCCAAAGCTAATTCGGACGTTCAGAAGGTCATACGCAGCCTGGAAACCAGAGAAGACATGCTGTCGCAGGATCCTGACCTACATGCAGTATTTGGGTCATACCTTGAGTTGTATATGTCATATGGACCTGAAACTGGTACCATTGGAAAGCTAACAGACAGAGCTTCAATTTATATGAAGACCAGTTCACCATATTTTATGTGGAATATGGTCTTATTTGCTGTGCAAGTTAGCTGACGGTTCCAGACACCTTCTGCCACTTAAATGGGCCTAACTTCCTCATGACAAGTCCAAATGGGCCCAAACCAAAGCCCAATTGAAGCTAAGGCCCATGGGAACAAGTGTGCCCTAAGGGAAATTTGGGTGTGCATGTAAAATTGGAGGTCTATATCAGCAAGAGGGGGGCAGCCAAAATTCATTATCAACTCATTAGATATTTTAGACAGATTTTGAGCTTGCCTTAGTCTCTAAGTTTTCTTTTAGATATTTTGTAAGAACTCAGCTCCTCTTGTTCATGGAGGGCTAATCCATCATATCAATCCAGGTTTTGCTATTCTGATTATTGGTTTTGAGATTATGAGTTGTTGTTCTTC
>QAOA01007223.1:141316-198230 GCA_003255065.1 Cercis canadensis | reverse complement strand
TTTACATGCTTCTTAATATGATTCACTAAATAGAACAATCCTTAGGTTCGACTTAGGGCTGTCCTATGCTGCAAATAGCTAGGTAACCGACCTTAAACATTAAGTAATTTGAGGAGCCTCGGCAGCTCATCACACAGAAATAGAGCTACCCCGGTTCAGACATCCTCCCTCACTAACTGATCTATTCTTCTTGTTTCGCTCTGACTGCTCTTTGAACTCAAGGTCAGTCCTCCACTTATCCCATAGTGCGTCAAGGACTGTCGTGAACAACAATTTTCCCTTTGACTTGCGATTACAAATGGAGGCTAAGTTTGCTCGAACAGTGTCAGCACACTTAAAGCCCCAGATCCGCCTAATAGCATCATCATGTTGCGGATCCCACGTATAATATTTCTAAATCAATGATAGGAAGAGATTAGTTAGACTACAAGCAAAACATAACTGACAAACATAATGTGTAAATTAAATAATATAATTTAATTGTATAACCTGAAATTCGGTCCACCACATATCTCTCACTTCCTTGGGAATGTCTTTCCAGCCCGTCCATGGTTGTTCATACTTGGTCTTTATGACGAAAGAAATGACACCAACCGTCGTAGTGGACGGTATAAACCTATAGAACAGAAATTAAAAAATTTATTATATATAAAACATATATAAAAATAATACTAATATCAACAAAATAACATAGAAAAAAAAAACATCATACTCCTTCCCATTCGGTCGAACCAACAGCCTGCTATCAATTGATCCACACGCCGCCGTAGTGGACGCAGTAGCAGAAGAACCTTGAGTCGATGGTGCTATGTGGGTGGATTCAATGGGAGTAAGAGAGGGCGTATGATCAATATACACGTCAGAGGGTGCAGAATAAGTCTGTAATGGAGCATGAACTCTGCCTCTGCCTCGTGAGCTAAAACTATGAGCATGTGTGCCTGTCCCTGACATCTATGAATACAAAAATATCAAATATGTAAGTGAGACATTAAGTAATAAGTACAGCCACTAAATTTTATAAAGGCATAAGACAACCATAAATTAACCTTAACAATCAATCACTTTCAACCAAGTAATCACTAGGGACTTCTTCCTCAGTTTCAGGCTCCTTGCTATCATATGATTCTTCCTTTTCTGAACTATCCTCTCCTACCTTCTCATTAGCTTCAACATGTGCATTAATTGTTATGTCCCTTAAATCTTCTCTCATACCATGCCTATCTCTTAAATTATCAGCAATTTGGTCGTGAGAAGAGATTTCAGTGAAGTGCAAAGTTCTATCATCTTGAAATGGAGCATCCCGTAATTCAATTGTGTGCCTTAATTTTGTCTTAATCACCACAAACCAGTCTCTTTTGTTAAAATTTAGGTTAGAAGATGGTGTAAAATATATTTGTTCCGCATGTTAAGCAAAGATAAATATATCATTACCATTGTATCTCCTATTTGATTTAACCTCAATTCCCATACTTGGGACAAATTCTTGTACCCATGGGCAAATGACCAAATCATTTACACTTGAAAAGTGTCAATTGCTTAATAAGAATTTCAGGATACTCTATCTCAATTATCTCTTCTACAATTTCATGATATAAACTATTTGTTCTAGTAAGACCTACTCCAGAATTATTCGACTTTCGATTATGTGCCCACCAATATGTGTGAAAAGAATAACCATTCATAAAATAAATTAGAAATGTCTGCACTACTCTTAAAGGCCCCTAAGCCAAATTGTACAAAAATTGATCTGCGATGTTATTGTAAGGATTGTGTACCTATTAATCATTAATGAAAACTGTGTTATATCAACAAACTTGTTATAATAGATAATAATGATAACTTCATTATGTAGTTGTAGAAAGCACTTACATAGTTTTTGAACCAAAGCACAAAATTTGATTCTATTTGTTTGTCAAGTTCAATGGAGCTGAGATTAGTGAATGTTGATGTCAATGACTTAATATAAATGCTGCAACGGGAAATATATGCATTAAACACTAAGGCATAAAAACTTGTAAAATCTTTAATAGCACATGAAAACTATGACTTACTTCAGGATGGGTTCAACTTCAGGGCAATTTATAAAGAACATATAGTGATGCTGTGGCTATTTCATCCTCATTGAGATAACGAGTTTTACATGCCCTTTCATGTCGGCCAGGATAGTTAAAGATAGATAGTGGATGATGCACAGACGACTCTCTACCATCATCATTTCGACACACTCTTATATTTCTAGAATGTATGTGAGACTCAAAGTAATAAGAACAAAACGTAGAAGTCTCCTCAAGTATGTAAGCTTCACAGATAGAACCTTCCACATGAGCTTTATTTTTCACTTTTTTGCTTAAGATGGTGTAAAAACCTATGAAAATCAAAATATTGCACGATTATGATGAATATAAATGACAAGGTACCGAATAGTAATTAATTTCAAAGAATAGATTTAGACCTCTTAAATAGATACATCTATCGATATTGTACAGATTCACTAACTCATGCTTCATACACTAAGTGTATTAGTAAGTGTTTCATGACGTCAAAAAAGTCAAGAGGAAATATCTTCTCCAATTTACACAAGATAATAAAAATATTTTTATCCATCATATCAAGCCTACTTTCTTCTAGTGTTAGACAACATAAGCCTCGAAAAAAATAACTTAATTCAGTCAAAAATTACCAAATAAAAGTACACAAATAACTGAATGCAATTGGAAACAATCTTTCCAGGAAGACATGACAATCATGACTCTTCATATGCTACAAAGTGCAACTTGTCATATCAAGACATTTGCCCAAGTTAGATGCATATCCATTTGGAAGCCTCAGCTCCTATACCCACTCACATATTGCTCTTCTTTTAATCCATATTCAAAGTGTATTGCGTTTTCGGTTTAAAAAAATTTTCATTGCCTCTGTCTTCCAACTCTAAGGCCTTTCGTCTACAATACAAACTGAGATCTATTCTTGCCTTCACATTATCTTTGGTTTTACCTTTAACATCCATGATTGTGTTGTAAATATTTTTGAAGACATTACTCTCCGTATGCATAACATCCATATTGTGCGGATTCAACAAATTACACCAATAAGGTAAATCCTAAAAGATACTGCATTTAGTCCAATTATGATGATCCCCATAACCAGGTAAATGATACCTTCTTCCAGTATCTGTTATCTTAGGCAATTGAGAAACTTGTTCAAATACTTCAACTCCAGAGTATCGCTTAGGCGGTTGACCCAATTCATTTTGACCTTTCAAGAAGTTCTTCTTATTCTTACGAAATGGATGATCCATGCTCAAGAACTGTCGATGACAATCAAAATAAAAAATCATTCCTAACATAAAATGATTTTGAACATTGCATACAAATAGGACAACCCAAACGACCTGCTGTTTGCCAACCCGACAATATATCATAAGCAGAGAAATCATTGATAGTCCACATCAAAGCAGCCTTCAAACAAAAATTCTGTTTCTTAGAAATGTCATATGTTTGCACATCATCATCCCATAACAGTTTCATATCATCAATCAGAGGCTGTAAATACACATTAATATTGGTTTTTGGATTATGTGGACCAGAAATTATTATTGTTAGGAACATGTATTCTCTCTTCCTACACATTCCAGGAAGAAGATTGTACGAAGTCAGGATTACAAGCCAACAAGAATATATATTAGAGTTCATATTGAAATAATTGAAACCATCAAAGCACAGACCTAATCTCACATTTCTTAGTTCTGATGCAAACTCCAGGTGAATTATATTGAAATGCTTCCAAGATTCCCCATCTGAAGGGTGTGACAACACTCCTTCTTCATGTCGATTTTCATGATATCATCTCATGTATTCTGCAGTTGCATTAGAGGAAAATAATCTTTGTAACCGAGGAATTATTGGTAAATACCACATCTATTTTTTTCAGAATCTCTTTTTTTCGGCTATTTCTACTTCCTTTATCCATAAAACGAGTTACATCACAAAATCTACATTCTTTGTTTGCTTCCTCATCATCATAATATAACATACATTCAGATGGACAACAGTCTATTTTTTTATAACCACATCCAAGTTGAGCCACTAATTTCTTAGTCTAATAAAAATTATTAGGTATTCGATGACCCATAGACAATACCTCTTTTATCAATGCGATTATATTTCATCAATGCACACATGAGCAATATTGTAATCAGAGTTAATGCTCAAAAGTCTAACCGCAATTGATAATATTGAGTGATTCGCACATCCATCTCACAAAGGAGACTGTGCAGCACATAACATCTCATAAAACTTTGCAGATTCAGAATTAGGTTCCTCTGGTTCAGGGTCAAAATAGAAAGAAAAGCCCCCAGCATCCATAACCATTAGTTCATATGGATTCAAATCATCAGAAATTGGATTAGCTTCATAACCTCTTCTAAGAATTGGTGGTTCAATCTCCCCATGATTATGCCAATAGTAAAAATGTGGTTGAAATCCTTTCTTATATAAATGTAGCCTTACTTCATCCGGTGTGTGATATCTCAAGCACTTGCATCTTAAGCATGGACACCTAAATGTTCCTTCCCGTTTGAACACCTCCAGTTTTTCAGCAGCTGTAATAAATGTCTCAACACCCCGTATGAATGAATCTAATAACGGGTTCCTTTGATGATTTTTTCTATTGTACATCCAACAACGATTCTTAGGTATCTCCATCTATTCAAACACTGAAGTAGGATTTCATTAAAATTAAATTTTGACCATGGATTGATCTCAACCTAAAGCTAAATTGGTATGAATTCTATCTCATTCTTTGAGAGTGCTTCACACTAAAACAAGCTTATATAAGTAATTAGTTTAATAAAATTTCAGCAGCACCTCCTTAGGGTTCTCTAGGTACACGAAATATACTACATAAGCAACATAAATATGCACCCGAAGAAACAGAAAGAGATGATGTGAAATTTTAATAATTTAAGTTACAAAATAAACTTGCACATCTAATTTAGTGAATGCACTTCTCCAAGAACAGTCCCAAAATTGGGGACTATCTAAGAGTTAACTCTACTCAGTTAATGCTTAGACAAGTTTCTAAGTTAAATAAGTTATCCTATCTATGCGTCCTACCTTTTTCCTTATTTCCTATTCTCTTGCTTTCTTATTGTTCTTCCTCTGGGGTTGAAAGGTTATTTACTTTTGTGTTTTCTTTATGAGAAAGGGAGGAGAGGAGAAGAACAGTTTTGTATTGAAATAATACCCACCAAAATCCACATCCCACAATTTTCTAGTCGGATCTTGCTTTTGTAGGATGTGGATTTTGGTGGATCTTTTTTCAATACAAAAAAGTTCTTCCCCTCTCCTCTCCCTCTCATAAAGAAAACACAAAAGCAAATAACCTTCCAACCCTAGAGGAAGAGCAACAAGAAAGCAAGAGAAAAGGAAAGAAAGAAAAGTGTAGGATGCATACGGGTTGAGGGGAGGAGATATCAAAAGGAGACAGAGACAGAGCTAGAGGAAAGAGAAAGGTCTGAGTGGGACCCATAAAAATCCAACGAATCTGCGTTTTTTATAAGAAAACACATATTTAAATAATATATTATTACTATATATTAGGCATAAACAAAACTACTATTCCAAAAACAATCATATGCATTATAAGATAACACAAATGTTAACGGCTAACCAAAACTAACAGTCCACAATATAGAGTATTGAAATTGGTAACATTAAGCATGAATCTAAAGGAAAAATAAAATTAAACATATGACTATAAAATTTATGCTAACCTTTGCTTTCTATCCACAAATGTAGCAGCCAACAACCGTGTCAGTAGGTAATAATGAAGATACACAAAGTCCCTAGCTCCAGCTAATCCTCCTCACAGACACAATGTACACTTTTATCCCTTTGTGCATAAGAAAAAAAAAAGGATGAATATAGTAAATAACAACTGCATTAACTTTTCACCTCTACTGCATTAAAGAAATAACTCATATATCAAACAATTCAAGTAAGCAGATAGAAAAAGGTGGAATAAAATATTCTCATTAGAAGAGGCCTTACACTAAATGAACAAAAGCAAAAGCATAAAAATGTGCTCTCCAACCTCTGGTCTGCCATGGAGACTATTTGAAAACCTGTGTGCAAGGACATGTTTGATATGTATTATTGACCACAATATTTCTTCTTTTATGACACCATGATATTATATCCAGATGATGAGGCTGATAGGAAGAAAAAGAAGAAGACTAGAATTGAGGGAAGAACAAGCATTGGTACCAAAGTTGCAATCAAGATATGACTTTGACAACACAGATCAAGTTAAGCAAATAACAAACACTATGTAGGTATCCAAAGCTAACCTTTTGAAAGAGGATGCAGTTAGAAATGTCAAGGAGGTAAGATAAATTTTACATAGTCACATTGTCCTGTATTGTGCATTGCTCATTTGTTTTACAGTTCACATGGAGGTCAGATTATGACTGGTCATGCAAAGATTAAAGAGTAATCATCCACCAAGAATGCAAAATTATGTAAGAATCATAGCCTATTTTGTATACATTTTACATAATACATATCATGTTTACAATACTGAAGTTGAGGGCTAAGCAATAATTTGTCACAACAAAAGACATATGAAAATAAATTGATCAAAAGTATTTAATAATTAGATCAATTACAAAGTTGTAATATACAGATGCAGAGAATTAATTTAATAATTTTGTAGCTGAGTGATAGCTCTTGTACAGTCTATATACTAGCAACCATTTAAAGGGACTCTGTCAAAATAAGAACAAAGAGAAACTCTTCAGCTTAAAACAAAAGAAGAAGGATTAAGTCATTACTGCTTTATTAAGTGTTCATTTGTGGGGGTTTGTTCTAGAATCTTAATTAGTCATAAGTGGAGATTCTCTAGTTTGGCAAATTCTTGAAGCAAATCTTCCATTCAAATGCATGGAGCACTTAATTATTGAACAAAAAAGAAACTTCTATAATACTAATACTAATGTCATCTAATTGAAGCACTTGCTATGACTACAAAACTAACTAAAAAATAATAATTAATGGATTGTGGAAAAGAAGATAGACAATCTCTGTTGTGCAGTAAAAATATATATATATATATATATATATATATATATATATATATATTAAAGCATCCAACAACTCAAAGATTAAAGGCTAAAAGATTATGGCCAAAAACAAAAATAACTATAGTTACAAGATTCACGTTCAGATCACTCTAATACACAGTAAGAGAACCAGAATGCCAAACATGTAAGTTAATGTGGTACCCATACAATAATCCAAAACATAATACTAAGAGTGTGGTTTAGAGGGGTGTAGCAAATATCATAACTATGGTCTGTATTCTTTTTAATCAAAATCTATTATACTAGGATGTAACTTAGGTGGTAAGGGAAGAATGGAATTAAAATAGATATTTTAAGTTTGAATGTTGTAGAAAAAAATTAAATAAAAGAACTAATTCTAGTTATTGAATTAAGTTGTTAATTTATACTCTGATGTGAGACTTCAAGTGTGATTAGTAGCCAAAGCAACTTTCTCTGTCAAATGAACTAAATGGGCAAACCATGAAGGTGCAAACTAAATGGGCTTGAATGGAGTTATTTTCTGTTTACACGGTTAAATAAAATGCCAAACATTCAGACCTTGAAGTTTTAAGCAACTAAAGAGAACCAGACCAGCAAGATTCAGACCACCATTAAGCATAAAAATTAGTACTCTTTAGGACCAGAATTTAAATAACTTTTTAGAAACCAGAAATAACCATACCAGCAATTAAGCAATGAAGGAAACCTTATCAACTTGACTATTAAAATATAATCATTCCAAGTTCAAGTGCAATAACAGAGAACTGTAACTCTACAATAATCCTGTTGGTCAAGAATGGTAGTGTCAAAATTGATATAATAATTTCATTAATAAAAAGGTAAAATAAAACTGAGAAACCTGAGACAAATCAACATTACAGCATGGCAAGTTATTATTAAACTAGCATAGATAGTGAATCAAATCAAACGTATTATCATATTACTAGCAACTCAACCATAGTACTTAATGCAGCTCAACTAAAGCTTGGTCTCCATTGTTGGCTGCTCCATTATCACAGCTAGAATAAAAGACTTTAAGAAGGATGATTTGGTTGACTGCATTAGTTGTTAAGAACAATAAATTGATTTAAGGCATTTTTAAATTGTTAATATGCATAAAAAATTGAATTATTCTACAAAAGTTAATACTACGGTATTTCACAAACCTGAACTTGAGTTTGAAGCCCTTTGATATGTTGAACAACCAAATCCAGCATGTCTGAATAGCTTGTTTGCTGCAATAACATTTTCAAGACAAGGTCAAGCCTTTTGCATACATACTTTACATACTGATTTGACATATAAAGAAAATGTATGATGACCTACCCATTCCAAGGGAAGAAACTAATGTAATGTAATCTTTGTTTCTCTTCACTACGAGGATGCTTTTCATAGCCCTAGAAGAGTCCCCTACTAAGGGGTTCGAACTCTAACAAAGTCCTACTCTTTTTATATCTTGTAGATGATTCCTTATCTCAAACTTTAGCCTATCAACATTATATCCTCAAAATCATACCTTCACATGCATTTAAATGGCTGATTTGGAATAAAAAAAAAAAACAATTTTTTAATGTTATGTTAGCATCCTCCATCAGGTTTTTAATCGCACACTTATGATGGACCAAAACTGCTCATTTTGTGGAAATAGAAGGTCAAAACGAGAGCACTAGTTAGCCATTTAAACCATCTACAACCAAGTAAATAATAAAGTAATCGTGCCTTGATTAGCCACTGGTTTTATAATCAAGCAGCAAACAGTGGCAGAGAAAATATATGTTTTCATTTAGTGGAGATTGATGAGTAGCGTGGCCAAAAAATGACTGATCAGGAGATATTTTTGAAATTTGCAGAAGTGAAAATATAGAGTAAAAAATTGTTTCAATTTGCACAAATAGGAATCCCAAGAAGCAGATCATTCTAGCTGAAAATCCAAAAGATCAAGGACAGGGCTCCAAAATCATCGGCTGATACAAGTTATAACACAAGGTCTCATGAGCAAAGAGTTGATAAGGAAAAATCACCTCAAATTGCATTTATATACTTAATTTGATAAAAAGCAATTTCAAATTGCTTGACAGGAGATTATGTCAACATAGAATTTAGATATAGTCAAAAGAAAATAATACACTATAGGAAAAACTAGTATAGAAGGTCAGAACGAGAGCACATTCCCTTGAGACAGTATTACCTCAAAATGCCTCAAATAGGATTTGATTGCATGGAGCTTCCAAGCATGTTAAAAGGTGAAAAAAAAAATGGTATAGACAATTTTCATACCATTTCCTCATTTAATTTTATTTATCTAAAGATATCACAAACAAAATCCAAAAGGAAGTAAAACCAAAGGAAAGAAATAATAGCAATGCAATAGGAGGCTGACATCATCAAAAATACCTACTCTAAATGCATTGATAATCCCTTAAGAAAAAGAATTAGCACTTTAGAATATTTCTACATGTTGTTGATCCCATCCACTGCTTATTATACACAAGAATCTTTCATAATGTTTACTGCATATCACATGATTAGCAGTTTGTGGCTTATTTGTTTGCTTTTATAAATCCGCTCCTCATAAAATTTGACTAAACAGTCAAGTTTATGGTATGCCAATGACATCAACAAAGACATAAAGTGGGATGCCAAGATTGTGCATCGATTAACAAAGAAATGTGTAACGAGAGAGACAGAAAGCTGTAAAAAAAATTTCCTTTTCACAAGATATTATGAATGTAAAGTTCCAAGATTGCAGAAGATATTTTTTGCATGTAAAAGCAAAAGGCCAAATTTACAATTCATGAAAGACACTATCCAAATCAACTAACACAACCAGAAAATGCTATTCAACTTTACCTCCTTTCTTACTATTACTGTACTTGTACCTATTGAAGATATAAGATCCAAAGAGATCAAATATAATAGCTTTTCTTCCTTTCCTACTATTACCTCCTTTCATGAAAGACATTAAAATATAATAGCTTTTCTTCACTCTAAAATTTTATTTATTAAAATGTCAGTAAATTTTAAAGGATATAATCTTACACCTATAGGAGATAAAAATTCACCATTGAAGATATAAGATCCAAATAGATAGACGAGGTAGCTAGCAAAGAGCAAATAAGACCCACTTGACTAGAAGCAAGAAAACAAGAAAAAGCATAAACTGAAAAGGTGGTCTGCACTTGAAATAACAAAGCACATGACCATGCGCAACACCCAAGCTACAACACTAGTAGCCCAACATGGAGGCATCTAGAGTTTGATAACCTTGGAAACTGAATCAGTAGGACTCCAACACTCACAATTGAATATCTTCTAATTTCTATCTAACAAAGTCCCCAAAGTCTCATTTCAATCTAACCAAAGTCCCCAAAGAATATAGATACACAATTCCAAGTAGTCATCAGCAGCTCTCAACCTATTAAGTTCTGATATTAAAAAACTCTCACCACTGCCACGTGCTATAATTAAAACTTCTATTTTCAAGTAAGTGTTTGTTTGTTCATGTAAAGTTCCAAATTTTGCCGAAAATGTTCAAATGATAAAGTGCTCAATTTATGGAATTCCAAACTTGTTTCACTTAAACCCAAGCAAAACTGCTTTTCACTATCAACAAACACTTAACATGGCCAAACATCGCAAATATGACAATTACCATTCTCTCTAAGAAAGTGCTTTTCTTGTCATGTACAGTTAAATAAGCTAAGCTATAAATTTATTTTCTTGCAACTTCTTAATAATGCACTAACATGAAAATGCCTTGAAGTACTCTTATTGGCCTTCTGCTTCGTTCACGCTACCATTCGATCCTAGGAAGAGTTGGAAAGGGAAGAAAATGTCTAATTACTTGATAATAACTTGACAAGTCTATCGATACCCTATTATATATTTGTCAATAATTGACTTCTCTTCTACCCTCGGACAACAAAGAGAATCCCCAATACCTATAACCATCATCTCTGAGGACAGGGAGACGTGGAATCCAGAGCTCCCTCTCTGCGGGAGCAACCGCCTTTCCCTCATCTAAAAATTCTACACGAAAGACAGACACACACACAGAGAAAGAGAGAAAGAGAGAGATACCCAAAAATGGAGCCAACCACGCCGCCAGAGTAGGATGGTCCAGCTTCTCCACAACTCACTTTGCTACAGTTAGGTAAAGCGGAACTCCCTTTCTCAAATCAATTCAAGCGGATAACTCGTCAAAAATTGTATGGATTGCCCCAGTTCTGACTTGCTTCGCATAGGCTACAAAGGCACTTCTGCTCAGCTGGATAGGTTCTTTGGAGAAGGGATTGAGCTCTTGGTGAAATGCGAAATGGTCAGATGAAATGCCAAATCTGAAATGCGAAAGAGGGAGGGGGCGAAAATAACCTAACAAATTCCAACGGTATAATTTTGGACATTACCGTCAGAATTTCCGTGGGAATCAACCAACAAATCTAAAAAAAAAATGGAAATAACATTTCCAATGGTAATTCCAACGGTAATGTAATTCCGTTGGAATTACCGTTGAAATTTTCAGAAAAAATCTTCTGTTGGAATTTTTAGAAAATTCCAATGGTATTTTATTCCGTTGGAAAATCCCTTTTTTCTTTTAGTATGTTCCCCATTTTCCTAATACAATTGGCGGCAACTCCAAGTTTTCTTTTCGGAAAACTAATCTTTTTTCTTTAAGTCCGTCATCCGCGTCGTAGCGACCTTTGGGTATGTTGTGACATCCGTTAGTGAGGTCTGTTAACTGGTGACGGAAAAGCTGATATGGCACCGTTAAGTACTTGTGTGGTAATTAAATGCTTACATGGCATTTTAATTTTTCATTCGTGCATATGACGTGGATTAATTTAAAAAAAAAAAAAAACCGACACACTTGATTTATGCTCCATGCAGCATCGTTTGGCTATGTCTTGATTTGGTCATTTGCATCATCTTCCTTGCTGAATGTTGTTATCTGAAGTGTCTTCAGTATGAACCCTAACCCCCATCCTCGGTAACTCGAAGAAGATATCAACCTTCTATTTGCGAAGCACATTAGAGAGAACCCAATCGACCTTATTGTGACCTTCGGATGACGTTAGTACCAATTTTCTTTCCTTTTACTCAATTATTCCTGTAGAGCAACCTTTTATTATTATTATTATTATTATTATTTGTTGTGGGAGGAAATGGGAGTTTAGATTGGTCATAGAAGTTTGAGATCTCTAAATTTTCTTATGTTTTAATTTTTCCATTGACTTGAAATTCAATGAATTAAAAGAAAGAGAATTTGGAGAAGATACTTGATTTTCAAAGTAGCTCTGTTATTCCTCATCCATTTATATGCTTGAGTGAGTATCCACTATTTGTCCATTTGTCTGGGCTGCTTCATGTGTGTTTGAATCACCAATTATAGAAGAATCATTGTTATCTTTAACCCTTATAAATGTTGTGCTTAATGAATAAAATTAGTTGTGAGAACAAAGCATAGCTAGAAGAACTGGTTGTTAATTTGCAAAGCATATCTTCATGTTGCAACATTAGGAGCTTGATAGGATAGATTATGTGTAACTTATGAGGGTCTTATAAATTACAGGATGAATTGATTCAATTTTTTGTTCATTTTTTGACCATTTACGATTTTTTTTTTTTTTACTTTTCATGAAAAGATTAGAGCTATTCCTTTAGTTTTTATCCAATCCATTAAGTATGTTAATCTTATTTTAGTTTAACTTTGATCATTGTTGATGGGATTTAAATTTTTTTTTTTTTTACAGATTGTCATTGGCCTTTTTTCCAAATCCTTAATTTGTTTATAAATCAGTGTTGCTCTACCATGAGGGGGAAAATTGAAGGTCGATACCCAAACAAGCATGGGCAAAATGTGCTTGATGTTAGTTGGAGTGTGACTACTAGAAGCTGTAGTGGGTCTAGTGCAGAGAACATCACTAGCAACTAAGTACCATTTGAATGTCAATGTAGGAAAAAGCCATTGTTGCTGACATCATGGACTAAGAAGAATTTTGGGCGTCCATTTTTGGAGGTGTCAATTTTGGAGAGTGAGTATTATTCTTGAGATTTTTTTTTCCAATTTATAGTGTAAATTATTAACTGCATTGTTCACTTATTTGTAGGTGAAGCTATTAAAGATAATTTGTTACTAATATATAGTGAAAACATGGTGAATGCAGTAATCCTTTGTTTGTTGTGATTTTTTTTCAGTGGCTAGATGAGGGGAATGCAAAGGTGAATGAGAGTAGAATTTTGGAACAAATGAGAAAAAAGTGCAGTAACTATGAGAAGAGAATTAGAAGATTGAAATACATTTGCTGGGCCTTGGCCATACTAGTGGTTGTTTTGGTGCTTAATCATCTTGTATAGGGGTAGTTCATAACGATATAAATTTCAAGATTAATTATATTGGTTAGGTAATGACTTGTAAAATTGTTAAATTTGTCGGTCAGTTGGTGTTAGATATTTTCGTGTTCATCATATGATAAGTCAATGTAATAGTTTCGGTAAATTTCATTATAAAGAAAGGCGCTAATAAATGAGAAACTAACAATTTGACAAAATATATACCATTTAATTTTTGTCAATCAACAAATTACAAGAACGAAGAATGTCATAAGGGCCTTAAAAATTGCCCAAATAAGCAAACATCCTATTTCATCTATAGAACTAATCTCAGTGACTGAGAGCTGCACAACACACAAGAACCAAATGAACCCATAAGAAATTGGTAACTTTTATAACATTCCTTCAATTTCCAACACATGAAAAGAAAACATCATCTTTAATGACTAGTCTCCTGCTTGTTCTCAATAGCCCAACCTCCCTCTATTACTGTGCCGCCAACCCTGACCATTTTGTTGCTTTTGGAGTTTTTTGCTATTCTCTCTGAATTCCTGGCCTACTAGAACAAATCTGCTTTGTATTAAGGGAAATATATGTCACTATTTCAGTTATAATCAATAATGACTCAAAATTTGCATTTTGAGTAATGACTTAAAACATAAACTATTAGACACAAATGAACTGGGTTCTAGTGCTAAATAATTCAACCAACACTGATTCTACATACAAATTTGAATAAATGCTGCAAATACCAAAAGTCTGTTTACTTTTATGAAACATGGATAAAAATGTAGTCCATAATATATTCCCCATTCTCTCACTTGGAGCACTATGACAGAAACAATTCACCATGGTAAGTTAGCACTACATATCAAACAACACTTGTGCTCCCAAAAACTGCCCCATAAGTTCTTCATTTCTTCAATACATATAATATCTCTTTTATTCTTACTTGTCCTAAAAGAACATGGACACAAAACAAAGCCAGAATAACAACAGCCAACTTGCACAAATCCAAAACCATAAATCCCACAAAACAAACAACCAATCAAGCAAGCCATATTAACACATGCACAATAGTGAAAGAAACAGACATAGCCAGAATAACAACAGCCAACCTGCACAAGTCCAATACCAGAAATTCCACAAAACAACCAGCCAATCAAGCAAGCCATATTAACACTAGCATAACAGTGAAAGAAACAGACATAGCTAGAATAACAACAACCAACTTGCACAAGTCCAAAACCAGAAATCCCACAAAAAAAAAAAAAGCCAACCAAGCATGCCTTCAATATCACGGGCACAATTGTGAAAGAAACAAACAGACCCAGAATAACAACAGTCAACCTGCATAAGTCTGATACCATAATTCCCACAAAGTTATTATCAACATAATTCGCAGGAGTCACCAGTCATTCTAACAAAATAAAAAAAAAAATTGTATCTCACATGATGGACATGGCTTTTTGAAGTACTACAAAACCAAAAAAGTAAAGCAAGATAAATAACCTCTGTAGCTCACTGCCTATTGTAGCTGCTTACACATAACCGAAATGTATCTAAGTAACTAAAATTAAGTCCAAAATAAAAAGCACAATACTTGCTTATGAATTTAGACATGTTGCCAGATATGTCAAAAAGAACCATGTTCTAAAACAAATATAGTTCAAATCAGAACAAACGAGACTGCAACAATCCCTAAAAAGTATGCTCATGAGCCTAAACTGGTCTTCAATTTTGCTTGCTCCCACTAGAGCCTGGTTGTCCATCTGAAGAAAGCATGAAAGAAAACCTCCTTCTATTGACTTCGGTCGTTGCCTGGAGGGTTTCTCTACTAACAAAAGGTTGCCTTCTTGTCTGCGTTGATATACCTTCCTCTTGAGGTTGAGTGTGGACCCTATGAATGTGCTGCTGTGGTTGCACCTGAAACAATGACACTAATAGTTATGGACAAATTACATACAAGTCATGTTGTGCATTGAACCCCTAAAATTGTATATTCCTGGGAATGTTTCATGCAAGAATAAAATAATTTCACCAGAAATGTAACATTATCTTACATTCCTCCTAATTGACAGTTTAGGTCGGGGCCCAGGTTCAATTGTTTCTTGTGAAGAGATAGGTGGGGCTTGTGATTGAGATTCCAATTGAGATGAATGGACTAGCTGCCTTGTTTCTTTTGTTGTCTTCTTCATTCTCTTTGTCTTCATAGGATCATCCTTGCATGTTCTTGTATTGTGACCAAGATGGCCACATTTTTTACATTTAATATCCTCATATTTTCTTTTTAAGTTTGGCAGCGCTTAGAGTTTCAGGGGGATTGTTGGATTTTTTTTCTTTGTGTTTTAGGCCTTCCCGAGCCTCTCTTAAGAGGTGATGGCTGGACTGCCTCAAGGCCCATTTGAGCCCAATATTCTTCACATGGTACAACCCCTAGATATGGCTCATATGCTTATTGCCATATTGCTGTTGAGTACCATTCATGCACATATTCCTTTGCTGGTCTTCCTTTCCTAGCCAAAGCTACACAAGCATGCTTGCAGGGAATATCAATTAAGTCTCATTCTCTACAAGAACAACTTCTTGTATGCAAGTCAACCACTGCCTTGTTGAGGGGTCTATACATAACCTCAAATTTGTTGTAATCAGAGTCCCCTACCCATGTTGGAGTCCAAATTTACTATCTTTCCTGTCTTTGTCAAGCTTGCTATGGGCCTTAGGACAAATTACACATCTTTACTTTTCAATCTTCTCCTTCATGCTCATCCTCTTCCTCAGTATGTAGCCTTTAATGCCTTCTGTCATTGTTAGGATTGTTTTCCCTCTATACTTTACAATCTTAGAATTAAATTGTTCACACATGTTAATACAATTTTGAGATTTTGTATAAGAATTGAAGGCAGATCTAGTCTAAGCTCTTGGTTCTTTTAGCCTTAACCAAGTTGTTACATGCTTATTGATTGCATGAATATTGAGTGGGTGCTTCTCCCACTCTTGCATTGTGTGTGACTTTGCAGCAACCAGACCAATTTCCTCAGATTAATATCTTTCCACCTCCTTGAGAAATTGGCCCACACATGTCTCATGTAGAATCTATGTGGCACACCATGCATCAATTGTTTCATGGCTAGAACTAGTCCCTACAATATGAACAAAACTAGGTTATTTAGCACTAAGTCATTCAACGAATACATCAAAAGAAATGACACAAAATTGCAAAGTTATACCTTTTGTTGGTCGAAAATAAAATTGTATCCATATTCTCTTAGATGACCAAGATCTTCAATCAAAAGGGTCAAGAACCAGGACCAAGTCTCTTTGGTCTCCAAATCTACAATTGCATATGCAATTGGATAAAATGACTTGTTTCCATCTCGTGCTACAGTTGCCAACAATGTTCTCTCATAATAGCCTTTTAAAAAACAACCATCCAACCCAATCAAGGGTCTATAATTACTCATAAATCCCTTCTTACGTGCATCCAAATAGACATAGAATTTTTTTAAAAATAGGGGGTGACTGAGGTGAAAATCTGTCCACCCCCACTAAGACAGAAGAGTTTGGGTTGCATCTTCTAAGTTCTTGTGCATAATCTCAAAACTTGGCATATTGAGCTTTCTCAGAACCTTCAACATAATCTCTTGCAATTTTTAGAGTTCTATAAACCTTCATTTCACACACTTCGACTTCATAGTTCTCTTTCAAAATCTTCCATGCATCTTTGATCGTCATCCTTGGTTGTGATATTAGGAAGGGCACTAACTTGTTAGATATTTATGCCCTATTTGCTTGTTTATTTGTTGTTTGCCTAGGACAAGTGTGATTTGGGGAAAATGTCTTAATTTGAAAACTTCTTGTATGATTACTATATGAACAAAGAATCTCCCATGGACAATCTTCTTTGCACACAGCCCTAACTCTACTTTTATCATTCTTAGTCTAGTAAACCTCTATTCCCAAATGAACTGTATAGTCTTTTAGAGCATTTTTAAAGACAACAAATGTTGCGAACTCCATGCCCAGCTCAAAGTGCACCTCCCTAAATGCAGCCTCCTTGTTGAAGTATGGATTCACTTGCTGCTGCTTCTCTTCATCTTCAGTGTCCTCTGGTGCTATGTCTAATTTTTTAGTATGATACTCCTTTCCTATGAATGGATTTTCATAAACCTTAAAAGGCTTGTAGGCTACTTTTCTCTTCTTCCTCTTGTATTTTTTTTTTTTCATATTTTGAGTAGCTGCAACCCCAACTGTAGGAATGTTATGTGGCTATTCTTCTTCCTATACCTGTAGCTCAGTGTTTTCCACAAAGACCTGATTGTCATCATGACCCACAAAGTCATTTGGTGCTGCCATATATGGACTGTCATTTGCACTATCATCATCTGAGTTAATGTCATAAGAATAATCACCTGGATCACCATTATAATATTCTTCATCTTTAAATTTACCTTCACCTTCATTGTCATTATCGTCTTCATCACCCTCATCACTTAAGTCTTGGAAGTTCTCGTTACCTAGAACTTCTTCCATATATTCTGAATCAATGTGCTCAATATCATCATCCTTATCATCATTCTCTTCACCCGTGCAATCAATAGGTATTGGCTCATTCAATATCACAGGATCTTCTATTACTAGATGCACAAAAAAAAAACTCTATTTCTGTAGTCTTTAAAGCTACACCTATCAACTCAATAATATCTAGATCCCCCTTTAACGGCCTGAGCCATTCTCTCATATTAACACCCGGGATTAACCAAAAACACTCTATGTAATCATGATAACCATGTTCTTTTAACATCTCATCAATTACAGGGATGGAAACAAGATCAACATCTATATCCCAAACATCTTCCTCACCCCCTATATATCTCAAACAAACATCATCTCCCAATTGACCCCCATGGTGAAACAAGAGATTAATATAATAGGTCATGCTGTTGTTACAGTCAAAAAAATAAGAATTTAAACATTGTAGCATTTTCAAAACTAGTTACTATAAAAAAAAAAAAAAAAGTACTAGTAGGAAACAAATGGCAATTGGGTTTTTACTACTCAATACTCATGTTCATGCCCAAAAACTTTAGATCAAATATTTTTTTTTTGTCCATGTACTTTCATTCTTTTAACTTATTTCAAAATTGTACTATTCGACCTTTTTACTACTAAAAGAATCAATTTTTTGGTGTCTCTTACCTTTTTTGGTTAAATTATTTTGTCTTTACTTTCATTTACATTATGCTTTGTTGATAAAGCATTTATATTCAATATGATATATTGCTTACTAAATATTTTTCTGTGTAATTTGTTCATAAAAACAACTTAGTGAACTTAATCTTAAAAAAGAAAAGAAACCAATTTAGTATGCTAACTTCAGCATGCCTTTTGTAATATTCTTGGAAAAAGGCTTCTATGTATAAAATATTTTTCACAAACGTTTAAAATAATTATTAAATAAATTGATCATAGAACTGTATAATAATGTCCTACCCCAAAAATAAATATTCTCTTCCGCTGCCTAAAGCAGATAAAGTTCAAACAACCTCCTTAAGAAATATGTATAAGTTTGAAAAAGTATTAAACATATTTATGACCTACATAATTCATTAAGGAATGATACATATTTCCCATTTTTGATTCACATCCACTCATAAATTAGAAACTAGTCCTCTCAATGACAGACACTTGTTACAAGAGCAACTAGATGAAACCCAAGGAAAGTGAAATAGTGAAAGTAAGAGACAACACAAAGATTTCAATAGCATAGAAGTTTCTTAGAAGAACATCATCTTCATGTAATAACCAAACAGACCTATCATCAATTAAAGATATTTTGTTTTTCAAGCAAACATGGTGAAGATAAATTATCACGGGCCAAACTTGAGATTCAAGAGATTTACAACTGCCTCTCTCGAACTGCAAATCCTCCAATAATTTCCCAGTAATTTCTCCCTCCTTTTTTTCCAATCTATTACCAAACAGAATCCAAAAGAACATAAGGGTTAAAATTATTTAAGTCCAACAAAGCAACCAACATGGAGTAGGCAAGTAGGAAAATATAGTTTCACATTGCAAGATACCTTTCCTTCGACTCACGATTATCTTCTTTCAACTGCTCTAGTGCATGTGTATCACAGTCAGAAGGTGGATGCTCACTATAATCATTGACCCCCTACAGTTCAACTAAGTTAGGGGCCATCGTTAATTACTGTCTAAACATAACATTTCAAGATGGTGCTTGTCATCCAGTCATTAAGAAGCTTTACTATTATTAAACCACTTCCACCAAAAGTTATTTTGCTAGTTGTTCATATCACAAACAAATAGCACCAATAAGAATCAACAATACATCTGATTACACAGCATGTTTGATGACTTCCTCATAATATTGAAGCAAAATCTTCTAACTTATAATGAAAGCACCTACCAAAATGTGCAGTGTAAGGGGAAAACTATACTGGATCAATATCCTAGTGTGAGCCAAGCTGCCTTCTAACCACATTCAAAATATTTTTTCCATTCAATTTTTAGATTACAGAGTATAACAACCAAGTTGCTTTACTTTTAAACCTAATGAAATCTAATTGACAACTAAAAGCTTTGTATTTATTGATGTATGTAGTTTAAAAAGGTAAACAAAATAATTTAAGCACGCAAGTTCTTTTCTACAATGCATCTCCCATATGTTTTGCAGCTATGTTTCAATGATTTTTGGTACAAAATAATTGTTAAATGTAAAGCCTTATCGCTTTAATACGATGACGTGTATGAAGCAAAGCTACTTCATTATGATCAAAATGAAGAATGAGACAGAAGAGTTTGTTGGATTATGGTTGGCTGCCTATGTGACTTAGTGGGCATATGGGGCCTTGATTAATTATAGTTAAAAAAGAAGAGGGTGTTAGTAATGATAATCTATGACCAACACCATAATAACACTTGCCTAGCTTATAAGGATCATCATGTTTGATATCAATGTTACTTTTCCTTATGTCCAACTAAACAAACATGCCTACTTTTAAATCACTGGGAGTTTTAAGTAGAATAGTTATAGACACCATCTTGCACTTGTCCAATATAATGAAGTAAATTATTAGAGAAGAATTCCAGTTTCTGTCTATTATTATGTTAATTAATCTTCAATTACTGAAATGGAAAAGTAAAAGGTTTTCAGTCCATCACTCCTAATAATTAATCAATTTTTACCCACTTCATTTTTCGTGTTTTTACTCAACACATGTTTGATGACATCTAGAAATTTAGTTTTTAGATCCATGCGTTCAAGCCAAAATATATAGTGTAAAAGATGTTTTGCTGTGTTAAATATCATATCATAAATAACATTGCAATTTTAGGGCATTAATTTTACATGCTTTCATTCATTGTGTCAGATAATTTCTTATTATTTCATTCCAGCCATTTCAATCTGATTATATGCAATTTTATAGAACTAATTTTACATGTTTTCATTCACAATAAAATAACATGAAAAGAGTTAGTTAAGAGAAAATAATGCTTACTCAGAAAGCAATTGAAGAGCTTTGAATCAAAATCCCAGGTCTAGGTGGACTTGCCTGTTCAAATGGTCTTCAAATTGGGAGTTAGGTTACGGTGAGAGGGAGGAAGACGACCAAGAGCGGAAGTTTCTGTCATCAACACCACAGTGCAGCTGCTTGGGTAATTCTCTCTGATGTTTAGATGGTCTTCAAATTGTTAGAATTGGTTACGGTGAAAGGAAGGAAAACGACCAAGAGGCGAAGTTTCTTTGATCAACACCACAGTAAAGCCAATTGGGTTCTCTCCGATGTGCTTCACAAATAGAAGGCCAATATCTTCTTTAAGTTACTGAGGATGGGGGTTAGGGTTCATATTGAAGACACTTCAGAGAACAACATTCATCAAGGAAGATGATACAAATGACCAAATCAAGACATAACCAAACGACGCTGCATGGAGCATAAATCAAGTGTGCCGGTTTTTTTAAAAAAATTAATCCACGTCATATGCTTGAATGAAAAATTACAATGTCATGTAAGCATTTAACTGCCACACAAGCACTTAACGGTGCCACATCAACATTTTCATTACCAATTAACAGACCTCACTAACGGATGACCATTTTATTATAGATGTCCAATCTGTTTAGGATGATTTTGTAGTTTTCTATCTTTCAGGGATGATTTTGTCCAAACCCGAATCTTTCAAGGACTCAAATATAGGTTTACTCTTGTTTCAATCTAGAGACATTGAAAGGCACTTCCAAATCAAATTCTTCTTGAGGAAGGTGGTTCCTGGTTCTATTGTGAAATAGGCAGAGACCATTGAGACCACTAAAGCCATAGATAAAGCAGTTGCTACAATTGGATGGAAGTAGCTTATAGAAATTGAAGAACCAGTTCTACCTAAACTAGTAAAGCTCTTTTATGCCTATCTTCAACCTCTTAGTGGTGTGGATTCTGGTAATATCTATTTAAAAACCTATGTGGTTGGAGTTAACATAGTGTTGAATGAAAATTTATTTGTGCAATTGTTTGATGTACCCGCTATTGGTGATGAGAGATACATCCGTAAGACCTGGTTGCTGATTTTGTTCCCCTTGCTGAGGTCATGGACTCCCTTTATGATTTTCATGAAAATAAAGAGGGTACTATACCCACTATACACTGCATGAACTCAGTAACTTGCACCCTAGCCAAAATTTGTCACCATTAATTTTCTTGCTAGAGCATGTAGCCAATCTAAGTTTTTCACCCCTATACCTCATTTGCCATATCAAATAGTTATTACCTTTAAACCTACCGAAACTTATTATCAATTTCATGGCATGGACAGTTGGAGGAACCACGAGAAGGCTGAATTGCCTTATGGCAGGCTAATTGCTAGAATATGCATGCATTTTAATGTCAACTTAACTCAATTCCAGGATGAACCCCTGCCAAGCTATTTGACAATCAGGTAACCTAGTTTATACCTCTTTAGGATTCTAGCAACCCCTCTCATGTGAAGTAGCTCTCTGGATCCAAGAGAAAAATAACAACCTCCTCAGCTACTTCTAAAATGCAGAAAACTAGCTCTGATAAGAAACCAGCAACACCCTCTTAGGTTGTGGATTACACTTAATGGTTGAAAGAAGTAAATCTCGTTGAGCTGACAAACCAAATGGGTCAGAGATTGAACTTCCAACAAACTCAAATAATCTAGTTCTCAACTAGACTTGTTGCTATGGAAGCTGCATTGGCAAAAACCAAACTGAACCTAGCTACTGCTAAAGAAAGGCTTGCTGATGCAGAGAAAGAGCTTGTTGATTTAAAGGCCAAATCCTCTAACTGCTTTGTCTATAATGCCATTTAAAACTATTTAACTCTAGGATTTTGTTATTTTGACTTGAATTTTTTAGTCCTCTTGGTTTGTACCGTAAACATTTGTGCATTCCATGAGATTTGCAATTTGCTGATAAGACTGTGTTCTTGCCTATACTTTGTGTACTATGTATTTTCTGGAGGAACCAATTTCTAGGCATCAATTTCTTTCTCATGCTCTTTTTTTACTATGACAAAAGGGAGAGAAAGTTTGAAAAGATCAAAAGATTATCTATTTCAATATATAATTATTTTTATGCTTTAATTATGTCTGATGTGATATTTGAGATAGTTTGATTAAACTATACTTAAAAAGTTTTTGGAAAACCCCTACGTTAAGAAACTTCTTTGTGAAAACTACTTTCTGAACTAGTTTTAAAACTAGTTTCAGAGCTATATTTTTAGGGGAAGATCATTCTAGGCATTTGTCATCATAAAAAATGGGGGAGATTGTTGGCCCACAGTTCTCTAACCCTAGTTTTGATGATAACAAATAGCTTTATCTATCATTAACCTATATGTGCTCAAATGGCTATTTTAGTAATAGGTTAAAGTGATGCAATTAGGTCTAAAGCGTATACAGTTTCCATATCAAAAGAACCAGCTCATGTACAAGTACTAATTCTACACTAGTGATGTTGATATGGAAATCTCAAGGAAAAAGTTTGTGGATTTATCCAAGTTTGAAACCCAGTCCATGGGACTAGTTAGTGGACTTTATCAGAGACATTGGAAGGAAGCCCATTAGAGAAATTAAAATAAGAGGAATATCAGCATTATAAAAGGGAAACAAGTTCTAAATAAGGAAAGTTTTCAAAGTAGAGAGATTTTCTCTCCAATTGAGATATTCTCTCAAATCTGGTGTTATGACCATTGATGAACACACTTTTTATACAATAGTTATCCCTCATATTTAGTCTTTTAAACCTCTTTTGGGCTTAATTGAGTAGACCTGGACCTCATTTGATGACTTTGGACCTGGACCTCATTTGATGACTTTGGATCCATTTGTGCCTAATTGTAATTTTCAGCAATACTGAGCATTTTATGCTGCTCTGTGTTTCGTGCATATCTTGAGTTCTATATGTCTAAAAATTTTGAGTCATACCTTGTAAGAAAGATGAGAGAATTATCTACAATTTTCATTCAGGGCTCCAAGGCCAATTCGGACGTCCAGAAGGTCATATGCAGCCTGGAAGCCAGAGAAGACATGCTATCGCAGGATCCTGACCTACTTGCAGTGTTTGGGCCATAACTTGAGCTGTAGATATAAACTGGTACCATTGGAAAGATAACAGATAGAGCTTCAATTGTTATGAAGACCGGTTCACCAGATTTCTTATTGAAGATGGTCTTATTTGCGGTCGAAGTTGGTTGATGGTTCCAGAAACCTATTGGCACTTAAATGGGCCTAACTTCCTCATGACAAGTCCAAATGAGCCCAAACCAAAGCCCAATTAAAGCTAAGGCCCATGGGAACAAGTGTGCCCTAAGGGCAATTTGGGTGTGCATGTAATTTTGGAGGTCTATATCTTCACAAAGGGGCAGCCAAAATTCATATCAAGAGGTAGAATGTTATGACCAAGATGCAAGAATAATAATATAAGAGCATGAGGTAAGCCACGCTTTTGAAACTCAACTGTATATACCACTGTAAAAAAAACTTAATGTTATAACACATTTCAGAGTATATATATAACAATTAATGCATACAATTACTCTCATAGTCGTACAATTTTTTTACTTGTTATATATAATTGAAGAAGATAGATGTACATACCTGATTGAACATTTCCAAAATGTTGTCTTTGCTTTAAATCTCTAATAAGCTCGTCCAATTTGATTTTAAAGACTTTGGTTACAATGTCAAGTCTGTCTTTAGCAATGAGACTTCTATCTTTAATATAATGTTGTATCTCTGGCCGTCGTGAATTAGATGTAAATGTGATAAATAAATCTAGATATTCGGCCCAAAGGCACATAGACATGCAATATTAGTAATTTTGGAACATATATCTCACTCTACCAGTAAAAGAATATGGCAAGACTATACGTTTACCCACAAATGATTCAACAATATCCCCGCTCAAGACATACTCAGTGAGACTTTTGTATAATTTTGCTTTTAGTATAGTTTAGTTCATCATGATATATATCAATTTAGATGATTTAATCATTGTGAATGCATCGACCAAAAACTCCTAAAATAATTTTCTTGATAAAGATAACATATGAGCTTCATTGTTCCTATTCATGAGTCTGAAGGCAAAGAATTCCCTCATTGACACTCTCACCCTTTTGGCAGTTTCTTGATGACAACATATCCCAAACTTAAGCTTCTTTGATCTCTTATCTTTTTTTAACATTTCGTTATACCAATATAATGTGCCACAAAACTCACAAATTCATGTGAGATCCCCAATATCATAGTAGGCTATAGTTTATTTATTTGGTTATTACGAATAAAATATATAATTAGTATTTATGTAGAGTACGTAAGATTAAATTGTTCAAGAATATACATTATTTATATCATACCTAGATGTGTATAATCATTGGTACAATTATTATTTTTTTATATTGCATTAGTTTGTATATCATCTATTTCTTCATCTATCGGATCTGTTGTAAATCACATCATATCATACACTACCGTATCATCGTGAATATAAATATACATGCATGCTTACCATAAAATATGATATGTACCTCTTTGTGTTAACTCAATCAATGTGTCAATGGTTTCCATTTGATTGTCAACTTATGTTAAATGCTCAACATTAGTTGTCTTGTAATAATCTGGCACAGTTAATTGTAATGATTGCATGGTCCTATTTCCGCGATGATACAGCGATGTATTCTTTATATCATTAAGTCGCATTAAATAAATAATATAGATATGAAAAAAATAAATATATAAATTATACACATGTTTTACTCATACTATTGTCTGTGAGATGATATTTGTGATGTTTTTGTCTGATAATATTAGTTCTTGAAGCTCGTGATTCTTTCAAAACTTGTGGTGTAGGCAGACCTATGTAATTTTGAGTTTACATATGAAAGTCTATTTTTCTCCGATCATCATAAGGATATTAAACGTAAACAGAATATATATCAACAACAAACTATCGTAAGTATTTGTTTGGGTGACACGGATCGCTGCATTCGTGTTTGACATTTGAACAACATTGTCTCTCATGTTCCCTACATCAGCAGTATCATCAAAATCAAGTCTATTTATCTGTAGTGATTGTAGAATCATGCGTCCTTTACTCATATATTGGTCACCATATGTTTGATCTGACTTGCTTATTGATTTATTATTTTTTATAAAATGGAGATACATATAATTAAATAATTGGTCATATGTATATAATTTAAAATATATAAATTTCATTAGTAGATAACATGACTTGTTTGTTGACTTATTTGATAGTTTTATCTCAAATCAAACACTCTTGACGATAATACTTCCTTAGGATGACAATCTCCTGACGATGCTGAGGAGGTGTTTTCTGCCAAATATATAAGGTATTTGCACATTAAAAAAGTTTAAAAATTTGGGGATCATAACAAAAATGTGAATGATTTAAATAATATGTTATATACGTACTATTCTCAAATGCAATACTTGCAACATTACCAACATTGGTATTTGATGTAGGTGTGCTTGTTTGAAACATCATTATTTCACGAGGAGTATATTGTAGACTACTTATATAAGTTTTCATCAGTTCATATTAGTAGATAGTTAAATATTAAAAATATAGATGAATCAATTTTTTTATGGAATAAGTGTATATCCTAAATGTTGAACAAACACAAATAAATGGATACATATCTTAATTGATTGGAAGAAGTATAAGTGACACATCTGTCCTGTCTGCTATGATTTATTTGACTTGGAATGATAGGTGATGATGTAAGCTGACCCTGATTTATCTGTATCGAATGTAACTCCGGGGTACAAAAGGGGATTCCAGGAGAATGAGAAATTACATTATTATCAGTTGGATAAGGATCCATTACCTTTTTTCCCATGTCTTGGGTTTTTTATGGTATAATACAATCAGTAATAATTGCACCAAACATTTTGTTTATCCTTGATCTTCTGACATATCCATCAGCGGGAGTGTCTATGCTTTTTAATATTGAAGACACAGTCATTGGTAGTTTGTCTATTAGAGGTACCACAATTTGTGCATTATTTGATCCTAATATTGATTCATGGTGTCACGCATCAATCGAATCAATAACAACGCCTACAAGCTCGATTTGCCAAGTAGTTATGGTAATGTGGGTGTTACTTTTAATGTTGCTGATTTGTCTTTGTTTGGTGTAGGTGATGCTTTTGATTCGAGGATGAATCCTTTCGAGGAGTGAGGGAATGATGGAGATCAAGGTAGAGCTAGATCTAGGCCTAACCGTTTCCAAGAGCCTTTGCAAGGAATTGGAGGTTCGATGACTAGAGCAAAAGCTAAACACATGAAGCAAGCTTTGCAATGCTTAATTGTGGAGGTGAAAGCTAAAGAGGCTGTAATTGGGTCCGATTCAATGCCAAAATAGGTCATTTTTCTAAAACTTGTTGTTGATGGTGTTAACCCAACTTGAAGACCAAGTTTGGAGCCCAATTTAGATTTGCATAGAGTAAGCCCAATTTGCATAAGTCAATATGCATCTATGGGCCATAGTTTTATTTAGTTTCTTGGGCCGTGTTCTAGTCGTTTTAGGGATTTAGTTTATTTATGAATAATTGGGCCTAACCTATGTGGGGTTGTGGACCTATTTGTTAATTAGGGTTTCATTTATTTTGGGTATTGTTTAGGGTTTCATTAAGTGTTGGTCGACACCTATATAAAGGGGTCTCTTATGCCTATTCAACACTTACGAATAATTAATAAAATTTGAGTTTTCTCCTTAGTTGAGAGCTTCCCTAATTGTTAGTAGAGTCCTAGTCAAGCTTAAATAAAAAAATAAAAAAAAAGGAAACGTTCCAACAAAACAAATAAAACAAAAAAAAAAGTTTCAGCAAAGTGTGTTCTTGTGTTATAATTTACTTCAAATGACTATTTTGAGAAAGGACTCTTATACTCCATCCTTGTTAATTTCTTCTTTTTGAATTTCTTATTAAACTTACTCTATCGATTCTTCTTGCTTATTTCCTTGATTCCTTTGGTAACGTCCTGTGGATTATTTGATAGATATTTATTACTTGGACAAGTTCATTGATAAGGTTCTTGCTTAAGAGCTCATAAGGAGAAGTTGAGTGGTAAAAGGTAAGAGTGGTGAGATTATCATCGATGAAAAGCCAAATAGAGTAAAAACACGAGTGGTCAAACAATTAATCTAGAGAGTAAACACATAAGGAAGTGTGCGAGAAAATTCCAAGGTACAACTGAAACTAAACTCTCTTCTAGGTCATGTGACATTAAGTGTTTCAGGTGTTAAAGAGTTGGACATATTGCTTTTCAGTGTCTAAATAGAAGGGCTATAATTATTCTAGATAAGGGCGGCATAGAAAGTAAGCATTCAAGTGATGATGAAATGCCACCATTGAAAGATTGTAGTGATATGGAGATTGGAGACCCTGTGCATAGAGATGTGTTGGTTACTAGGCATGCTCTTAATTTACAACCTAAAGAAGATGGTGATGAGGAGCAATGTGAGCATATTTCTCAAACTCGATGCCATGTGAGTAGCAATGTATGTAGCATGATTATAGATTGTGGAAGTTGTACTAACGTTGCTAGTACTTTAATGGTTGAAAAATTGAATTTGCCCACATTAAAACACCCAAAGCCATATAGGCTATGATGTCTGAATGATTGTGGAGATATATGGGTAACTAAACAAGTGCTAGTTGCATTCTTTATTGGCAGCTATAAGGATGAGGTTCTTTGTGATGTAGTGCCAATCCATGCTGGCCATCTACTTTTGGGGCGTCCATGGCAATTTGATAGGAAGGTCAGTTATGATGGTTATAAAAATAGGTACACTCTGACCATGAATAACCGAACCTTTGTGCTGACCCCTTTCAAACTAGGATAGACATATACGGATTAAGTTAGAATAACTTGAGAATGTAAGTTGAGGGAGTAAAAAATGAGCACCCAAGAAAAATAAAAGAATGATAAAAACAATGAGACTGAGCAAGAGAGAAAAGAAAACAAAGTTGTGCATAGTGAGGAGAAAAATTCAGAGTTTGAGATGCAAAATAAAGAGAAAAGTAAAAGAGTTAGTGTTTTTGCAAGAAAGGGTGAGGTTAAGAGAGTTTTGATAGCCAGATCACAACTACTTGTACTCTTGTACAATGATGTTTATTTCACTAACAGTTTTAACCCTTCTTTGCCTAGTGTGGTTGTTTCTTTGATGTAGAAATTTGTTGATATATTTCTCGAGGAAATACCACATGGATTACCTCCTTTAAGAGATATTGAACACCAAATAGATTTCATTTCCAGTGCGTCGATCCCTACTAGACTAACCTATCGAACCAATCCTGAGGAGACGAACGAGATTCAATGGCAAGTGGACGAATTAGTGCAAAATGGATTCGTAAGGGAAAGTCTTAGCCCATGTCCAGTTTCAATGATTTTGGTGCCTAAGAAAGACGGAACATGGCTCATGTGTGTTGACTATCAAGCCATCAATCAAATCACTGTAAAATATAGACATCCTATCCATAGATTAAATGATATGCTTGATGAATTGTATGATTCATATGTGTTTTCTAAAATTAATTTAGATAATGACTATTATCAAATTCGTATGAAAGAAGGAGATGAAGGGAAAACTGCTTTCAAAACAAAATATGATTTATATAAGTGGTTAGTGATGCCTTTTGGTTTAACTAATGCACCCAGTACCTTTATGAGGTTAACGAACCATGTTTTACGCTCTTTCATTGGGAAATTTATTGTAATATACTTTGATGATATTTTATTATATAGCAAAACCTTAGATGACCATGTTATCCATTTGCATGATGTTTTTGGTGTTTTAAGAGAGCATAAATTGTATGCCAATTTTAAGAAGTGTGCATTTTGCATGGAATCTATTATGTTACTGGGTTTTATTCTGAGTTCAAAAGGAATTAGTATAGATGAAGAGAAGGTTAAAGCGATTAAAGACTGACCTACACCTAGGAATGCAAATGAGGTAAGAAGTTTTCATGGGTTAGAAAGTTTTTATAGAAGGTTTGTGAAGAACTTTAGTTCTATTGCCGCACTTTTAAATGAACTTGTTAAAAAGAATGTTATATTTAAATGGGAAGATGTGCATGAGAAAGCTTTTAATGCCTTGAACAATACATTGATAATGCAAATTTGTTATGCTTGCCTAACTTTGATAAAGCTTTTGAGGTGGAATGTGATGCATCTGGAGTTAGAATAGAGGTTGTTTTGATGTAGGATTCCAAATTGATTACTTACTTTAGTGAAAAGCTTAGTGGGGCAGCAATGAACTATCCTACATATGACAAGAAACTCTATGCATTAGTAAGAACTCTACAAACGTGGCAGCACTACTTACGGCCGAGGAAGTTCATAATTCATTCTGATAATGAGAGTTTGAAGTTCTTAAAATCCAAGGTAAACTTAACAAGAGGCTTGCCAAATTGTTAGAGTTTATTAAGAAGTTTCCTTATATGATTAAGTACAAGACTGGCAAGAAAAATGTTGTAGCTGATGCATTATCTAGGAGGTACGCGTTGCTTTCTTCTTTGCATAGTAAGCTACTTGGTTTTGAATTCATTAAAGACTTGTATGTCAATGATGCTGATTTCAGTCAGGTGTGGGATTTATGTTCTAAGTATGCTTATGGAAACTATTATAGGCATGATGGGTTCTTGTTTAAGAAAGATAAATTGCATGTGCTTGTATGTTCTTTGTGTGAGATGTTAGTTAGAGAAACTCATAGAGGTGGCATAATGAGACATGTTGGCCTGAAAAAGACTTTAGACATATTGCATGGACATTTTTATTGGCCTCACATGAAGCATGATATGCGTTTTGTTTGTGATAAGTGCATAACATGTAAACAGGAAAAATCCAAAGTCATGCCCCATGGTTTCTATACCCCATTGCCCATGCCTAGTCAACCTTGGATTACTATATCCATGGATTTTGTATTAGGTTTGCCTAGATCTCAAAGTGGTAAGGACAACATATTTGTTGTTGTTCATAGGTTTAGCAAGATGACACATTTCATTGCATGCTCTAGAACTAATGATGCAACATATATTGCTAATTTGTTCTTTAAGGAAATAGTGTGCTTGCATGGATTACCTAGAACTATAGTTAGCGATAGAGATGTTAAGTTCCTAAGTCACTTTTGGCACATTTTATAGGGTAGGCTAAGGACTAAACTCTTGTTCTCTATAGTTACACATCCTCAAACAGATGGATAAACTGAAGTAGTTAATAGGATACTTACTACTTTATTGCGTGCTATTTTGCAAAAGAACTTAAAACAGTGGGAGAAATGTTTGCCACATGTTGATTTTGCTTACAATCGGACTGTTCATTCTAGTATTGCTTATTCTCTTTTTGAAATTGTGTATGGCTTTAATCCTTTAACTCCTTTGGATATGTTACCTTTGCCTACTAATGAACTTGCTAATTTTGATGGTAAGCATAAGGCATCTTTTGTTTGGGATTTGCATGCCAAGGTTCGTGCTAATATAAAGAAGAAGAATGAGCAGTATGCAAGGCAAGCCAATAAGGGCACATCAAGGTTGTTTTTGAACCGGGTGATTAGGTTTGGGTTCATATGCGTAGGGAAAGGTTTCTTGCACAGAGGAAATTCAAGTTGCACCCTAAAGGGGATGACCCTTTTCAAGTGCTTGAATGGATCAATGGCAACACCTACAAGCTCGATTTGCTAAGTAGTTATGATAATGTGAGTGCTATTTTTAATGCTGCTGATTTGTCTTTGTTTGATGTAGGTGATGCTTTTGATTCAAGGATGAATCCTTTCGAGGAGTAAAGGAATGATGGAGATCAAGGTGGAGCTAGATCTAGGCCTAACCGTTTCCAAGAGCCTTTGCAAAGAATTGAAGGTTCAATGACTAGAGCAAAGGCTAAACACATGAAGCAAGCTTTGCAAGGATTAATTGTGGAGGTGCAAGCTAAAGAGGATGTAGCTAAGTCTAATTCAATGCCAACATGGGTTACTTTTCTACAACTTGTTGTTGATGGTGTTAACCTAACTTGAAGACCAAGTCTGGAGTCCAATTCGCATAAGTCAAGATGCATCTATGTGCCATAGTTTTATTTAGTTTCTTGGGCCGTGTTCTAGTTGTTTTAGGGCTTTAGTTTATTTATGAATAATTGGGCCTAACCCATATGAGCCATGGACTTATTTATTAATTAGGGTTTCATTTATTTTGGGTATTGTTTAGGGTTTCATTAAGTGTTGTTCGACACCTATATAAAGGGGTCTCTTATACGTATTCAGCACTTATGAATGATTAATGAAATTTGAGTTTTCTCCTTAATTAAGAGCTTCCCTTGGTTCTTGGGCAAAAAACTGAATTTGATCTTATCAAAGTGACTTGTGGCGATCATAACTCTACTTGAACTTTCAAGACGATCCTCAGTTACTTATCAAACAATCCATGCCTAGATTGGCATTCGGTCTAAGATAACACATCATTTGGTATTAGAGCTTTGGCTCTTTGAAATTCAGTGGTGACCTATCTTTTTTTCATCTATTTCTTTCATTGAGTCGTTCTTGTTCTTTTACATTTTTAAGTCAGTTTCATTTTCTTTCCTCTAATGTCTATCATCCCTATATTTGTTCCCTTAGCTTTTGTCTTTCAATTTTTGGTTAATTTCTTTATGTGTGACATCCAATTCCCATTCTTGTTACTATCTTTCATTATCTAGAGTCTAGCATTCTAGTGTTGATCTCCCTAGAGGTGGCTGTTATTTTGGGTTGCAATAGCAAACTCTAATTATTAGTAGAGTCCTAGTTAAATTTAAATTAAAAAAAATAACAAAAAAAAAAGAGAANAACTCTAATTGTTAGTAGAGTCCTAGTTAAATTTAAATTAAAAAAAAATAACAAAAAAAAAGAGAAGAAACATTCCAGCAAAACAAATAAAACAGAAGAAAAAAAGTTCCAACAAAGTTTGTTCTTGTGTTATAATTCATTTCAAAGAACTGTTTTGAGAAAGGACTCTTAGAGTCCCTCCTTGTTAATTTCTTCCCTTTGAATTTTTTTTATTAAACTTACTCTATCATTCTTTCTTGCTGATTTCCTTGATTTCTTTGGTAACATTCTGTGGATTATTTGATAGCTATTTGTTACCTGGACAAGCTCATTGATAAGGTTCTTGCTTAAGAGCTCACAAGGAGAAGTTGAGTGGTAAAAGGCAACAGTGGTGAGACTATCATCGAGAAAAGCCAAATAGAGTGAAAACACGAGTGGTCAAACAGTTAATCTAGAGACTAAACACGTAAGGGAGTGTGCGTGGAAATTCCATCGGTTCTAACCCATTCTTGTGGTGCAAAACATGAGCAGTGAAGGAGACAACGCAGAAACCAACCTTAAGATATTTGTTAAGGTTGTTCAAGAGCAATTCAAAATTTCAATTTTGAGTATGAATTGATATAATATGGTGGTGACTTTGTAAATAATATACAATATAAAAGAATGGTGACCACTTTTGCGAAGGGCAAAAATTTATTCTTATATATTAGTTAATTCAATATGATAATTTTGCATTCGATCTATTATTTAATTATCTATTCATTGTTTATAAGTTTATTACAATATTATATGAATCTATGTTACAATAACTTATTAATCATAATACCTATATTTATATATCTATGTCAAAAGAGTAAATAATTTTATATCTCCATATTATTTATGTAGATTTTAACCTCCATAAAGGCCAAAATTATGACAAAACAATAAACCATACATAAAGTATTTAAATCAGTCAAATTTATGGAGAAATAACATGTGTAGCACGTTCAAAATAACATGACTTATAATGTAACCTCAAATTTTGTTCAAAAACAATGACTCCAAATATAAATATCCAAAGAGACTTGAATAAAATAAACTATCACTTAAGACATAAGTGATGAATGCTTGTCAGATGTTCTCCTTCTTTATCTTATTATTCTTGACGTTGGTTGATTTTTTTGCTACTAAGATATCTTCCTCCACTACATTGGAAGTTCCATCAATAATCCTCTTTTGAGGAGTGACAAAGTCCCCTCTCTAGACCCCGATGAAGCCTCCCCTTTAATAATCTTCTTGGCATCCACACTTGGACCATCACACGCACCCAGATCAATCATTGAGTCAAGAACATTCTCCTAAATGTAGGGAAATTTTTTATTAAATTAATAAATGATAATTTCATTTATATGGCTAATATCAATAATAATACCTTCTCAACAGCTAAATCACCATTAAATTTCTTGATCATATTGGGGTCATCACACGTCTTGCGAACCGTGTAGGTGTTGAACTATCGAGTGATGTTTTCTCTTCTTAGATTGATCTTGAAAAGCATAGTCTTACCCACCAAAGTTATCAACTCATGGGGGTATGCCTCAGCCTCCTCCATATTGTCTTCCCTTTACATATTAGAATTTCATAGTAATATTTCTAAATTATATAACTTGAATTGATAATTTATATAAAAAAAAAAATTATGATACCAAAAGTAGCAGTATACCTTAATCAAATGTTCTCGTAAATCAAAGACACTTATTTGTAGTTGTTGCTCAACATCACGATCCCAGAGGACAAAACTCGCAGTACCATAGTCATCCATTATATGAACATATACCCTATAACTATTGGGTACGGAAAAAATATATAAAAGTTAGTCCTCAGCACTATAGCGTTTGGGCTACTATACCATTGCTTATGCATATTGTAAAATGATTCTATTATTATATCACATTCTTTATGTGACCAGGGTGTATCTTGCAGAAATATCGTCCATCATCATCGATCTTAACACCAACATTATATTCACGACACTTTAACAGGTACCAATTATCCCAATTACTCTCAATGTCAATGATTGTACCCTTAATTATGTAAGTACTCTCCTAATAATGACACCATGATTATTAAATACATTATTTTCTTACAAAAAAAAAGTAATTGATCAAATAGGTTACCTTGTCATAGTCAAGCAAATCACCAAGAGTCAAGCGATTATTCTAGGTTAAAAAGTTCTCTTCAAAACTGTAAGTTGACTAAGTAGAGATTTGGGTCAACTGTTGTGAGAATGTCTCCTCCTTAGATTGAACACTAATAGAAGAAAGATTAAAATAGAAGTTGAAAAAAAAAACATCTTATTACATTCAAAGTGGGAAATATTGTATCAAATAGTTAAAATTTAATAAGCCAAACTAAAAAATGTTAAATCAAACCATAAGAGGAAATTTGCAATTTTTGGAATGTTTTCCAAATTTATCATCAGTTTAGAAGCCCAAAAAGTGTTGGACACATTGATATTATGTTCATCCGGTAATCACATATACATTATTATGATATAAATATATAAAATTTATGGGTAAACATAAATAACTTAAAAATTAGTATATCTTAAAAAAAATTAAGAAATTGTTAAACTCACTTCTTCCAAATTTTTTAATCTTGCAACATCGCATCACTATTACAATAGGTCCACCTTCGTTCTTGTCAATAAATGACATCATCTCATCCACAAAGTTTTCATATAAAGTGACATTAGTTGTCTGCTTACTTTAAATTAAAAAAATATCATTTTATAACATATGTTATATCTTAAACAAACCGAAATCATAAAAGGTAAAGACTTAATTATAATGAAACTTACTTTAAGTCCTCGATGGTTAACATCATGAATCTAATTGGCTTTCCAAATTTCATAATTTCTTCCATTTCACTAATTGAACAAATCATCCCAATAAGATCGAACCAATAACAATATTCACCTTTGTCATTGCGTTGGGCCTTAATTTCTTCAAATCCCATGGAATTAAAACCGAATAATGGGATCTCTGATCCTAAAGTTTCCTTCACTTTGGTTTCAAACTTGAATAATGCCGCAAAGTCTATTTTGGGAGCGTGAAGTGGAGCGACGAAACCCCCCCACAAGAAAAATAAAGGATAAGGTGCATGATATGATGCAAAAGAATAAAGTCGCCACTAATCGTTTTATTCCATTTTTAAACAAATGAAATGGTGCAACTGAACACCTAAAAAAAANAAAAAAAAAAAAAAAAAAAAAAGAAAGGTCTGTGTTTTCAGAGTTTGGATTCGGGGGTTGATTACATGTATGGAAGGTATTAGCACCCTATAACGCCCGTTCTTAGAATGGTTACCTATTTAATCAATTGTTATCTTTTCTAAATGAATTAAATTGGTCTTAATATTATATTTTAAAATAAATTAACATTTTGTTAGGCCCCACCAGCACTTCGAGCAAAACTTAAGAGATGCCTCAAGACTATTGGGTAGAGACCGTGATTATCATTATAATCCTCTCCTAATCTATTCTGTCATAGGTAAATTTTAACATTTTTATTATCTGAGTAATAACTAGAAAATGTATAAAATGTAATTTATTAAATATATGAGTTTGAGATTTATGACAAAAGGTTTTTATTTTTATTTTATTTAAGGTCTTTTTTTAAGTCCACCAGTACATCTGGGAAGACTAAAATGACATTCCTCACCTCCAAAATGTCAAGGAGTCACCATCATCACAACTATCCTCAATTTTTCCTCATTGGTACTTTTAATCCACACTTTAAGGTAAATAAATGTATGATATTATGTATAGAAAAGATTTTTCGGAGAATTATGAATATAAATTTTTTTTATCAGGAGTTAGCCTCAAGCCTCACTAGTATCTCTGGCAAAACTAGAGAAACCCCTTTTACCTCTGGAATGTCAAAATATCGCAATCATTATGGCTAATTTTGATTATTCCTTTGTCCATAATCTTATTCAAGCATAAGTAAAAATAATGACAAAATATAATGAAATGAATTATAATGTAGCAAAATGAATGCTAAAAAAACATTAATTAAAAAGATAAAAGTGATATTGAAAATTTTATTGGCCACAACAGTACCTCTAGTATAACCAAGAAATTTATCCCTCACCTCAGGAACATTAGAAAAAAATTATCAACACAATTATTCCCTAACTTAATCCGTCGTTGGACTAAAATTATTTCATTTTTCAAGACAGAACTAAAACATAGTATAATAATTACGCATATAAGATAAACAAAATAATAATTTAAAAGCACTTACATTCAAAAAGATGATAATTAAACTTAATCACTAAACAACACCTAATATACATATTACTAATGGGCCTTTTATCAAAGGAAGTATAAAAAAAAACTAACACTAATACTAGGCCCAATCCAAATTTTACTAAAACAAAAAGCTTAGGAAATAAGAAGAATAGTTGGGCTAAAAGCCCATCTCGTAGGCCTGGTTCAGCAAGCCAAATATGGCAACAAGAAAGAAAAAAAAAATGGATCCAATACATAAAGAACAAATGCCCAGATTAAATAAACCCAAACAAATAATAAAAAGAAGACTTAAACATTTGGTGGGCTGGCCCATTTTTGACCAGACCCACACCAACTAAATAAAATAAACCCATAAATGATAAAGCTAAAATAAACAATAAACCCAAACTTAAAAGCTTGGTCTAGCAAATAACAACAAAAATGATTAATGAAACACATCAGCCCTTCTTGCGGGCCTTGACTAGGAACAAACACAGAGGCCTATATACTAGATCAATCCAAACTAAATAAGAAAGTTAAAAAGACAAATAAAAAGAAGAAGATAGAACACATCAGCCCAAACAAGAAAAGAAGCAACAACTAAAACCCTAAGAAACAATTAAAACAAAAGAAAACAAAATGCATTTAAGTAAAATAGAGAGGATGAACACATCAAGGAAGAAAATCACCACAAAGGGAAAAAATAAAATAAAAAGCAAAGCAAAAAGGAGAGACCGTCCCCTTCCCCCATCTCATTTTTTCACCTCTTTGAATCCATGGACTTGGCTTTGATTTTCAAGCAACGATGGCTAAGGTAAGAAACACTTCTCTTTATTTCTCTAAATGTCTCTCCCTCTTTCTCTGAAATTTTGTTTCTCTCTCTAGGTTTCATTTCTCTCTCTAACTTGGGGTTTTTCTCTCTAGTTTGGTTCTATTGTTTCTTTTCTGATTCTATGCATGCATATAAATATTTATAGGTTTTATTTTATAAAAATGGTGAATTTTTAGGATTAAGGGTGGACTTGGTGGAACTGATTTTTGGGTGGCTAAAATGTTGGTCTTCCTTCTCTACAGTGGTGGTTCTGTTTCATTAAGAAAATTCATCTTTTTTTTTTTTCTTTTTTTGTGTGCTCTGTTTATCTAAACTCTAAAGAATTTCTTCCCTTCTCAAAACAACGACTAAGGAATCCTTAGCTTTTTTTTTTTACTATATTGTATATCTGTTGTTAGGTGTTCTGTCTGTGGGTGTAAAGACCGAAGGAAGCAAGAAAGGAAAAATTAGCGTTGGTGGTGTACTTGTGGATGAGATTCCCGTAGGTTGTGCCTACTTGAGCTTGGAGTCCCTCTGCTTGCTATATTACGGTGTGCTTCCTTTTTTTAGAATTTCTCTACTTTCCCTGAATTGCTTCTCTCGGTCTCTTTGAATGTATGTTGTATGTTGTTGTTTGTTTGTGTTTCTTTTCTCTCTATTTTGTTTTAGAATTTGGTTATCTCCTCCTTCTTCCTCTGTTTTGTGAGGCTTTTATAGCCAGAGTTTTGTGTAAGTTGCACTGGTAACTTACTTATGTGGTTTTCCTATTTCTAGTTTTCAAGCTGCAAGGGGCATGACAAGGTGGGTGGCGCCGGACTGGTGAACAGCACTTCGCCGAAAGCTGGATTGTTGCCTCGTGTGTTACCTACAATCGCATTTATTTCTTCTTTGCTTTTTATTATTCTTCATTTTTAATAATAATAATATTATTAATAATTTTTTTTTTGTATTTTTTTAAGTTATTATTATTTTTTGTGATTTTTGTTAGCATTTCATCATTTTTAGCTATATATGCTTTAGTTTGTAGTATTGAAATGTTTTAATTGAGCACATAAAAATATGGTTCTAGAGACCATGATCCCAAAAATAATCCATGTACAAATTTGGGTATCAACAGCTGCCCCCATTTGCTCATCTATTTATATATAAATGGTGAGCAAAAAAGTTGATCCAAATTTGTACGAGGCATGAAATGAAGGGTTCATGGAAATAAAAGCCAATACTTACACACAAGTTAAGCACGACTAAATATTAGTCATAGAAAAAAATCAAAAGAAGACCTAGACAAGCTAGGCTCGACCTAGCTAAGTTGGAATCAATTTAATAGCAAGAAAAATAAATGGTGACCTAGACAGGCTAGGCTCGATCCAGATAGGCTGAATTCGATTTAATAGCAAGAAAATTAAACGGTGACTTGGACAGGCTAGGCTCAATATAGACAGGCTAAATTTGATTTAACAGCAAGAAGAATAAACGGTGACCTAGACAAGCTAGACTTGATCCAAGCAGGCTGAATTTGATTTAACGGCATTAAATTAAACAACAAGAAAGATAAACAATGACCTAGACAGGCTAGGCTCGATCCAAACAAAATGGATTTGATTTAACGGCATGAAATTAAACAGTGAGAAAGATAAACAATGTCCTAGACAGGCTAGGCTCAATCCAAATAGGATGGATTCGATTTAACGGCATGAAATTAAACAAATGAGATAGATAAACAATGACCTAGACAAGCTAGGCTCAATCCAAACATGATAGATTCGATTTAACGACATGAAATTAAACAATGACCCAAGGTATCCGTGCTCGACCCTCAAGCTAGAATCAATTTAACAACAGGAAAAATAAACCATGACTCAGGGTATCCGGGCTCGATCCAGCTAAGCTAGATTCGATTTAAGAATAGAAAAATAAACAATGACCCAAGGTAGCCGGACTCGACCCAGCCAAGCTGGATTCGATTTAAAGGCAGGAAAAATAAACAATGATGGAAGTGAGATACAATGCATGGCCCATGCATGTCAATTAACATGTTAAGTTTGAGAAATATTTTGGATTTCAGAGAGTTTTCTTGTTACTTCTTTGACCCCAAAGGATTAGTTCAAACAAAGCCATGAATGAACAATAGCAAAAACTTGATCGTCGGTAACAAGATGAAGCCTGCTCTTGGGTCAATGTTTTTCACTTACGATTCAGAACGACGACAGACAATATTACTCATGAGATAACTGATTTTTTTTTTTCTTGCAAGGTCAATCCTTTGCTCAACTGATATATTCTTGGGAATTCAGTGTGCTCCCTACAAGCTCTTGAATTTCACATGCTTAATTCTTGATACGTTTAGCCAAAGTTAACACATGCTTCACATTTCAGTATATAATCATCATGAGAATGCATATTCAATTAGCAAATGGGTTACAAACAAGTGAAAATAGTTATAGACTAAATGGGAAAAGATTAATCATTCAAATGGAAAAAGGAAAAATAAGGGCATTATGAATTCAACAACAAAAAGAAGGTAGAATAAGATTTCCAGCTCTTCCGGTGATAACTTTTAAGATGAATAACGACAGCTGCCCCCGTATATGATTCTGAAAACCCCTATAATTAGCTCTTATGCATATCATCTGACCCCCTTTTGCATACTTGACCACTTCCTTAAATTTCTCATTCTCGTGAAAACTTCCATCATATTTAGTGCTTGTGTTACTTTCTTTAACCTTGACTCTTGCTTATGTCGTTCTTTCAACTTTTCCACATACCATGTCACTTTATTTCATTTTTTAGCTCTAACTTTTTCCTTGGTTGCCTTTTTAAGTTTTCAACCAAACGAGCCATTTCCCCTCTTTTTTTGGAACCCCGACTTTTGTCTAGGTGGCATTTTCAGGTTTTCAACCTAGCGGGTTAATTACTCATCTTTTTTTTTTTTAAAGGAAAGCAAGATGGCATGAAGCAAACTTCACTGATTGAATGAAAGAAAATACAAGTATGCCCTTTAAGCATAGCATTTTTTGACTACATCTGAGTTTATAGGACGTAGTAATCTTGTCCATCCATCTTAGCAAGGATAAATGCTCCTCCAGAGAAAGCTCACTTTACCACATAAGGTCCTTCATAGTTCGGAGTCCATTTCCCACGATGATCCTTTTGAATTGGTAAGATCTTTTTCAATACCAAATCTCCTTGAAATTGACGCGATCACACTTTCTTGGCCTGAGCCCTCATCATCCTTCTTTGATAGAGTTGGCCATGACATAGCGCAACTAGTCTTTTTCCTTCAATGAGGTTTAATTGATCATACCGTGCTCGTGTCCATTCGGCTTCTTCTAATTCTACCTCCATAATCACCCTTAATGAGGGTATTTCTACCTCAATTGGAAGCACAATTTCCATCCCCTAAACTAATGAAAAAGGAGTTGCCCCTGTAAAAGTGCGAACTAACGTGCGATAGCCATGAAGAGCAAAGGGAAGCATCTCATGCCAATCCTTGTATGATACGGTCATGTTTCTGATGATTTTCTTGATTTTTTGTTGATTACCTTGACCGTTCTATTCATTTTCGGGCGATATGGGCATAAGAAGCAACTTTAACCCATTTTGTTAAGTAATCAATTGCAACCAGGATGAAGCGATGCCCATTTGAGGCTTTCGGTTTGATCGGGCCAATAACATCCATGCCCTACATTGAGAATGTCCATGGTGCCGATAAGTCATTTAAAGGTATTGGCGGTATATGGCTCTTATCAGCATATATATGACATTTGTGGCATTTTCTCACATAATTGATGCAATCATATTCCATTGTCAACCAATAATACCCCGCCCTTAATATCTCTTTTGCCATGGAATGCCTATTTGCATGTGTTCCAAAAATACCCTCATGCACATCTTCAATGATCTTTTTTGTCTCTGGTATATCAACACATCTTAGAAGCATTGTATCATAATTTATTTTGTATAATACATCCTCATTTAGGAAGAAACTCATTGCCAATATTCTTATGGTTCTTTTGTCATTTTCTGAGGCACTGGTTGGGTATTCGTTGCTTTTAATGAAAGATTTAATATTTTGATATCATGGTTTCCCGTCAGGCTCTTCTTCCATCATTATTCCATCATTAAGCAGTATGCTAGGCAATCTTGCCTAGTCATCTTTATGAGCGGCATCTCTCTATCATTATTAATTTTAAACATTGAAGACATGGTTGCTAGTGCATCAGTCAATCGATTATCTTCTTAAGGAATATGCCAAAAGGTAATCTCCTCAAATTGCTCAAACAACTCTTTTAGGTAATCATGGTATGGAATCAGTTTGGAATCTTGAGTCTCCCATTCCCCTTTCAGTTGATTGATCACCAAAGCTGAATCTTCATATACTTTTAAAATTCTTGCTTTTGAGTCTATTGCTGCTTGTATTCCCATGGTGCATATTTCATACTCGACTATATTATTTGTGCAGTCAAAACATAGCCTAGCGGTGATTGGGATAAGCTTCTCTTCAGGAGAGATTAGCACAACGTTGATTTCATGCCCTAATGCATTAAAGGCTCCATCAAATAGCAAAGTCCACTTCTTGCCCCTTGACATCCCTTTATCTTTGAATAATTTCATTATATCCTCATATGAAAAATCACATTGCATCGACCCGTAGCTTTCTACAGGTTGGCTAGCTAATTAGTCCGCAAGTGCGCTTCCTTTTATAGTTTTTTAGGTGACATAATTGATGTCATATTCAGATAAAAGAACTTGCTATTGTGCGATTTTTTCTGTGAGAGTTGGTTTTTCAAAGATATATTTGATTGGATCCATTTTAGACACTAGCCAAGTTATATAATACAACATATATTGTCACAAACGATGAGCAATCCAAGCCAAAGCACAACAAGTGTGTTCTAATAATGAGTATCTAGCCTCATAATTTGTGAATTTTTTCGCTTAAGTAGTAAATGACATGTTCCTTTCTTCCCAATTCATCAGGTTGCCCCAGTCCACAACCCATTGATCCTTCAAGCACTGTTAGATACATAATGAGAGGCCTTCTCGATACTGGCAGGACTAGAATCGGTGGTTCTTGCAAGTATTGTTTAATTTTCTCAAATGCCCTCTGGCAATCTTCATTCCATTCATAAGTTTGATTTTTGCATAGCAATTTGAATATGGGTTCATATGTGGCAGTTAACTAAGATATAAATCTCACAATGTAATTTAATCTTCCCAAGAATCCTCAAACTTCTTTTTTCGTACGAGGAGTTGGCATTTCTAAGATTGCTCCAACTTTATCAAGATCTACTTCTATCCCTTTTTGACTAACTACAAATTCTAAGAGCCTTCCAGATCTTACACCAAATGTGCATTTGGCCGAATTCAAACGAAGTCGATACTTTCTCAATCGATCAAAAAGCTTTTGTAAGTTAACAACGTGATCTTCTTCGGTTTTAGATTTTGCAATCATGTCATCGACATACACCTCTATTTTTTATGCATCATGTCATGAAATAATGTTACCATAGCCCTTTGATATGTTGCCTTAGTGTTTTTCAACACAAACAACATTACCTTATAACAAAAAGTACCCTACAAAGTTGTAAAAGTTGTCTTTTCCATGTCTTCTGGAGCCATCTTTATTTGATTATAGCCCGAGTAACCATCCATGAAAGAGAAAATAGAATGGACAGCCGCGTTATCTATGAATGTATCAATATGTGGGAGTAGAAAGTCATCTTTAGGGCTAACTTTATTCAAATCCCGATAATCAACAAACATGCAAACTTTTTCATCTTTTTTCAAAACTGGAACGATGTTAACGACCCATTCAGGATATCTTGCCACTGTGAGGAAATCAGCATCAAATTACTTTTTAACTTCTTCTCTAATCTTTAGAGACATTTCGGCTTTTATTCGCCTCAACTTTTGTTTGACAGGCAAACATTCAAGTTTTAATGGCAGCTTATGGATGACAATATCCATATCAAGCCCAGATATATCTTGATAAGACCATGCAAACACATCAGTGTAATCATGAAGGAGTTTAATCTTCTTTTTGCGTTCACTCTCCCTTATTGAGGTGTCAATCTTGACTTCTCTTTTATCATCTTCAGTCCCAAGATTAATCACTTCTATTGACTCTTCATGAGGTTCAATTTCTTCATCCTCTTGTTCCACTAATCTTAGAAGTTCAAAGGAAGGCTCCCAGTCTTCTTCCTTATCATTCTCAGTACAATTAATGAAGTGTTCAAAATCATAAGGTGGGATAGTAACAATATCATCTTTAAGTTTATCACTTTTAGATTTGTAAGGATTCGAAATAAATTGAGAGTAATGAATAAACAAGAATAAAAGGCTAATTTAAAGGAGAAGTGAGATCAAGAGATTAAAGAGTAGAGAGAATATAAGAGGGTGTTTTGATAACTAAAAATGCATTTATTATATGAAGAAAAATACTGAAACATGAAGCCCATTTTACAAATCTCATCCTAAGGCTTTAGGCAGGGCAATAGGACTAGTATCATAGAATTACTCTGAGTGAACTCTAAGACTTTAGGAAACTCGACAATCTCCCAATTGTTGAGTTGAGCATCGGGTGTACTAGGGAAGACCAAGTTGACTACTTCCTTGGCATAGCAATCAATTGTTGAAACTTGATTTGAAAGTGATATCTCTCCACTTTGAAAGCTCTGGTACAAATCACAAATATGTATTTTCCTAATTCTTGGCTCTCTATTCTCTAGCTGAGCGAGCCTTTTTTCTTTCTTTTCTTCCATGACTCTCTTCCTATCAACCCTGGTGGGTTGATATCCTAACCCAAATTTTTCATATTTTTCGCGAAGCTACAGAGGCACTTTAATACATTAACCATTCTTCCTCAATCCTTCTCTAGGCACATATCCTTGTTTCAGTATGGCTGTAACCATCATCACATAAGTATTGGATAATTGAGATTTTGGCATCTGGGACCCTTCACAAATGTAAGTGGTAGTAACAACTTCGAAGGTTTAAAATATTGTTTCAAGGGCTTCTTTAGCAACTTCAATATAAGGAGTTGATGAAGGCTTGGACATAAGTAAATCTTCTTCACCAAAAATAATCACCAACTTGTTTTTCACTATGAATTTCATTCTTTGGTACAGGGCAGAAGGTACAACACCTGCAAAATGGATCCAAGATCTTCCCATCAAGCAACTATAAGTCAAAGCAATATCCATTACTTGGAATGTTATGCTAAACTCATTGGGGCCGATTTAAATTGGGATCTTACTTTCTCCAATGACCTTTCTCCTTGTCCCATCTAATGCCCTTACGATCATGGTGCTAGACTTCATATATGACCCATTAATAGGCAATTTGGATAGTGTTGATCTTAGCATTACATTCAAAGAAGAACCATTATCGACAAGTACCCTCGCTGTTATATGGTCTTTGCATTTTATAGAAATGTGAAGTGCCTTATTATTCCTCATTCCTTCAACATGTATCTCATCATCAATGTAGGTGATATAATTGTCAGCAATGATATTACCGACAATGCCACCCAGTTTGTCAACGGTGATATCATGAGAAACATGAACTTGATTTAATATCTTCATTAATACTTGTCGATGAGGTTCAGAGTTTAAAAACAAGGAAATCAATGATATTCGAGCAGGAGTTCGATTCAATTGCTCAATCACTTTGAATTCACTTTGCTTAATGATTTTCAAAAACTCACAGGCCTCTGCTTCAGATATACTTTTCTTGTGCTCATCGCATTTAACCCTTATGGGTTCCTCCATTCTTCTTTCATCTTGCTTATCTCTTGCGAAATTCTCTTCTACTTTCTTCTTCCTTTTATGTTGCTCTTCTATTTCCCTCAATCTTCGTTCCTCTAATTCTTCAAGGGTGTACCAACGACCGCTTCGGGTCATCCCACTAACTCCAAATATGTTTGTGATAGCTGAGAGCTAGATGAGGACTTAAACTGGTCCATATGGGAGTTGCCTTCAAGAATTTGAGTCATATTTTCATGGCATAACTTTTGTATCCTTGTAAAGAAAAGGATTTGGCATTTGGATTGTAATAGGTTTTAGCCCGTAAGAGTGTTCAGGTGAAACTTCTGGGTCAATCTTCTTGGTGTAATGAAGCACTAACGACTTTGGAGTAGTGATGGATAGCTCACCAATTGGTAAGGTATCTAGAGAGGCTTGAGTGCCTATGAATACCTGATCTTCTTGACTTGGCGAAAACATCGATTTCTCAACCACATCCACCCAATTACCCTCAGGTTCGCAACTTACTTGGATTAGCTGCTTGTCCATTAAGCCTTGAAAGGTATCTTTGAAATCAACATAATTTTCAATAGATATTCCTTCCATGATTTTCGCATTGTTGATCGGATTGAGTTTGCAGTAAGCCAACTTTTGACAAGGCCTCAAAGATTGTATTCATTGATGTCTTAACCTCATTCACCCTTTTTTTTATGTGTTGTTTTGTACTGTCTTCAACAACATTCACTCTTGGACTCCCATGATTAGGCAAATGATTTTGATGTATATTGGGAGTTACTTCCTTAAAATTTAGTCATTTAGCATTTATCAGAGATTAAATTTTAGTTTTTAGGGCTATACATCTTTCGTAGAATAGCCAATAGCTCCTCCATGATAATCACATCGCACATTTGGATCATACCCTCTTGCGCAAATTAGTGATTCTAGCCATATATGGATTAATTCTTTTTTCCAACTACAAAAATGCGATTAGTCATGATGTCATAGATGTTTTCCATAGAGCTATCTGCAATGGAGTGAATCCAATTCCCGCCGTTTTAGCCGACATGTTATTGTCCCTCATTTATTGTAGGAAGAATGGTGGAGGAAAACTGAGATGTTGCTTTCAGTTGTTATATGTCTGGCTGTTTTGTCACACATTTGGGAGAAAGTTTGATTGTATAAAGATATATGTTAGAACAACTAACCTTCTAGAAAACTTTCATATGTTGAAACTGTCAGAAGATTGGACTAGACAACATTGGTTGGAAGAATTTGAAAAAATCTGTGAGCAAACAGTTTTTTGGAAGATCCCTTGGGTAGGAAGTCTAGGTATCCTAACCAGTTGTGGGGATTTCTCTTGCGTCCCTCTTATGGGGACATGGGGATGTATTGTTTATACTCCCCTCTTGGTTCTACGTCAATTCGGTCGCCAACAATTCATTCCACCAACAAAAGAGCTTACAGAGGTAGATTTTGAATATAAAAGTCAAGGAAACGAAAGTAAGATGGGGAAAATTTTTTAAGCCTGGAAACACCTAGTCATTCGTGAGGTGGACTTCAGTCCACTGATAAAGCACACCAATAAAGAGTATAAAAAGTGGTTTCAAGCTCGATGAAAGAATGTGATAGTTCTAGAAATAAGTCATTCCTCTTATCAACTTCCGTCAAAAGATAGTCTTCGGGATTTTGAAACAAAACAATATGTAAGAGACTTATTGAAATTTGAGGAAATGGAGAAGAGTTTGGCAAGAGCAGAAGAAGAGAAACATAAACTAAAGGATGAGAACACCTTGCTACTAGAGAAAATGAAGACGAGGGAAGAAAGGGAGGTGGTCAACAAATTGAAAAGGGAAGTAGTCTATTATAAGGGAAAAATAGTTTCTTATGGAGATAGGGCCGTTTTCCTTCAAAGATGAAATACAAAAAGAACGAGACATTCATGGCCAACACATAGCTTACCTAGAAGAAGAGGCACAAGAAGCTGAAAGACAAAAGCTAGAAGCATAAGAAGGGAAAAAAGACAAAGATCGACAATGCGATGATTTAAGTTGGCAAGTTAATGACCTCCAATACCAAATAGATCAGTTGAGAAAAAAGGTGGCTTTCAGAGGGGATGTAGCTGTCTACTAAGGACAACAATATGACTCACTTGTTAGAAATTTACAAATAAGGGCAGAAGTGTTGCACTAACAAGTCTTGGCTATGGAAATGTCTTCAACTCCATGTTCATCATCTGTTAAGGAACTTGAAAAGTTGTTAATGATGTGTAAAAAAATGTTGAATGATGTATTTGGGACATAGTGTTATTATTGTAATTTCTAATTTGGTAAAGAGTTATCTATTTAAATGAAAGTTTCATTATGACTCTGGAGAATTTTGTATCCAATTCACTCGAAGGAAATATTTGTAAGACTATTTTGCTTGTTGTGTATAATATTTTTCATGAGGAGTTAAATACTTTCATGGAATTCATTCATGTTAATCTATTCTTGTAGGGAGCTATATATTTTTACAAAAATAGGTTAATACGACGCTCTCATGAATGTTTTGTGCAAAAATGTGGAATTCATTGTAATTCAATCACAATTTTTCTTATCTTTTTTTTTTAATTGTTATTCATTTCTTATTTTTGTATACTCAAGAGGAAAGTAATACATTATTAGTCGTGCAAAGAAAACTAAGTTCAATTAAAAGCACTCTGCAAGAAGGACAATCGGGCTCAGATCAAGAATCGTCGATATCATAAAAGAAAATCAGGATCAATGTCGTGATTTGGGAGCCGAGTTTGATGAATTGAAATCTCGTATGAACGAGATGATAAAACTTTTCACTGAGAGTTTGAAGCTAAAGGATGTAGCCAAGATGTCAAGTAGTGTTAATATCCCTCAAATTTCACATGTAACACCTTTATTGACATATTCATCAATTGAGGCAAATCCTGTTATTTCCACTGTAATATGGGGATGTCTTCACACTTGATGTCTTTTGCAAATCTAATGCAGAGATATGATTACAATTCAGCAATTCCTCAAACCACCTAATCAGTTGATGTTATGCATGCCATCCAAAAACCTTTCTCAGGCCCATTCTCTATACCTATGAAAGCTCCATTCAATCCAAATGAAATTCAAGGGGGCATCCATACATACACTCATCAAATTACTCACCACGCTATACAAGAAGTTTCAGGGGTATTTCTGTTAAGGAAAGACAAGGAAGAATTGGAGAAGGAGAAGGAGAATGAGAAGTTTAGGGTAGAATCAATAGAGAAAAAGCTGACGCTTCTGGAAGAACAGATTAAGATGATGCAGGGATTAGGGGCATACGGTCTAGTGGATATTGGGGAACTCTCTCTAACCTTAGAGATTACGCTCCCTAAAGATTTCAAAATGCCCGAATTCACATGATATGATAGGACAACTAATCCCTAGCTTCATCTGAAATCTTACTGCACCAAGATGTCTATCTAGGCAATAGAGGAGAAGTTTTTCATGCACTTTTTCCCAGAAAGTTTGACGGGTCCCGCTGTAGATTGGCACTGGCGTTTGGATCATTTTAAGATTCACACATGAAGGGACTTGTCCGATGCTTTCTTGAAGCAGTATAGTTTTAATGACAACATAGCCTCTACTAGAGCTCAGCTGGGAGCCATGAGAAATGGAGAAGGGGAAAACTTCAAGGAGTATGCGTAAAAATGGAGAAATCTGACTGCTCAAGCTCAACTTCCATTAATGGATTCTGAAATGGTCCATTATTTTATGAATATTTTGAATTTCCCGTATATCGAATTGATGGTGGCAGGTGTTTATAGAGATTTCTTTGAAGTGATCAATGCTGGAGAGAGGGTGGAGGAGATGCATTGTGCTGGGAAATTTTCCTTCTTGAAAGGTGAAAATAGTAATAACAATTTGAGGAAGGGACAACCGTTTAAGAAAAAGGAAGGAGATGTAAGCTTTATCCAAACACATGTATCCTCACATTTTCCTTATCAAGGAAGCTCATCTTACCAGTTTTATCCTAACCTCTCATACTCTCCTTAGGCCAATAATATTTTACCACCCCAACCCTACTATACACCTAGACCAGTTTTTGCACCATTCATTCTCAATTATCAGCCTACCCCACAAAATGCATTTCTAAATAATCCAATGCCTAGACCACCAACTAGACCCAATTACTAAGGGTATAGAAATCAACTCCGTCCTCCTTTCAAAGATGAACATTTTCCCAATATCCCTATGTCAAAAGCTGAATTGTTCAGGCAGCTATATGAAGCCCATGCAATAACTCCAAAACCTTAAGTGTGACTACCATAGGGGTGCAGTAGGTCACTGCATTGAAGATTGTCCTGCCTTCAAATACGCCGTCCTATACTTGATTAAGCAGGGGGCTATCAAAGTTGAGAAGATAAGAGGTGGACCGAATGTAAATACAAACCCTTTGCCTAATCATGAGAGAAAACCTAGAGTAAATGTTATTATCAGGGAGACAGAGGTAGTCAAGAAAATCACAGAAGTTAAAATGCCAATGAAGAAAGTTTGGGCAAGTTTGAAATCAGCGAGATGTGGCTTGGAAGTTCCTTTTAGAGGAATAGAAATTGATAACAAATTTGATAAGGGGTTATTCTACAAACATCATCAGAGTTAATGCCTTTATTCGGAATGGTGAACTTTATTCGAAATGTCAGTACTATTTCCTTTTTTGATGAAGAGTTAATGCCTGGTATGAGTAATCATACTAAGGCACTTTACATCACGCTCAAATGTGAAGGGTATATGGTGACAAGAGTCCTAATTGATAATGGGTCTGCACTAAACGTGCTTCTTTATTCAACCCTCGCACAATTTCCTGTTAACAGGTCCTTAATCCAAGACAGCTGCATGGTAATGAGAGCGTTTGATGGGACAAAAAGAGAAGTTCTTGGAGACATTTTGCTTCGTCTGGAAATTGGGCCCAATCAGTTTGACGTCCATTTTCAAGTAATGGACATAGAGCCGGCCTACACCATGCTTTTAGGGAGACCATGGATTCACACAGCAGGGGTAATCCCATATACTCTTCATGTTGAAATATATCAGCGACGAAAAATTAATCACCGTCAAAGGAGAGGAAGAAATGTTGGTAACTAAATCCAACTCTTTGTTGTATGTGGAAACAATGGAAGAAGCCTTAGAAACTTCTTTTCAGTCTTTAGAGATAGCAGAAGGCAATATGAGGGAGATACAGAAAAAAGGAGATGTTAACCAAATAGTGTCTCGAATCATGTTGAAGAGTGGATTTCAGAAAGGCAAGGGTTTAGGAGTTAACTTACAAGGCATCAGTGCTCTTATCTCGCTCCCGCAGAATGTCGGCAAACAGGGGTTTAGGATATAAGCCCTTAGTTGAAGAGTCAGTGGTTTTGCAAGGAAATGGTCAAAAGAAAAAAAGCATGGAACATCCCTCATCTTCGAGAGACATTTCCTGAGTTAGCTGGAGTGATGTTTCCTCTTAGTGTGGTTAATCCTATGTACATGGTAAACACTTTGGAGGGTTATCAAGAGAAGAGTTGCTGGACTGGCCCTGCAACAAGAAAGAACAATTGATTAACTGGGAAATGGAACCATTGCCCAAGATTGTCTCATTTGAGTAATAGTTATTTCTGTCATTATTTTTCTTATGACTGAGGTCCAAAGTCATTTGAATGTTATTGCATTGGATCATATTTTATTTTGCATATTAATGAAGTATTTCAGTATAGAGTTTAAATTCAGTTCTGTCTTATTCATTATTTTCTCAAGAGTTCGTCATTTTTTTCTATCTTCGCACTAATTTTCATTTAATTAACTCTTATTCAATTTTCTTTGAATTTTGTTTCCAGGAGTCTTGACAATACGGATCTCTTATCCTAAGACCATAGTTCTATTTGTCCAATGATTGATTCTCATGTTGAATTTGATATAGATGAATACAACTTTGATAAGAAGGTAGAACTTTTTGATAGATTTGCAAAGATGTTTAAGTCATATGAAAAAGCAATAAATCCCTACAATGAAGAAGTACAGATAATAAACTTGGGCACTGAGAAAGAGAAGAGAGAATTGAAATATGTTGATAACCCGAAAAAAGAAGAAATGATTACTTTATTCAAAGAGTACTTGGATATTTTTGCTTGGTCCTATCAAGACATGCCGGGTCTCGACCCCAATATTATATCTCACAAGATCCCATTGTATCCCGATTGTAAATTGATCAAACAAAAGTTGAGACGGATGAGGTCAGAAATGTCTAGTAAGATAAAGGATGAAGTGATCAAACAAATAGAGGTTGGGTTCTTAGAAGTCGCTACTTATCTTGAATGGGTCGCCAACATAGTTCCAGTACCAAAGAAGGATGGATGGGTAAGAATGTGTGTGGACTTTCAAGATCTGAACAGAGCCAGTCCTAAAGATGATTTTCCTTTGCCTCAGATAGATGTGTTGGTTGACAATACATCCAAAAATCACTGGTATTCATTCATGGATGGATACTTAGGATACAATCAAATTCCAATGGTTGAGGAGGACAAGGAGAAGACCACATTTATCACTCACTGGGGCACATATTGTTATAGAGTAATGCCATTTAGGTTGAAAAATGCTAGGGTAACTTATCAGAGGGCTATGGTCACTCTATTTCATGATATGATGCATAAGGAGATTGAAGTTTATGTGGATGATATGGTGACTAAGTCAAAGGAGGGGGAAAGCCATGTGAACATTCTCCGAAAGTTGTTTGAAAGATTAAGAAAGTACAAGTTGAGGTTAAATCCCTCCAAGTGCACTTTCGGTGCAACAACTAGGAAGTTGTTGGGCTTTATTGTTAGTAGAAAATGGATTGAAGTGGATCCAGATAAAGCTAAAGCAATCCGAGAAATGCCGCCTCCAAGGTCAGAAAAGGAAGTGCGTAGTTTTCTTAGAAGACTTAACTACATAGCCAGATTCATCTCTAACCTCACTTATACCTGTGAGCCTATCTTTGAGCTCCTAAGGAAGCATAACCCGAGTGAGTGGAACGAGCAGTGCCAGGAAGCTTTTGACAAGGTCAAAGAATATTTGCTTAATCCTCCGGTGCTTGTGCCTCCAATCACGGGGAAACCTCTTATTTTGTATTTGACTGTGTTGCAAGAATCAATGTGAAGTGTGTTAGAGCAACACAATGAAGGAGGAAAGAAAGAGAGAGCGATTTATTACTTGAGCAAAAAGTTCACAGACTATGAGACAAGATATGCTCTCATAGAGAAGACTTGTTGCGTTTTAGTTTGGGTGGCTACCAGACTCTGACAGTACATGTTGTATCACACTACTTGGCTTATCTGTCATATGGATCCAATCAAATTTATCTTCGAAAAACCCTATCTCTCGGGACGGCTAGCAAAGTGGCAAATTGTCCTTTCGGAATATGACGTGGTGTACATGACAAAAAAGGAAGTAAAAGGAAGTGTGATTGCTGATCACCTGGCCGAAAGCCCTATTGATGATTACTAACCTATGAGGTTCGAATTTCTAGATGAAGATATTGCAATAGAAGAGGAGATTGGGATAGAAGAAGTTCGATGGAAGATGTACTTTGACGGGGCGGTCAATGTGTACGGAAAGGGAATAGGAATTGTAATCGTATCGCCAAAAAAGAAGCAATTCCCGATAGCCATCAAATTGAGGTTTGATTGTACTAATAATGTAGCAGAGTATGAAGCTTGTGTAAGGGGCTTGCAAGCGGCTTTGGATTTAAAAATTGGCATTTTAGATATTTTTGGGGATTCTGCACTCATTATTTATCAAGTGAAAGGAGAATGGTAAACTAAAGACCCGAAATTGATTCCATACCAAAAGTATTTGACACAGTTGATTAAGAAATTTGAGGATATCACTTTTTCTCATTTAACTCGTGACAAAAATCAGTTTGCTGATGCCTTGGCAACTTTAGCAGTGATGACCAAGCTTGATTCTGGACTACTAGTACAACCCATACAAGTGAAGCTAGGAAATGAACCTGCTTACTATTCAAATGTAGAGGAAGAACTCGATGGTTGACCTTGGTATCATAATATCATGCAATACATCAAGTTTAAAGAGTATCCAATTGGTGCCAACGAAAATGACAAGAAGACTATTCGGCGTATGTCGCTAGGTTTCTTCTTGAGTGGAGAAGTCCTCTACAAAAGAAGTCATGATGGTGTACTCTTGCGATGCGTTGATCCAAAGGAAGCTAATAGTATTTTGAGCGATGTTCATGATGAAATATGTGTGACTCATGCAAATGGGTATATGATGGCTTAGAAAATTCTAAGAGCAGGGTATTATTGGGTGACCATGGAAATAAATTGCATCAATTACTCTAGAAAGTGTCACAAATACTAGATTTACGCATATCGTATCAAAGCTCCACCATTTCCTCTTTATAATATGGTCACACCTTGGTCGTTTGCTATGTAGGGAATCAATATCATCGGATTAATTAATCCAAAGGCTTCCAATGGACACCGTTTTATCCTAGTGGCAATTGATTATTTCACAAAATGGGTAGAAGCTGCTTCTTATGTGAAAGTGACCCAAAAAATGGTGGCCAAATTTCTAAAGATGAACATCATTTGTCATTACAGATAACCTGAGAGAATCATCATGGATAATGACTCAAATTTGAATGGTGTAGACATACAGAAGTTGTGTGAGAAGTTTGCAATTAAACATTGTAACTCTTCACTATACAGACCACAAATGAATGGAGCTGTTGAAGCTGCCAATACAAACATCAAGAAAATAGTTGAAAAGATGGTGGTAACCTATAAAGACTGGCACGAGATACTCCCTTATGCCTTGCATGCTTATCGCATAGCTGTGCGGTCTTCAACTGGAGCAACTCCCTATTCTCTGGTGTATGGTATGGAAGTTGTCATTCCAATAGAGGTTGAGATCCCGTCACTCAAAATTTTAATGGAGATAGAATTAGAGAAATCTGATTGGGCAAGAGTTAGATACGAACAATTGAACATGATTGAGGATAAAAGATTGACAACAATTTGTCATGGGCAATTGTATCAACAAAGGATGGCTAGAGCCTTTAACAAAAAATTTTGACTTCGAGAGTTCCAACCAGGAGATCTAGTGTTGAAAAAAGTTTTGCCACGTCAGGAAGATACTAGAGGAAAATGGCCCCCAACTCACCAAGGGCCATACATTGTCAAACAGGCTTTTTCAGGAGGAGCACTAATCCTTACAGATATGGAAGGGCAAGAACTCCTTAGGCCTATAAATTCTGATACAATGAAGAAATATTACCCCTAAAAAAAAGAGTTTGTTAGATTGAAAACCTAAAAAGGTGGTCTAAGCAAAAGTTAAGGCCCACAAAAAAAATAGGGAATTTGTTGGGTTAAAAATCCAAAAGGATGGCCTAAACCAGGAAAATGACACCAAAGAGCAATGAGGAAGCCCGATGATATAAGGGAATTCAAGAAGAAAGCAAGATGATTGCACTTTACTACCAAAGGGTTATATGTTCACGTCAAATGAGTACAAACTGTATCGGATGCAATATGAGAATCAATCAAGTTGGACATTGAAGAGTTAGAAATTGGGGCAATTTTTCTGATCCATGTTGGCTTCTGAATTTTTCATCTCGAACTGCGTGGGCTTTGATTCCTTTTTAAGGATACGTAAGCACCTATTTTATAGGGCAAGTTCCATCATCATAAAACCCCATGCTAGGGCAATTTGTCTTCTTGAAATATTTTAATGATGCACTTCATGTACTTCATCTTCTATGAAGTGAATGCTCTTTCTTTTGAAATAAAAGAAGTTATTTCATTGAGTTGATTTCTTTCTGTTATATATTTTCTCCATGCTAAATTACTTTGTTATTATAAATGAAATGTGAGTGGATTTATCATAATGATAGATTCAATTTATTCTTGAAGAATTCTCTTTGACTTGGTTTCCAGATTCTAGGAATATTAGAAATTCTTGATTACGACAGGGTCCAGATTAAAAAGTAAAAAAAGAAATGATGAGGTGAAGAACACGACCAAAAAAGGAACTAACAAGAAAATAAAGAAAAAGGGATCAAATAACAAAGAAATTAGTAGGTGATTTGGTTGAAAATGATTTAATTTTTGCCAAGAAAGAGATAAGAAGGTGGGTTTCTAAGAAATAAGAAGGATTAAAGACTGTCTACAAAAGAACAACAAGACAAGTGGCCTGATTGAACAGAGCCAGTTTTGATTGAATAAAGTTTTCCTCCACACACCAATCATGTATTATTGTGAATAAGCAAGTATTTGTTTCAACTTGAGTTTTCCTTTCTCTTAAGAAGATTTTATTTTTTGTCGCCTCCCGGGTGAAAGATCTCAGTGCCTTTAAATTCTTGTCAGCTCCCGAGTGAAAGATCTCGATGCCTTCTAAATTTTATTGGCTCCGGAGTGAAAGATCTCAGTGTCTTTAAATTCTTGTCGGCTCCCAAGTGAAAGATCTCGGTGCTTTTAAATTTTGTTGGCTCCCGAGTGAAAGATCTCAGTGCCTTTAAATTCTTGTCGGCTTCCGAGTGAAAGATCTCGGTGCTTTTAAATTTTGTTGGCTCCCGAGTGAAAAATCTCGGTGCTTTTAATTCTTGTTAATTCATGAGTGAAAGATCTCGGTGCTTTTAAATCTTGTTGGCTCCCGAGTGAAAGAACTCAGTGCTTTTAAATTTTGTTAGCTCCTGGGTGAAAGATTTCGGTGCTTTTAAATTTCTGTTGGCTCTCGGGTGAAAAATGTCGGTGCTTTAAATTTCTTGTTGGCTCCCAAGAGAAAGATGTCGGTGCTTTTAAATTCTCGTTGGCTCCCGAGTGAAAGATCTTGGCACTTTTAAATCTTGTCAGCTCCTGAGTGAAAGACCTTGGTGTTTTTAAATTTCTGTTGGTTCCTAAGTGAAGGATCTTGGTGCCTTTAAATTTCTGTTGGCTCCCGAGTGAAAGATCTTGATGCTTTTAAATTCATGTGGGATCCCAAATGAAAGATTTCGTTGCTTTTAAATTTTTGTCGATTCTTAGGTCAAAGATTTTAGTGGTTTTGAATTTTTGAGGTTCATCGAACAAAATACTTGTCTTTTGTCTTTACATGTTTCTTATAGTAAAACACGACAAGCAATAGCTGAGTCTGTTTTATCTATAAGAAAACATGTAAAGAAGGGCAACTATAGACACTATATTTTGTCCGGATCATTTGATAGTTAAAAATATATTTAAGAAAAATTGGAGATAAATTTAAATTTTTAATTAATATTTTTTATTTGTTTGGGCTCTTA
>QAOA01007223.1:110238-132250 GCA_003255065.1 Cercis canadensis | reverse complement strand
TTTTGTTCAAGAAAAAAATTCAGACCCTGCAGCCCCTAAAGCTATTCCAAAACAGCAGCCAATCCACCTTCAGGATCAGGCAGAGAGCTCTACCCCCAGTATTCCTCTCCCCTTTCCAAACAGAATTACACAGTCCAAGAAAATTGCTGAGCATGAGCTAGATAAAGAGATCATGGATACTTTCAGGAAGGTAGAAGTCAATATACCTCTTCTGGAAGCAATTAAACAGATTCCTAAGTATACAAGGTTTCTGAAGGATTTGTGTACCCACAAGAGAAGACTGAAAGGCAATGAGAAAGTGAGCATGAGCAGAAACGTGTCAGCAATGATCCAGCCTAACTTACCATTAAAGTGCACTGATCCTGGAACTTTCACCATTCCCTGCACTATTGGAGACAAGCAGTTTACAAATGCCATGCTAGATCTGGGTGCTTCCATTAACGTGATGCCCAAGTCCATCTATTCATCACTGCAGATTGGAGAACTAAAGACCACTGGAGTAGTCATTCAGCTTGCTAATAGAAGCACAGCCTATCCTGCAGGCCTTCTTGAGGATGTTTTGGTTAGGGTAAATGATTTAATATTTCCAGCAGATTTTTATGTGTTAAATATGGAGGATGAGTCTACATCTAGACATGCCCCTTTGATCTTAGGTAGACCCTTCCTTAAAACTGCTAAGACCATAATTGATGTGCATGCTGGTATCCTGTCCATGGAATTTGGTGACACTGTAATTCGTTTTAATTTAAGTGATGCCATGAAACACCCTCTAGAAGAGCATTCAGTGTTCCAAATAGATGTCATAGACCTGCTAGTTGATGATGTGCATGCTGAATTTCCTGATATAGTAGGCTTGCTAGATACTTTAGAGTGCCCTGCATGTACTAATTGTGATGGGAGTTGTGATGCCTGTTCTGAAATTTTTGCATATATGGGATATGATGAGACTGTTTTGGAGCATAGTGCAGAGCTTGCAGGTGTTTCTGAGCTTCACACAGCAGACTTGGTTTCTCCAACCAAGCTAGTTCCCTCTGTGCAGCAACCACCTATTCTTGAGCTGAAACTGTTACCTGACCATCTCAAGTATGCTTTCCTAAAAGCAGAAGAAAAGCTGCCTGTCATCATAGCCAACAGTCTGCAACCTGAACAAGAAGAGAAGTTGTTGTGGATTCTGAAGCAGCGGAAGACAGCCATTGGATGGACACTTGCAGACATTCCTGGCATTAGCCCCTCTACCTGCATGCATAGGATTTTATTAGAGGAAGAAGCTAAACCAGTGAGGCAGGCCCAAAGGCGACTTAACCCGTTGATTCTGGATGTGGTCAAGAAAGAAGTGAGCAAGCTGTTGTCAACTGGCATTATCTACCCCATCTCAGATAGTAAATGGGTGAGTCCAGTTCAAGTGGTTCCAAAGAAGAGTGGCATAACTGTGGTAGCCAATGAGAAGAACGAGTTGATCCCCACCAGAGTGCAGAACAGCTGGCGCGTCTGCATCGATTATAGAAGACTCAACCAGGCGACAAGGAAGGATCACTTCCCTCTACCCTTTATTGATCAGATGTTAGAGAGACTGGCAGGGAAGTCCCATTACTGCTTCCTGGATGGCTTCTCAGGCTACTTCCAGATTCACATAGCCCTAGAGGATCAAGAGAAGACGACTTTCGCCTGTCCATTCGGCACATTTGCATATAGGAGGATGCCCTTCGGCCTGTGTAATGCCCCTGGTACATTCCAGCGGTGTATGGTGAGCATATTTTCTGATTTTTTAGAACACTGCATGGAGGTATTCATGGATGACTTTACTGTATATGGCTCCTCTTTTGATGCATGTTTAGATAGCCTTGCTAGGGTACTTGATAGATGCATTGAGACTAACCTTGTTCTTAATTTTGAGAAATGTCACTTCATGGTCGAACAAGGCATAGTTTTAGGGCATGTAATTTCTAGCAAAGGCATTGAAGTAGATAAGGCTAAGATAGATGTTATTGCCTCCTTACCCTATCCTACTTGTGTGTGGGAAGTGCGTTCCTTTCTTGGTCATGCAGGATTTTACAGGCGATTTATCCAGGACTTCAGCAAAATTGCCTTGCCATTGTCTAAGCTTCTCCAGAAAGAAGTGGATTTCAACTTTGATAAGCAGTGCAGAGTAGCCTTTGATCAGCTGAAGCAGAGCCTTACCTCCCCTCCCATCATGCAGCCACCTAACTGGGAGTTTCCCTTTGAGCTTATGTGCGATGCATCAAACTTTGCAGTAGGCGCTGTCCTTGCACAGCGAGTGGACAAGCTGTCCCACGTGATTTATTATGCCTCTCGCACTTTGGATGCTGCCCAAGCAAATTACACCACTACTGAGAAAGAGCTCCTTGCAATTGTGTTTGCTTTAGATAAATTCCGTTCATATTTGCTTAATTCTAAAGTCATTGCTTTCTCTGATCATGCAGCTTTAAAGTTTTTGCTCAAGAAGCCGGATGCGAAGCCTAGGCTCATTAGGTGAATGCTGCTCTTGCAAGAATTCAACCTTGAGATCAGAGACAAGAGTGGACCCGAGAACTTAGTAGCAGATCACCTGAGTCGGATACCACTGACTTTGGACAACCTTCCTATCAGAAACCTTCCCGGATAAGCAGCTTTATCAGCTGCAAGGTACAGATCCTTGGTATGCTGACTTGGTAAACTACTTAGTTACTTCTGAGTTACCTGCTTATTTTAAGAAGCATCAAGTAGATAAGCTTAAAAGTGAATCCAAACATTATGTGTGGGATGACCCCTACTTGTGGAGACTCTGTAGTGACCAAGTAATTAGGAGGTGTGTGCCTGGACATGAGTCTGAGTCTGTGTTATAGTTCTGTCATACTTCTGCATGTGGTGGTCATTTTGGACCCAGCGCATTGCTCGTAAAGTTTTAGATTCTAGACTCTATTGGCCTACCCTATTTCATGATGCGCACAACTTTTGTAAGAATTGTGCCCAATGCCAACGGACAGGTAATATTTCTCGTAGGAATGAGATGCCTCAACAGCCTTTGCTGTTTTGTGAGATATTTGATGTTTGGGGCATCGATTTCATGGGTCCTTTCCCTACTTCTTTTGGTTTTGTGTATATTCTTTTAGCTGTGGACTATGTTTCTAAATGGGTAGAGGCCAAGGCCACCTGAACTGATGATTCTCGTGTTGTCTTAGATTTTGTCAGAACTCACATTTTCTGCAGGTTCGGCGTTCCAAGAGCCATCATCAGTGACTAAGGTTCACACTTCTGCAATAGGCACATGGCTGCTTTGTTGAGAAAGTATGGTGTGGTGCACAAGGTGTCAACCCCTTACCATCCACAGACCAATGGGCAAGTAGATGTGTCAAATAGGGAGATCAAGCAAATTTTAGAGAAGACTGTCCAGCCCAACAGAAAGGACTGGAGCCTGCGTTTGGATGATGCATTGTGGGCCTATCGGACTGCCTACAAGACCCCTATAGGCATGTCCCCTTACAGGCTAGTCTTTGGCAAGGCATGTCACCTTCCAGTAGAGATCGAGCATAAGGCGTACTGGGCTGTGAAGCAATGTAATCTTAATTTAGCCCAAGCCGGATCACAGAGGAAACTCCACCTGCAGGAACTTGATGAAATTCGGTTGGCGGCTTATGAGAATTCCAGAATCTACAAAGAAAAGACCAAGGCTGTCCATGACAAGATGTTGGTGAGAAAAGAGTTCTACATTGGTCAGAAAGTGCTACTCTACAACTCTCGTCTCAAGCTAATGCCCGGCAAGCTTCGTTCTCGATGGATGGGTCCTTTTGTGGTGACTCATGTCTTTCCTTATGGTGCAATTAAGATCAAGAATGAGGCAACCAACCAGACCTTCCCAGTGAACGGACATCGACTGAAACCTTTCTATGAGGGTTTTCAAGAGCAAGTGGTGGAGGAGGTGCACTTGTCTGCTGCCCTTTATGAGACTTAAACCCACAGACTGTTTTCTTTCCCTTTCTCTTTTATTTTTAGTGCCTTGCTTTTACTGTTTGCTTTGTGCTTTGCATTGTGGACACTGCAAAAATTTAAGTGTGGGGGAGGGATTAGCTTGCTATGTGTGTTTTTATGCTTTCTGTTTTCCTGTTTTACTTTACTTGCTGTTTTACTATTTTCTGTTTAGATTTTTAGTGTTATGTTTTCTGTTTTAGGCTTAATTTTCTGTTTTATGTGTTTTTTAAATTTTTCTAGTTCTTTCCAATCAATTTAAGAGTTATGAAGAGAGTGGTTTGAAGCAATTTTGATTCTAAAGTGCTACAACATGAGTGAACAATTATCTTGCTTCTTAGATTTAAATGATATGGCAACAAAATTTGATTTGGATGAGTTGATTCTTGGTAGTCTTATAAGCTGTGAAGATTTGAGCCATATGTCATGATTCTTTCTTGTGTGTTTTCATCTATCATTTTGACGCTCTAGAACTTGTTCTGTTTCTTAGTTGAGATTACATTTGCACATGCATGCATAGAAGTGATTAAGGCATTCCTTTCTTTGAGAAGCTACTTGACCAAATAGCTAACCTTGATGTTATCCTTTGATTTCTCCTTTTTGAGCCTAATGATCCTTTCTTTCATGTGTAGCTCATTGCAAGCCTAAGTGTAAAACCATGTCCTACCCAACTCTTAAGAATTGCAGAGCATTGCATTGAATAAAAAGGGGGTAAATTCTTACAAAAACAAAGCATCAAGTTGTGGCTGATTAGTTGTTTTTTGGCTGAAATTGTTAAGTGTTATGCTTCAAGAAAAAAAGAAAATAAAAAAAATACAGCAGCAACAAAAGAATAAAGTTGTTTTGGGAAAAGAAAAAAATGAGTTGAAGCCCAAAGTTAAGATGCATAAAGTACTTGAAATTTTCCATAATTAGATGCTCTTTGAGATTCCTTAGGTGCTTTAGCCATTTTTCCATATTATTGACATCCTTTTACCTTTCCCCATTACAACCCTTTAAAAGTCCTTTTGATTTGTGTTATGCATGTGACATAGGTAGTGGAGATTGAGAAAGTGAACAAGCTTATGGTAGTGTGATTTTGATAGGATGATGGGAGAGAAATACTTACCTTAGACACTTGAGAGAATTGAGAGCATTTATTTATCTTGTGAGAGGCTATCTACTTTGACTCATTCCTATTAAATAAAATTGCCATTTTTTTTGTTCTTTAGTTGTCAAGAGATATTGTTCCATGAGTGTTGCTATTCTTTAAGTTTGAATTGTTTTCTTACCTTAATCTTTGCATTCTTGATTTGATTGGAGAGCTGTTTTTCTTATTCTAGTTAGTTTGTTTCTTGTGATTTTGCCCAGGAGTGCAAAAAGCTAAGTGTGGGGGAATTTGATAACACATTATTTTATACTATTTGTTTCCCTTATACTTAGTCTTTTAGTGTGTGTTTCTAGTGATTTTTATGGCTTTTAGACATGTTTTGTAGATTTGGACTTGTTGGTGCTTGTAGATTTTAATTGCTTAATTGTTAAATTCTGGCACTGCTTACGTTTTTCACCATATCTTTTGCTACAGATGTCCGATTTATGTGATTCCAGTTTCGTTGGAAAGCTGACAGAAAATTCCACATTTCATATGAAGAGCCCAGAAGCTGATTCTCGCATCTGGACAACTTAAATTCGCGTGCAAGAAGTCCAGATTTTCTGCTCCGCCCAGCATTGACTGATTCCTTTCCTTAGGGCTGCCTATTGGACCAGAGCATGTTTATTTGGGCCAACATCTGCTTTTTGGGCCAGCACACATGACACTAGGGCTTGATCATGTTTTTACCATTAATAATTTAGGAAACTAGGTTTATTTTGTAATTAGGAAACCATTAGGAAACCTAGAGGAGGTAGCTAGCTAGTATATATTCTCAAGTTGTTGAGGCAAAACACACACAATCAGAAGAGATACGAAATTCCTTGAGCTACTGCTACCTCCTTTGCTGAGTTCGTTTTTCCCCTTTGCTTTGTGTTCAAGTCTTCCATGGAAGGCTAAGTTCGTTTGTAATCAATTCAAGAGGAGCCAAACTTGACAATCCAGAGTTCCTGTGCTTCAACCGGGTTTGATTTAATTTAATTTGAATTACTGCTTCTCCCCTTCTTCATGTGATTGAATGGTACTTTGATTCCATGAGTTGTATGAATTTAAATCGGTTGATTAGATTCATAACAGTAATCAGATTGATAATCATACTTTAAAGGTCTTTAATATACGGTTAACTTGGATAATTCGGTTATCAAATTAATCTGGATTTAGTGATATAGAGCGGTTGCCTAGAGTCTTAATTCCATGATTAATTGAATCCTGATTGGTAAATCAGTAGGAATTCTAAGTGTTATTGTTAGGGGTTCCAGGTAACACTTAACCAAGAATTAAATCAGATCTAGTTTATCTTTAGTGAACAAGGATGGATTAGAGTTTGGTTGCCTGCTTGAGTTGATTGCGTTTTCTCTTATTTGATAAATTCAGTTTACTGCTTTCTAAATTCTTAATATATTGCATTCAACACAAACCCCCCTTATTCTGTTCTTATTTAAGTTCTCAAAAGATTAGTTGTTCTGGTGAATCCTTGGGAGACGACACTGGTTGCATCCTATACTACAATTTAGTTGCAATTAGTAGTTTAATTTTGTACGGTTCGGCACCCGTCAGTGAGTTCTCAGTATGTCGGCTCTCGGAGCTCAAAGATGTTGCTCTATTGGTTGGAGCTACGTAAATGACACACCTCATATTCCAGTCCCAACTATTGTAGCACGAGCCAGTCTAGGTAGCGGCTTGGTTTGAATGGCTTCGCTGAAAGTTTGGCTAGCCACTCCTTGTGCTCAGCTCCTTGGAATCCGAGGAAGGGGTGAATGGAGGTATCAACAGCTCCGGATCTTCTCCTCTTGGCAGGTGGAGAAGGTGACTCCTGAGGCGTAGGGCGATTCTTCCTGGGCTATAGCTTTTCACGGCGCTGCTGTGATTCCTCGGTACCCTTCGTCATGTTTGTTTACTACAAAAGCAAATTAACAAAATGAATCCCAAAACATGGAAACTTTGGAAAACAGGACAGCCACCACCTATAAAGGAAATTCATGCAACATACAACAATTTGATATGTCCTTGTACACTAGGGGGCATAGGAAGATGAAAACAGTTTAGAACAATAAAATGCACTATGTCCTTGTACATATCAGAATCAGAAAATAAGTTTGATATAATGCCATTGAAAGTTTGCACAAGGTAGTAGGACTGCCTTAAAATAGAATAAATCAACCCTTACAGTGTTGACAACCAATTTGGCATAAAGCAACAAGTCATTGGCCACAGCATTGACAAGAAATCAAAAGAAACCAAAATCAAGAAGAACACCATTAGTGGTAATTCTCTCATAAGTCCTAAATCAGTAAATCTCACAGCAAAAGTCCAGTTAAAGAAAATTAGACACTATCAGTAAGCATTCATTCCCACAGAAACAGTTATCAACAATAAGGTTTGCAATAATGACAAGATACAGAGAAAATGAACAAAACCCCACTAACAATTAATCAATTTGAATGCCAATTCCCACTTGAAAACTAACCTAATGACAGTGCTGATAGCAATAATTCAACAATGACAATACCTTACAGTATTGACAAGAACACAATCATCATAAATGCCCTAGTGAATTAACGAGTTCTACATCATTTTATTAAGGGCATTATTCACAGTGATGGTAATTGTGCACAATGCAATTCTAGCAGCACTAGCAGTGTTGACAAATTTAAATTTGGCCAATCCCACAGTGGTGACAAAAAGTTAATATAAAACAGAAGCAAAAAGAACAAAGCCCCACTGGCTGAACAATATGCAATAATATTTCAATTTTCCCATACCAATAGTGAATAAAATCAAATTCAGTGCCCCACATTAGCTCTCCAATCCTATTTCGTTATCACACGTCTAATTCCTAACATCATGCATTTAGCTAGACTATCACCAGCAAATTCCACAGGAAATCAGTAATGTGACCCATAACAATAATGTGATAGTATCAGAATTAAATTCCCACAGTAATGTTGTAAATGGTGGTGCCCATAGAAATGATAATTGCAAGGGAAAGAAACAAACTCCCCAATGCTAACAAATTCTGCAGGCATACTCTTACTGCCCTAACTAGCATTTATCAAAAAATCAATTCCAATTTCCATATTTTAACAGTTAAGCAGAAGCAATTTCTCAGCAATAAAACATTAGAATCAAGTGTCCCCCATTAACAATTAAGTAGACTGAATATTAAGTCCCACATGAACACTAACTGAGTACTGGTTCTTTCAGCAATAATTAAACTATGGTATTTCTTCCCAGTGCTGGCAGAATAAAAACATCACAATTCCTAGTGAATTCCTCAACAATAGTTATCAAATGGCAATGCTACTGTAATAGTAATTGCATAAGAAAGGAACAAATTCCTCACAATCAACAGTTTCCAAAAGCAATAAGGAACCCAAAATCAACAATTTCGGTGGCAGCATCCCCCTCATTCAAAATAAAATAGAATAAGCAGCAATTTCGGCGAAGGACCTTGTCTTTGCTGTCCTTGATTGCTCCAAGCAAAATTTGGGTGATTTCTCCACACAAGATTATACATGTTAGAATAAGGATTATTGGGCATTCGATTTCCCAAATAATCTGCTTGTTCTATTGCTGGTCCTGAGGCGGGTGCTTGGCATTCATGGTTAAAATGTCCTACCCCACAAATATCATAGCTCATAACAGGTGATGGTGGAGTAGGTCTGCCAAGATTATCAATCTTCTTAGTCAGATTCTCAATTTTCGCCTCTAAAGAGGTGACAGTATCCACATTGTGCACTCCTCCTGATCTGACCTTCATTCTTTGGTTCCCCCCACTGGTAGTTGTTCATAGCAATGCTCTCAATCAGGGTCTGCAGTTCTTCAGGAGTTTTAAAGCTTGTGGTTCCTCCTGAGGAAAAATCAATGAGTTGTCTAGTCCCGAAACTGAGACCACTGTGAAAAGTTTGTATCTGAACTCCCAAATCCAGCCCATGATGTGACCATTTTCTCAACAATTCCTTTCATCTCTCTCATACTTCATAAAGTGTTTCACCATCTAATTGCTGGAAGGAGAAGATGTCATTTCTAAGCTTTGCTGTTCTTGCTGGAGGGAAGTACCAGCTTAGAAATCTCTCAGTGAGCTCATCCCAAGTCTTCATAAAACCCGGAGGTAATGTCTTCAACTATGATTTTTCTTTATCCCTTAGTGTAAAAGGGAAAAGCCTCAGTCTAATTGCATCCTCACTAGTTCTATTGATTTTAAAAGTATCACAAATCTCCAAGAAATTTATGATGTGAGTATGAGGGTCTTCATTCGGCAGCCCATCGAATTGCATAAGTTGTTGGCATTCACCGGAGGTCTAGTTATGCTAGACTCAGTTCCATCAGTTGATGGCCTTCCATAATCTCCCATGGTTCGTGGTTTTTCTTGCTCAACCATGGCAGGCTCTTGTTCAAAAATAAGCTCGGATGTTTGATCTTGTAGTAGAATAGCCTTGTTCCTTGCTTTTATCACCAATGTGCGTTCAATTTCTGCATTCCACTCAAAGAGCTTCTTCTTACTACTTCGTGTCATACACCAGTAAAATTAGCTGTTGCAACAATCAACCACAAATAATGATAAGAAAGAGGTTCAAGGCTAACCAAAATTTATCTAAAGAAAATAAAATGATTAGAGTAATAGAAAGTAAACGTTCCTAATATTATAGTCCCCGACAACGGTGCCAAAATTTTGATGTTTCGATTTAGAATTGTATTCAATTAAATCAATACTACAATCACTCTAGGTAAATGTACCTATATTTTTATAGAATAGCTTAATTGAGTACAGATATCATTCCCACGAGGAACTATAGCTATTAGTAGTAATCCTTTTTCTATTATCTAATCTAAGAATTGTGGTTTAATGAATGAACTACTTAATCTAAACTAATATAAACAAGACAAGAAAATAATAACAAGGAATTTTATAGATTTATCAATTGAGAAGGACATGTCTAGATAAGAATCCCCCTAGAACAAACATTGCACTTTCATTTTTAACTCAATGGTCACCAAATCTTTACTTAGACTGATGGAAATTCCTAAATTATGCCTTAATCTTTCTCAAGCAATAAGACATCTATTCCTAGGTTGATTGACTGAAATCTCTTCCTAATCAAAACCCCCTAAGAATGCATTAGCTCGTGTTCTGTGAATTCCCTTAGTACATTATGTGAACCCTATCTCTAGTGATTCCAAGCAAATCCTACTGCCTACAAGTGATCTTGTTCACTTTATAATTTCTCAATCTATAAACTAAAATCTGATGCTAAATCAATGGCTAGCTTCATCAACTCAACACAAATAATAATCATAGACAATTCTAAGAAATGAAAGGTACATTCTCATTAAATCAAAGGGAGAAGAGTGCAGATGTAGTTCTAGGGTTCATCCTATCTAAATCTTTACAAATTAGTTCATGATAAAATCTGAATCAACAAAATACAGAGAAGACAAGATAGAATCAGAAAAACTCATTCTCATAAAGTTCTTTCAAGGGGTTGATATTTTATCTTGTTCTTCTTCAACCCTCTAGGGTTGGACTGCCATCTTTGGCTCTGATATCTGCCTCTTGATGTCCAAAAAGATAGAGCTTATTTACTTCCCCTCTTAGGTGCATATATATACTACTTCGAATTCTAGGGTTTCACCTTCAGAAGCTCGAACATGGACTGGACTCGGCCGTGTTCACTTGTGGTTGCTGGGCGTGTCACTTAAGTTTCCTTTTCTGGATTCAAAACACGACATACAACACAGCCGTCTCTCTTATTCTTTAGGCCGTGTTCACTTATGTTGAAGGCATGTTCATCTCAGGATGTCTCTGGACATTGAACACGACACCAACACGGGGGTGTCGTTCACAAATCCTGGCCGTGTTTCTCATTAAACTGGAGCAGGGCTTTCTGGATGCTGGACACGGTCACACACATGGCCGTGTGTGGGCCATGTCCCTTGTCTGCACTTTGAATTCTTTTGATTTTGCTCCAGAACTTCCTAAAATCCTTCTTTTAGCTTGATCAACCAGAGAAACACCTGAAACACAAATAGTTGGATTAAGTACCATGTTTAAAACAAATTGAACTCAAATGTAGGCATGAATGTATTGACAAAGCATGGATTTTATAGGCATAATTGACAAATATTAGGAGCATAGCAAAAAGAGTAGTAGGTGTACACTCACATGTTTTCTTCTTAGTTCAAAAATAAGGACTGATCTACCTAGGTGCAACGAAGGACCAAGGCCAGATTTTCTTGAATTCCTCCTTATTCCATTCTACCATCATAGCATTCCAATGATTTTCGCTAATCCATTTTGGAGCAATGAAATCTTTACATGCTCTATGAAGGTGTTCAGTTATGCGTGACCTTCCAATATGTTCATATCTCTTAGAGCCTTAGACCAACTAGGAGGTAACATATTAGTAACCAAATAATTTACAATATTCGCATACCAAGGTAATGTCACACTCACAGAGAACAATTGCTCATCAGGGAATGTTTCCTGCAGATGAAGTTCATCCTCCACATGAACTAAATGACTCAAATGATCTGTGACATAATTTTATGTCTCTCTTTTGTCTTTTATCTCCAAATCAAATTCACTCAAGAGAAGTATCCATCTTATTAATCTTGGTTTTTCCTCTTTTTTCGTCATTAAATAATGAAGAGTTGCATGATCAAAGTAAACAATGATTTTAGTACCAAGCAAATAAGATCAAAACTTTTCTAAAGCAAAAACAACAGCTAAAAGTTCTTTTTCAGTAGTAGAGTAATTTCTCTAGGCATCATTCAAAGTCCTTGAAGCATAATAAATGGCATGAGACGCTTTTCCAATTCTTTGACCCAAAACAGTGTCTATTGTTGTCACAACGTACTTAAAGGTCACTACGACGCGGATGACAGACTTAAAAAAAAAATTAGTTTTTGAAAGAAAACTTGGAGTCGCCACTAATTGTATTAAGAAAATAGGGAACAATTGAAAATTTTATTTTTAATAAAAAAATAGTCTGCGAACCAAAGAGGGTTCGAGAGTCTGTTTATGCATGGGGAATGTGTTAGACATTCCACAACATCCGTCTAAAGACGATTACTCTAAATTAATTGTGCAAACATAAATATGGACAAAGTGTGTATTTTATTTACCCCAAAATAATAAATATATTTACTGAAATATCTAACAAAAGTAAAAAAAATAGAGAATTTAAACGTGCAATGCATAATTTCTCTATTGATACCTAAATCATTCCACCCCTTCATTGCATAAAGCAACCGTCCAGGGTGGCACTACCTTCACCTAGGTCGGATAGAGAAAGGCGTCTCATATAAGACTAACTCACCCTATCCTCCCATGATAAGTGAATGGGCACGTGAATACAAAGTAACATAGATATATTTTTATATGTAGTACAAATGCTTGATTTTAAGTATTACAAAATTTATCTAGGGAAGAGTGACTTTAATTACATTCAAAAAAATAAAGCAAAATAAATGAAAGCCTTTTGCTCCTAGCTTGCAGCAACGTCTTCTCGAGCAAAGCCCTCCAACTTGCCCACGACCACAATCACTCTCAGTCATATTTCAAATTGCTCAAGAAAACATCAAATTCAAGTTAAAAGATTCACAATTAAATATCATCTTCTCAAGTATATTTCACTCAAGTATATAAGAAAATCCCGAAGGACACCTAATAAATAATGACCATAACTTGGAGAAATTAATAACCCAACAATTATTCCAAATCTAACTCAAGAAATAAATTTAAGATAACTGTCCCAAAAGTATGACTACTAATCAGCTCTCACACAGGCAAATATAGAAATTACCAAATTAACATGCTAACAGCTCCTATGCAATGCTTAGAACCAAGTTAACAACTCAAAAAAATGGAACAATGGAAAATTAAAAAAGGATCACTCAAATAGAATTTGAAACAGCTACATTAAAAAAAAAAAAAATTGGAAGTTGGGGAAAAATGTAAAAAATCTAGAAATTGCAAATATTGAAGAGACACATCCTACAATTCTATCAAAGCAAGAATCATGCAAAAAAGAACATTATAATTCAAATTATAAACAAAAGACTGAACATTGCTAAAGAGATGTTAGCAGTGTCTATGTAGCATTGGACAACCATACTCAAACAGAAACTAGGTGTAAGTTAGAGATGCAAAATTTCTGAAATTTCACACATTGAAAATATATGTCTTACGGTTCTAACAAGATAAGAATCATGTCATTTGAAACTATATAGCTCAAATTAGAGAAAAGATTGAACACTGCCAAAGACAGGGCTGCAGTGAACAACTATATTCAAATCAAAACTGGGAGCAAGTTAGACATGTTAAAATTTTAAAAATTTCACATATTGAAGATATGTGTCTTATGATTCTAATGAGATAAGAAACACTTAAATTGGATCTTTGTAGCTAAATATAGAAATAAAAAACTGAGTTCTGCTAGAGAGGACTGATAGAACTGAGAATGGCAAATTCTGATGCTTCAATGCACTAATTCATGCCCAAGTATAGTATGATTGTGGCTCAAATACCAGCAGAATATAAGGAAATGAGCCTTTTATGTAGGAGCTATATATAAGGAAATATTCCTTTCTATTATTTGATTAGAATTAGCACTATATAATTCATGGAAGTACGTTTGGAATTAAGGAAAACGTTTAATGGCCAAATATCGTTGCTATTAATTTATTAATTACTTATTTTCATTTTTGACTAACTGTGATTGATCTAACCACTTTATTGGTTGCATTTCATAGACAATAGTCTTTTATTTTATCTATCTTGTACACACACAAAAAATTCTAATTTCTTTCTTTAGAATTTCATTCAAATTTCATTAATGATATTCTCTTATTTCTTACTTATTAATAGTGATTCTCGGATTTGACTCCTCCCTGCAATCAATAAATAATATTGGCATTATTTTTGGAATAGAACCATGATATCGTAGTAATTTATTAATTACTTACTTCCATTCTTGACTAACTGTGATTGATCTAACCACGTGTATTTGTTTACATCATATATGATACATAATAATAAAAAATTAAGTCCAAAACAAAAATCAAGCAATTTATTACAACGTTCTGATAGAAATTTTCATTTATCTTTGAGAATAAAAACAAAATATAAATAGCAATTGAATTAAAACTTGTATAGGTTTACACTAAACCCTAAACCATATGTGTTGCTATGTAAGCATCATCGGATGAATCTTCTACAATGGTGATGCATACACGATCCGATTCTTCATCCTCCCATATGTCTACTTCATCTAGCTTCTCAAATATAACAAATTCGAGGACCTTTCCACCATGAAATTGGAATAAAATTGCACCTCCCTCGTCTAGGTCATTATCTTCAAGGAATTTAGTCATTCCATCAGTAAACTTATAAGTCACACGAACCAATAGCGAGATGCGGACACATCTCACCTTCCAGTACTTAGGTGTCAACTCGGACTTCAAATACCACATGCCTTCATCCTTCCCCATGTGGGTGGCTTCAAAAGCATATGGAATACACTAATAACAGATAATCAAAAATCATAATAATATTTAGAACATATATATATAATTTACAAATAGCATACACAATAGTTATATTCTCACCATGATTTGATTGAAGAGCATTAAGTTTGTAACTTGTACAGCCAAAGAAGGACCAATGGTCATCAAATCAGCTACAGACTGAAAAGCTTTCGAAGGTCCATCTAGATGGCGATCATGTTCATCTAATAGTAAAGGGATATGTTCCCTTGGCATCTTTGTTCTATTGTGTTGGCTCCTTGTCAAAATCATGTTTGAAGAAATTACACAAAGTGTTGAAACTTTGCCTCCTACAAAATTTTTTTCTTTTGCAGGAATATGTGTGTTGCCTCTTGATAAACACACTTTTTATATAGTAGTTAACCCTCATATTTAGTCTTTTAAACCTCTTTTAGGCTGAACTGATTGGGCTTGAGCCATATTTCATGAATTAGGATCCAATTGGGCCTAATTGTGTTTTTCAGCAATACTGGGAATTTTATGCTATCTCTGTGTTTCATGCATATCTTTAGTTCTGGATGTCCAAAAATTACTAGTTTTACCTTGTAGGAAATCTGAGAGAATTATCTACAACTTTCATTCAGAGCTCTAAGGACAATTAGGATGTCTAGAAGGTCATATGTAGCTTGGAAGTCAGAGCAAAGATGCTGTCGCTAGATCCTGACCCCTGTGAAGATATTGGGACATAACTTTGGCTGTGGGTGTCTTATGTACTTAAAACTGGCTCCATTGGAAAGCTAAGACATATATCTTCAATTGTTATGAATACCAGTTCTTAAAATTATGTCTTTTTTATGGTCTTATTTCCTGTCGAATCCGGATGATGAGTCCAGAGACCTGTTGACACTCAATTAGGTCTAACTTTCTCATTACAAGCCCAAATAAGCCCAAACCAAAGCCCAATTAAAGCTGAGGCCCATGGGAATAAGTGTGACCTAAGGGAAGTTTGGGTATGCATGTATTTTTAGAGGTTTATATGTTCAAAAAGAGGTAGCCGATTTTCATTATTTAGTAGACATCTTTTCTTGTTTTTCTTAGTCTCTAAGTTTTATCTCTAGTTTCTTTGTAAAATTTGTTCCTGATGAGCTGCCGAGGCTTCTCAAATTAGTTAAAGTTTAAGGTTGGTTTACCTAAGCTACTTGTAGTATAAGACAACCATAGGTCGAACCAAAGGATTGTTCTATTTAGTGAATTAGTTTTAAGAACATATAAACAAGGGGTTTTGTTTGGTTTAGTGATTGTCAGAAATTAATTATAAGTGGTAAACCTAAAGGAAAACAACCAATCCAAGTCCAACTAATTCTGATTTTAATCCATCCTTGATTTCCAAGGATCCATTTAATTATTAACCATATTCTTGGCCTTTAAAACACATCAAGAAGCCTCTCAATGTTCTATGGATGTCCACTGGTTAAGCAACCAGAATTCGGATCAACAAGAGACTAAATGAATTAAGCAAACATTCAAGTCCAGTTTAACCTAAGTCCAGAATTCAGCCAAAGGTAATTAATCCATCCAAGAGCTTAGAACCATTAATTAACCATACAATCTTCTTTTATCACATGCAAACAGAATATGAAAATCCAAATCTGAATTAAGCAATTCAAATAGAATATTTCAGAGGATTGAAAGAACTTGATTAACAACTAAATGAATAACAACAACACATAATCTCATAATCAATAATCAGAATAGCCAAAACCTAGATTAATTTGATGATTTAGCCCTCCATGAACAAGAGAAGCCAAGTTCTTACAAAATATCTAGAGAGAAAACTTAAAGACTAAGGAAACTTCAAAAGCTGTCTAAAATATCCTAAGTGTCTAATATGAATTTCGGCTGCCCCTTTTTGAACATATAGACCTCCAAAATTACATGCACACCCAAATTTTCCTTAGGGCACACTCAGTCCCATGGGCCTTAGCTTTAATTGGGCTTTGGTTTGGGCTCATTTGGACTTGTCATGAGGAAGTTAGGCTCATTTAAGTGCCAACAGGTCTCTGGAACCATCAGCCAACTTAGACTAGCAATAAGACCATCTAAAATATATAATCTGGTTAACCAGTCTTCACAACAATTGAAGCTCGGCGTCTTAGCTTTCCAATGGGACTAGTTTCAAGTCCATATAACATCTGAAGCTCAAGTTATGGCCCAAACACTGCATGTAGGTCAGGATCCTGTGACAGCATCTCTTATCTGGCTTCCAGGCTGCATATGACCTTCTGGACTTCCGAATTGGCTTTGGAGCCCTGAATAAAAGTTGTAGGTAATTCTCTCAGCTTTCCTACAAGGTAAGACTCGAAATTTTTAGACATCCAGAACTCAAGATATGGACGAAACACAGAGACAGCATAAAATGCTCAGTATTGCTGAAAATTGCAATTAGGCACAAATGGATCCAAAGTCATCAAATGACGTCCAAATCTACTTAATTCTGCCCAAAAGAGGTTTAAAAGACTAAATATGAGGGATAATTATTGTATAAAAAGTGTGTTCATCAAATTCTCCCACACTTAGCTTTTGCACGTCTCGGGTAAAATAGAATTCCAAAACTAAGAAAAGAAAGAACAAGGAAACAAAAACAAATTTAAAAACTAAAGAATCACCTCCCAATGATATTTAAGATATGCAGAAGTTCATACCACAAGTAAGATGAGCAATTAAAAATTCAAGGAAGTCACAGCANACTAAATATGAGGGATAATTATTGTATAAAAAGTGTGTTCATCAAATTCTCCCACACTTAGCTTTTGCACGTCTCGGGTAAAATAGAATTCCAAAACTAAGAAAAGAAAGAACAAGGAAACAAAAACAAATTTAAAAACTAAAGAATCACCTCTCAATGATATTTAAGATATGCAGAAGTTCATACCACAAGTAAGATGAACAATTAAAAATTCAAGGAAGTCACAGCAAAAAAAATGAAATAAAATTTCTTCACATCCAAAATCAACAATTAAGGTAACTTCAATTGAAAAACATGAGTCAAGAATGATAGATCCTCACAAGATATACTCTCAATCCCTCAAGTGTTTAGAAAACAGGTACTTTACTCAATCAAACTCATGAAGAGATGCACTACCATAAACTTGCTTATCTTCTACTTCTCCACTACTCAAACAAATGCACACACAAATCAAGAGGACTTTATTTAAGGTTGTAATAAGGCCAAGGTAAAGGTAAATGAATGAATCAAAATGGATATCACAAGGTAAAAACTCAAAGAGAACAAAAGAACATTGGAGAGGAACTCAAATGACAAGCATTAAATTCCAAGTGTGTAAAGCATATTCTCCTTCCTTTGCACATATTCTTTCTTTTTCTTTTTCTTTTCCTTTTTCACAATTCAGATTTTTTTTTTAATGAACCAATTGGCTTTTTTTTTTCTTTCTTTCTTTCACATAATACTTTGCACATTAGAATTTACAACCTCCGCACTTGTACTATTAATTACCCACAAGCATAAGAGCTTCTCCAAGACAATGAACCAATGCTCTCCCATTTCCTAAGGTAAGGTAACAACATGATATTTTTATACATAGGCATATAATGAGCTAAGATCAAAGATAGGCAAATAGGCTCAATAGGGGTAATCAAAGGGAAATAATACAAGGTTGGCTATTTGGCAAAGTAGCTAAATCAAGAAAGAATGCCTCAATCATGTTCATGTATGCAAATGAAAATGTAGCCTAAAAAAGAATCAAGCAAGTTCTAGAGTGAACAAATTTCATGAGTGAAAATCATATAAGAAGGAAAAGAATGACATAAATGTTAAATTCATCCATTAAAATGATCAAAACTCACAAGGCATGTATCTATCAAACTTAATCACCAATCCAACATCTAAAACCAAGCATGTAAAATTAAGGATAGAAAACAAGTTATTCAATCATGCTATGAACCTTGAAATGTAATTACTTTAAACTTACAACTTTACAAATTCTACAACATCATTGGAAGATAATTAAAACAGAAAAATGACAACAAAAACAGAAAAAACAGCAAGAACAACAAATAGAAAAATTAAAACAGAAAAATGACACAAAACAGAAAATGAATCAACTAAACAGTAAAATAATAAAATAACTAAACTACACATAAATCCCTCCCTTACACTTAAATTTTACATTGTCCTCAATGTAAAAACTTCAGAAAGTAGCAACATATGACAATTAAGATCAAGCAGATAAGGACAAGTAAAATAAAATAGAGAAGAAATATCCTAATCAGGTGAGGTAGATGGCATCTTACAAGTGGACCTCCTCCACAATGTCCTCTTGAGCTCCCTCATAGAATGACGTGTGGCGGTTGAAAGCTTCCTTGCACTTCTGATCAAACAGAAACTCCACATCTTTCTGCAGAAGGTTGGACAGCAGGATGGCTATCGTGCTTGATGAAGCGCCGATAGAAACCTGCATGTCCCAGAAATGACCAAACTTCCCGCACGCATGTGGGGTAAGATAAAATAGTAATGACATCAATTTTAGTAGGATCTACCTCAACCCCCTTTCTAGACACTACATGGCCTAAAACTATACCTTGCTCTACCATGAAATGACATTTTTCAAAATCTAAGACAAGGTTAGTCTCAATGCAGCGATGCAGTACTCTAGCTAAGCTACTTAGACAGGCATCAAAAGAAGAACCATAAATAGTAAAATCATCCATAAACACCTATATACATTCCTCTAAAAAATCAGAGAATATACTTACCATGCACCTCTGGAAGGTACTAGAGGCGTTGCAAAGGCCGAAAGACATTTGCTACTAAGCAAACGTGCCGAAGGGACATGTAAAAGTGGTCTTCTCTTGATCCTCCGGTGCTATATGAATCTGGAAGTACCCAGTGTAGCCATCCAGGAAGCAGTAATGCGATTTCCCAGCTAACCGCTCCAGCATTTGATCGATGAACGGCAGGGGATAATGATCCTTCCTGGTGGCTTGATTGAGCCTCTTATAATCAATGCAGACCCGCCAGCTATTTTGCACTCGGGTAGGTAGCAGCTCGTTGTTCTGCTTGACCACCACTGTAACCCCGGATTTCTTCGGGATGACCTACACTGGGCTCACCCAAGTGCTGTCAGAGATAGGATAAATGATGTCAGCTTACAGAAGCTTGGTCACCTCCTTCTTTACCACGTCTAAGATGAGAGTGTTTAATCGCCTTTGGGGTTGCCTCACTGGTTTAGCGCCATCTTCAAGTAATATGCGATGCATGCATGTAGATGGACTAATGCCAGGAATATCTGCTAATGTCCAGTCAATGGCTTGCTTATGCTCTCGCAAAATGCGCAGCAATCTTTCCTTTTGCTCAGGAAGTAAATTGTTAGCCACAATTACTGGAAGCTGCTCTGCAGATGCCAAATATGCATACTTCAAATGCTTAGGCAGAGGCTTCAGCTCTAGCTTGGGTGGCTGCACTGCAGAGGGCAGTAATCTGGGTGGCTGAATGTCAATCTCTGCAGACTGAATCTCCTTATGAACAGCAACTACTGCCAGCTCTGGGGAACCAGAGTCATCATCACGTAAGAAGGTGGAGATCTTAGCACAAATAGCACAGTCAGAATCACCGTCACAATCAGTACAAGATTGGCACTGAATAAAATCATCAAAACTAGCCAAATCAGGTAAATCAACACACAAATGACGATAAACATCCTTAACCAAATCATCAATAACATAAATGTGAAAAACAACATGCTCATCCATGGGATGCTTCATAGCATAAAAAATGTTGAACTACACAACAGAATCACCAAACTCCATGGATAGAGTTCCCGCATACATATCAATCTTGGTCCGCGCAGTCTTGAGGAATGGTTTGCCCAGAATGAGTGGAGCCTTGCTGGATTGTGACTATCCCTCCATCTCCAGAATGTAGAAATCTGTTGGAAAGATCAGCTCATCAACTTTGGCTAACACATCTTCAATCAATCCAGTTGGATAAGCACTGCTCCTGTTGGCTAACTGAATCACAACTCCTATGGCATTCAAGGGTCCAAGCCCGAGGGAACTGAAAACAGACATAGGCATGATATTTATAGAAGCGCCTAGATCTAGCGTGGCATGCTCGAACTTGGAATTGCTTATAACACAGGGTATTGTGAAAGTTTCTGGATCCTTGCATTTCTGGGGCAGAGGTTGAATAAGGGCTGAGACATTCTGACTCATGCTAATTCGCTCATTGCCCTTCAGCTTCCTCCTCTGGTTGGCATATTTAGGAATTTGCTTGATAGCATCCAGCAAGGGAATGTTAACTTCCACCTTCCTGAATGTCTCCAGAAGCTCCCTATCCTTCTCAGCCTCATCTTGCTTCTTAGACTGATTGACTCTCTGTGGAAAGGGAAGAACTACTACAGACATCTTGCTCTCAGGTGCAGGGGTGGTTGGCTCAAGAACCGCTTTCTCTGCTAGTTGAGACTCACTTGTAGGTTGGGGCTCGGCTAGCTCTTGCAAGGATTTTCCATACCTTAGTGTGATAGCACTCACATTACTCCCATTAGGATTGGGAATTGTCTGTGAAGGAAGTTTGCCAGAACCCTTGGACTGCAACTGACTTACTGATGATGCCAATTGCCCAATCTGAGTTTTCAGATTCTGCATGGTAGACTCTGCCCTCTGCTGGAACTGGAGGTTGCTTATGGCCATTTGCTTAATGAGCTGCCGAGGCTCCTCAAATTAATTAAAGTTTAAGGTCGGTTACCTAAGCTATTTGCAGCATAGGGCAGCCCTAAGTCGAACCTAAGGATTGTTCTATTTAGTGAATCATATTAAGAACTATATCAACAAGGGGGTTTTGTTTGTTTCAAGTGTTTAGCAGAAATTAATTGTAAGTGGTAACCTAAAGGAAAACAGCCAATCCAAGCCTTAACTGATTCTAATTTTGATCCATCCTTGATTTCTAATGATCCATTCAATTATTAACCATGTTCTTGGCTTTAAAACATATCAAGAAGCCTCTCAATGTTCTATGGATGTCCACTGGTTAAGCAACTAGAATTCGGATTCAACTAAGACTAAATGAATAAAGCAAACATTCAAGTCTAGTTTTACCTAAGTCCATGATTCAGCCAAGGTAATTAATCCATCCAAAAGCTTAGAAACATTAATTAACCATACAATCCTCTTTTATCACATGCAATTAAGTAATGAACACATGAATAATCCAAATCCGAATTAAGCAATTCAAACAGAATATTTCAGAGGATTGAAAGAACTTGATTAACAACTAAATGAATAACAACAACACATAATCTCAAAACCAATAATCAGAACAGCCAAAACCTAGATTGATTTGATGAATTAGCCCTCCATGAACAAGAGAAGCCAAGTTCTTACAAAATATCTAAAGAGAAAACTTAAAGACTAAGGAAA
>QAOA01007223.1:87750-107550 GCA_003255065.1 Cercis canadensis | reverse complement strand
CAATTCAGCCCAAAAGAGGTTTAAAAGACTAAGTATGAGGGATAACTATTGTATAAAAAGTGTGTTCATTAAATTCCCCCACACTTAGCTTTTGCACGTCTCGGGCAAACTAGAATTCCAAAACTAAGAAAAGCAAGAACAAGGAAACAAAAACAAATTTAAAAACTAAAGGATCACCTCCCAATGATATTTAAGATATGCAAAAGTTCATACCACAAGTAAGATGAGCAATTAAAAATTCAAGGAAGTCACAGCATTCATGAAATAAATTTTTTTCTCATCCAAAATCAACAAACAAGGTAACTTCAATTGGAAAGCATAAGTCAAGAATGATAGATCCTCACAAGATACACTATTACTCTCAATCCCTCAAGTGTTTAGAAATTAGGTACTTCACTCAATCAAACTCATGAAGAGATGCCCTGCCATAAGCTTGCTTATCTTCTATTTCTCTACTACTCAAATAAATGCACACACAAATCAAGAGGACTTTATTTTAGGTTGTAATAAGGCCAAGGTAAAGGTAAAGGAATGAATCAAAATGGATATCACAAGGTAAAAACTCAAAGAGAATAAAAGAACATTGGAGAGGAACTCAAATGACAAGCATTAAATTCCAAGTGTGTAAAGCATACTCTCATTCCTTTGCACATATTCCTTTTCCTTTTCTTTTCCTTTTTCACAATTCTATTTTTTTTTTTTATTGAACCAGTTGGCTCTTTTTTTCTTTCTTTCTTTCACATAATACTTTGCACATTAGAATTCACAACCTCCACACTTGTACTATTAATTACCCACAAGCATAAGAGCTCCTCCAAGACAATGAACCAATGCTCTCCCATTCCCTAAGGTAAGGTAACAACATGGTATTTTGTACATAGGCATATAATGAGCTAATATCAAAGATAGGCAAATAGGCTCAATGGGGGTAATCAAAGGGAAATAATACAAGGTTGGCTATTTGGCAAAGTGGCTAAATCAAGAAAGAATGCCTCAATCATGTTCATGTATGCAAATGAAAATGTAGCCTCAAAAAGAATCAAGCAAGTTCTAGAGTGAACAAATTCCATGAGTGAGAATCACACAAGAAGGAAAAAGAACGACACATTTGCTAAATCCATTCATCAAAAGCTCAAAACTCACAAGACATGTATCTATCAAACTTAATCATCAATCCAACATCTAAAACCAAGCATGTAAAATTAAGGATGGAAAGCAAGTTATTCAATCATGCTATGAACCTTGAAATGTAATTACTTTAAACTTACAACTTTACAAATTCTATAATATCATTGGAGGGTAATTAAAACAGAAAAATGACAACATAAACAGAAAAAACAGCAAGAACAACAAACAGAAAAAATTAAAACAGAAAATAACAAATTTACAGAAATAGTAAAGTAATCAACTAAACTAATCAACTAACATAATCAACTAACCTAATCAACTAATCTAATCAACTAAACAGAAAACAATAAAGCAGCTAAACTATACAGAAATCCCTCCCCCACACTTGAATTTTACATTGTCCTCAATGTAAAAACTTCAAAAAGTAGCAACAAATGACAATTAATAGCAAGCAGTCACATAAGGACAAGTAAAGTAAAAGAGAGAGAAGAAACATCCTTATCAAGGGAGGTAGATGGCATCGTGCAAGTGGACCTCCTCCACTATGTCCTCCTGAGCTACCTCATAGAATGGCTTGCGGCGGTTGAAACCTGCATGTCCAAGAATTGACCAAACTTCCCGCATGCATGTGGGGTAAGATAAAGCAGACATCAAGAACAAAAAATTGAAAATAAAATGAACAGAAAACAGTAACAAAAACAAAATAGAATTAAAAACAAGACTAGAAAACAAAAAATTCAAAGCAAAAATAAAAAACAGAAATAGAATAGAAAAATAAGCAAAAACAGAAAACATAATATAATTACAGTAATATAATCAAAAAATGTACTCCCATGAAGCTCAAGGTATCATTTTCCGATTATGTGCAGTAAACACGGCTAGATACCGAGGTCAAAGACCACTCTCACGAAGTCTCGGGTTGCCCTTGTAGAGTCATCTGCTAAAGCCGCAGAATCAGAATCGGAACCAGAGGCAGAATCAGATTCAGATTCACCAGGATTGCCATCGCTTAAAAATGTAGAAATTTCAGCACAGATAGCACAGCTCATGTCACCATCACAAACAACATGTGAATGGCACTGGACATACTCCTCTATACCCACAAAGTCAGGGAATTCAGAACATAGCTCCTCAGACACATCCACTAACTCTGCAGGATCATTAATGACCATAGCCTCTGGGATAGAATCATCTTGTTCTAAAACTGCTGCAATTTCAGAACAAGCAGTGCAACAAAATCACCACAACCGCAGCACATAGAATCAGGATTGCTCAAGAAGGCAGATATCTCAGCACATACTGCACAAGGTATATCACCATCACAATCAGGACAGGAGTTGCACTGAACAGAGTCATCAACACCAACAAAATCTGGGAAGTCAGCACAGAGCTCATCATACCCATCCCTAACTAGATCATCAATCAAGTCAATGTGAAAGACAGAGTGCTCATCCATGGACGGCTGCATAGGCTCAAAAATATTGAATTGCACAACAGAGTCTCCAAACTCCATGGATAGAGTTCCTGCATGAACATCAATCTTGGTCCGTGCGGTCCTGAGGAATGGCCTGCCCAGAATGAGTAGAGCCTTGCTGGAGTGTGACTGTCCCTCCATCTCCAGAATGTAGAAATCTGTTGGAAAGATCAGCTCATCAACTCTGACCAACACATCTTNCACTAAATAGAACAATCCTTAGGTTCGACTTAGGGCTATCCTATGCTGCAAAAAGCTAGGTAACCGACCTAAAACATTAACTAATTTGAGGAGCCTCGGCAGCTCATCAATCACATTAATGGAAGCACTGAGGTCTAACATGGCATGCTCAAACTTGGATTTACCTATAACACATGGAATTGTGAAAAGGCCTGGATCTTTGCATTTGTGGGGCATAGGCTGAATAAGGGCCGAAATATTCTGACTCATGCTAATTCGCTCATTGCCCTTGAGCCGCCTCCTCTGTGTGCATAATTCCTTGAGAAATTTGGCATATCTAGGAATTTGCTTGATAGCATCCAGCAATGGAATGTTGATTTCCACTTTCCTGAAAGTCTCCAGAAGCTCTCTATCCTTCTCCGCCTCATCTGTTTTCTTAGACGGGGTGGCTCTCTGTGGAAAGGGAAAAGGTGCAGAATATGTAGGCTTCTGCTGTGGCATCTCTAGAGTGGAACTACTAATGCGCTGGCTGGGACTGCTAGGGTCAACAACAAGTGGAACTGGCACACTAGGTTGACTCTGAACTGTAGGTGCAGGGTCTGGAATTGACTTGCCACTCCTAAGAGTGATTGCACTCACATTCTTCGAATTGGGGTTAGGAATGGTCTGAGAAGGAAGGGTGCCAGAACCTTGGGATTGCAATTGACTCACAGATGATGCCAATTGTCCAATCTGCATTTCCAGATTCTGCATGGTGGACTCTGCCCTCTGCTGGAACTGGATGTTGCTGGTGGCCATCTGCTTCACCAAATCTTCCAATGAAGACTCAGGTTTGGATGTTGACGGGTTGGTTAGCTGCATAGGCTGCTGCTGGAATGGTGGCCTATTTTGTTGAAACTGGCTCTGCCTAGCTAGTTGAAATTGGCTCTGTTGTTGCCAGGGTTGCCTATATTGCTGCTGCTGCGGCTGTTGTTGGGAGGACTGCTGTTGTGGTGCTGCAGCATTGCCATATCGAAAATTTGGATGATCCCTCCAACCAGGGTTGTAAGTGTTGGAGTACGGATCATATCTAGGCTGCTACTGCGATTGGTATGAGGATCGACCAGGAAAAACACTTGCTGCAGCTACAGAGGGATCCTGAAATCCAGAATCACCATCTTGCAGTGTAGGGCATGCGTCTGTAGGATGTGATGGACAAGCACAAATGCCACACAAGCTTGAAGGTTTAGTTGTGGATACTTGTCGCCCCACTGCCAATTGCCTGACCAAGGAGGTCAATTCATCAAGTCTGTGCTCCATTCTTTGTAAGTCAGCAAGTGATACACCAACTTCATTGACTCCCCTAGTGGAATGAATCATCTAAACACCAAACTGCTGGGAATTCTCTGCCATATTGGAAATTAAATCTCTGGCAGCAGCAGGTGTTTTATCCACTAATGCTCCTCCACTAGCAGAATCAATGTTACTTTTATCCGAAGGTGACAAGCCCTCATAGAAATATTGTATCAACAGTTGATCACTTATTTGGTGGTGAAGGCAGCTTGAGCACAGCTTGGTAAACCTCTCCCAATACTCATGCAATGTCTCCCCTGGCAGTTGCCTTATGCCACATATGTCTTTGTGAATGGCAGCAGTTTTGGATGCAGGGAAAAACTTTGCCAGAAACAGCTTCTTCATGTCACTCCAATTTCTGACCGAACCTTGTGACAAGTAAAAGAGCCAGTCTTTAGCTGCATCAACAAAAGAGAAAGGGAATGCTCTTAACTTGATCTGCTCTTCAGAAATTCCTTGTGGCCTCATTGTGGAACAAACCACATGGAATTCCTTTAAATGTTTATGAGGATCTTCACCTGCAAGACCATGAAACTTTGGCAGCAAGTGTATCAATCCAGATTTCAATTCAAAAGCAGTATCAATCTCTGGATATTGGATCCCTAAAGGTTGGTAAGCAACATCAGGGGTAGCCAATTCCTTAAGAGTTCTGTCTCTAGGCCGCATGTTATTATTATTATTTCTAGCTCTATTAGCATTATCAGCTCTATTACCTTCATCAACAGGATCAACAACAGGAATAACAATAGGAGTTCTAGCTTCAGCCATGGTAGGATCTAAATTATCAACAGCCCTATGTGCTCTATTGAGTGTATGCAAGGTTCTCTCTATTTCAGGGTCTACTTCAAGCAATACAAAAGGAGAAGACCTAGTCATACACCATGCAAACAAGTGGCTAAATGCCTAAACACACCACAATGCATAAAAACACAGAAAAACACACAAAACTGACAGAATTTAGCTAAAACCGAAACACACAAAAAATACAAAACAAAGGTAAAAAGACACCAAAATAGGACTAGAAAAGGCATCTAAACATTTTTAAAAATATTTAAAAAATAAAAAAGTGGTCAAAACAGTAGAATTTGGCTTAAAAAGGCAGACCTCACAACCATAGGTAGTGACTGTTGGTTGTTAGGCCATTTTCCTTCAACTGACCAAGTTTCAGGTCAATCGGAGCAAAAACTTTCTTTTGGAACAATAGAACCAGAAATCACTAAATCAAGCCAAACCGAAGGAAAAACAAGGGGGAAATGGTCCAAATGACCAGAATTCACTTAATGACAATATAAAACATCTAAGGAAACTTCAAATCAAGAAAAACAATGGCCACTGGCCTCAAACATAATGGATACTTGGCCAAAAAGTTATGGAAAAAGTGGCCAAAACCCTCAAAAGAACAAAAACACAAACACAAGGAGGGTGAATTAGGGGGAAGTTAAAAGTCAGTTTTACTACTAATAATATTGATTCAAAGATAGAACAATCCCCGGCAATGGCGCCAAAATTTGATGAGCTGCCGAGGCTCCTCAAATTAATTAAAGTTTAAGGTCGGTTACCTAAGCTATTTGCAGCATAGGGCAGCCCTAAGTCAAACCTAAGAATTGTTCTATTTAGTGAATCATATTAAGAACTATATCAACAGGGGGTTTTGTTTGTTTTAAGTTTTTAACAGAAATTAATTGTAAGTGGTAACCTAAAGGAAAACAACCAATCCAAGCCTTAACTGATTCTCATTTTGATCCATCATTGATTTCTAATGATCCATTCAATTATTAACCATGTTCTTGGCCTTTAAAACATATCAAGAAGCCTCTTAATGTTCTATGGATGTCCACTGGTTAAGCAACAAGAATTCGAATTTAACTAAGACTAAATGAATTAAGCAAACATTCAAGTCTAGTTTTACCTAAGTCCATGATCTAGCCAAGGTAATTAATCCATCTAAAAGCTTAGAAACATTAGTTAACCATACAATCCTCTTTTATCACATGCAATTAAGCAATGAACACATGAATAATCCAAATCCGAATTAAGCAATTCAAACAGAATATTTCAGAGGATTGAAAGAACTTGATTAACAACTAAATGAATAACAACAACACATAATCTCAAAACCAATAATCAGAACAGCCAAAACCTAGATTGATTTGATGAATTAGCCCTTTATGAACAAGAGAAGCCAAGTTCTTACAAAATATCTAAAGAGAAAACTTAAAGACTAAGGAAAGAGCAAAAGCTGTCTAAAATATCTAAATGACTTCCTTTGAATTTCGGCTGCACCTTTGTGCTGATGTAAACCTCCAAAATTACATGCACACCCAAATTGCCCTTAGGGCACACTTGTTCCCATGGGCCTTAGCTTTAATTGGGCTTTGGTTTGGGCCTATTTGGACTTGTCATGAGGAAGTTAGGCCCATTTAAGTGCCAATAGGTGTCTGGAACCATCAGCCAACTTCTACTGCAAATAAGACCATCTTCAATATAAAATATGGTGAACCGGTCTTCATAACAATTGAAGCTCTGTCTGTTAGCTTTCCAATGGTACTAGTTTCAAGTCCATATAACATTCACAACTCAAGTTATGGCCCAAATACTGCATGTAGGTTAGGATCCTATGACAGCATGTCTTCTCTGGCTTCCAGGCTGCATATGACCTTCTGGACATCCGAATTAGCTTTGGAGCCCTGAAAGAAAGTTGTAGACAATTCTCTCAGATTTCCTAAAAGGTATGATTCAGAATTTTTAGATATTCAGAACTCAAGATATGCACGAAACACAGAGACAGCATAAAATGCTCAGTATTGATGGAAATTGCAATTAGGCATAAATGGATCCAAAGTCAGGAAATGAGGTCCAAGTCTATGCAAGAGGTTTAAAAGACTAAGTATGAGGGATAACTATTGTATAAAAAGTGTGTTCATCACTGCTTCACCAAATCTTCCAATGAAGGCTCAAGTTTGGATGTTGACGGGTTGACTGGCTGCATAGGCTGCTGTTGGAATGGTGGCTTGTTTTGTTGAAACTGGCTCTGCCTAGCTGGCTGAAATTGGCTTTGTTGTCCGAATGGTTGCCTATATTGCTGCTGCTGTTGGGAGGACTGTTGTTGTGGGGCTGCAGCATTGCCATATCTGAAATTTGGATGATCCCTCCAACCAGGGTTATAAGTGTTGGAGTATGGATCATATCTAGGCTACTGCTACTGTGGTTCGAATTGGGGTCGACCAGGAAAAACACCTGCTGAAGCTACAGAGGGATCCTGAAATCCAGAATCACTATCTTGAAGTGTGGGGCATGCGTCTGTAGGATGAGATGAACAAGCACAAATGCCACACAAGCTTGCAGGTTGAGGTGTGGATACTTGTCGCCCCACTGCCAATTGCCTGACCAAGGAGGTCAATTCATCAAGTTTGTGCTCTATTCTTTGTTGGTCAGCCAGTGATACACAAACTTCATTGACTCTCCTAGTGGAATGAATCATCCTTCACCAAACTGGTGGGAATTTTCAGCCATATTGGAAATCAAATCTCTAGCAGCAGCTGGTGTTTTATCCACTAATGCTCCTCCACTAGCAGAATCAATGTTACTTCTATTCGAAGGTGACAAGCCCTCATAGAAATATTGTATCAACAGCTGATCACTTATCTGGTGATGAAGGCAGCTTGAGCACAGCTTGGTAAACCTCTCCCAATATTCGTGCAGTGTCTCCCCTGGCAGTTGCCTTATGTTACATATGTCTTTTCGAATGGTAGCAGTTCTGGATGCAGGGAAGAACTTTGCCAAAAACAGCTTTTTCATGTCACTCCAATTTCTGACCGAACCTTGTGACAAGTAAAAGAGCCAATCTTTAGCTGCATCAGCAAGAGAGAAAGGGAATGCTCTCAACTTGATCTGCTCTTCAGAGATTCCTTGTGGCCTCATTGTGGAACAAACCACATGGAATTCCTTTAAATGTTTATGAGGATCTTCACCTGCAAGACCATGAAACTTTGGCAGCAAGTGTATCAATTCAGATTTCAATTCGAAAGCAGTATCAATTTCAGGATATTGGATCCCTAAAGGTTGGTAAGCAACATCAAGGGTAGCCAATTCCTTAAGAGTTCTATCTCTAGCTTGCATGTTGTTGTTATTATTTCCAGCTCTATTAACATTATCAGCTCTATTACCTTCATTAACAGGATCAGCAACATGAATAACAATAGGAGGTCTAGTTTCAGCCATGGTTGGATCTAAATTATCAGCTGCTCTATATGCTCTATTAAGTGTATGCAAGGTTCTTTCTATTTCAGGGTCTACTTCAAGTAATTCAAGAGGAGAAGACCTAGTCATACACCATACAAATCAGTGGCTAGATGCCTAAACACACCACAATACACAAAAACACACAAAATTGACAAAATTTAGCTAAAACTAAAACACATCAAAAACACAAAACAAAGGTAAAAAGACACCAAAATAAGACTAGAAAAGGTATCTAAACATTTTTAAAAAAATTTCTACCACCACAGGATGAAAGGTGGATGAAAATAGAACTCAAAAATCAAATAAAAAATCTTTAAAAAATGGAAAAGTGGTCAAAACAGTGAAATTTGGCGTAAAAAGGCAGACCTCACAACCATAGGGTGTGATTGTTGGTTTTTAGCCCATTTTCCTTCAACTAACCAAGTTTCAGGTCAATCGGAACACAAAATTTTGGCCGAAACAGTACAACCGAAAATCACTAAATCAAGCCAAATCGAAGGGAAAACAAGGAGAAAATGATCCAAATGGCCAGAATTCACTCAATGACAACATAAAACATCTAAGGAAACTTCAAAGCAAGAAAAAAAATGGCCACTGGCCTCACATAGAATAGATACTTGGCCAAAAAGTATTGAAAAAAGTGGCCAAAACCCTAAAAAGAACACAAACTCAAACACAAGCAGGGTGAATTATGGGGAAGTTAAAAGTCAGTTTTACTACTAATAATATTGATTCAACGATAGAACAATCCCCAGCAACGATGCCAAAATTTGATGAGCTGCCGAGGCTCCTCAAATTAGTTAAAGTTTAAGGTCAATTTACCTAAGCTACTTGTAGCATAAGGTAACCCTAAGTCGAACCAAAGGATTGTTCTATTTAGTGAATCAGTTTTAAGAACATATAAATAGGGAGGTTTTGTTTGGTTTAGTGATTGACAGAAATTAATTATAAGTGGTAAACCTAAAGGAAAACAACCAATCCAAGTCCAACTAATTCTGATTTTAATCCATCCTTGATTTCCAAGGATCCATTTAATTATTAACCATGTTCTTAGCCTTTAAAACACATCAAGAAGCCTCTTAATGTTCTATGGATTTCCACTGGTTAAGCAACCAGAATTCGGATCAACAGGAGACTAAATGAATTAAGCAAACATTCAATTCCAGTTTAACCTAAGTCCAAAATCCAGCCAAGGGTAATTAATCTATCCAAGAGCTTAGAACCATTAATTAACCATCAATCTTCTTTTATCACATGCAAATAGAATATGAAAATCCAAATCCGAATTAAGCAATTCAAACAGAATATTTCAGAGGATTGAAAGAACTTGATTAACAACTAAATGAATAACAACAACACATAATCTCAGAATCAGTAATCAGAACAGCCAAAACTTGGATTGATTTGATGTTTTAGCCCTCCATGAACAAGAGAAGCCAAGTTCTTACAAAATATCTAGAGAGAAAACTTAAAGACTAAGGAAACTTCAAAAACTGTCTAAAATATCCTAAGTGTCTAATATGAATTTCAGCTGCCCCTTTCTGAACATATAGACCTCTAAAATTATATACACACCCAAATTGTCCTTAGGGCACACTCATTCCCATGGGCTTTAGCTTTAATTAGGCTTTGGTTTGGGCTCATTTGGACTTGTCATGAGGAAGTTAGGCCTATTTAAGTGCCAACAGGTCTCTGGAACCATCAGCCAACTTTGACTGGAAATAAGACCATCTAAACTATATAATCTGGTTAACTGGTCTTCACAACAATTGAAGCTCTGCGTCTTATCTTTCTAATGGGACTAGTTTCAAGTCCATATGACATATGAAGCTCACGTTATGGCCCAAACACTTCATGTAGGTCAGGATCCTTCGACAGCATGTCTTCTCTAGTTTCCAGGCTGCATATGACCTTCTGGATGTTAGAATTGGCTTTGGAGCCTTGAATAAAAGTTGTAGATAATTCTCTCAGCTTTCCTACAAGGTAAGACTTTAAATTTTTAGACATCCAGAACTCAAGATATGCACAAAACACAGAGACAACATAAAATGCTCAGTATTGCTAAAAATTGTAATTAGGCACAGATGGATCCAAAGTCATCAAATGAGGTCCAAGTCTACTCAATTCAGCTCAAAAGAAGTTTAAAAGACTAAATATGAGGGATAACTATTGTATTAAAAGTGTGGTCATCAGTTCCTCTTGTTGATGGAGGGCTAATTACTCAAGTCAATTCAGGTTTTAGCTATTCTGATTACTAATTTCGAGATTATGCTTTGATTGTTATTTATTTAGTTGTTAATCAAGTTCTTTCCATCCTCTGAAATATTTTGTTTGAATTGCTTAATTTCGGATTTGAATATTCATGTGTGAATTGATAAATTGCATATGATTGAAGAGGATTGTATGGATTAAATAATGTTTCTAATATTTTGGATGAATTATTTAACCCTAATTGAATTCTGGACCCTTAGGTTAATTCTGAATTAGTGGATGCTTAATCAACAAATTTAGAATTAATCAACCTCTGGTTACTTAACCAGTAAAGAACTTTAGATCAGTTAGAGGCTTCTTGATGTGTTCTAAGGTTAAGAATTAGGTTAATGATTGAATGGATAATTAGTGATTAAGGACAGATTAGAATTAGGATTAGTGGAACCCTGGATTGATTGTTTCTTTAATTCGGTTTACCCATTTTTAATTGCATTCTATTAATCAATTTGACAAACAAAATCCCCCTGTTTAATTAACTCCCTAATTGGATTCCCTAACTAGATTAATCCTTTGGTTCGACTAGGTGTTGCCTTATGCTACAAGTAGCTTTGGTAAACCGATTACAAATTGTTAATTTGATTAGCCTCGGCAGCTCATCAAATTTTGGTGCCGTTGCCGGGGATTATTATAGTTTTGATCAATCTTATTAGGAATGTACTTGACTGCTAACCCTTCATAAACCCCCCTTTGTTGTTCTGTCTTGGTAGTTTTTGGTGAAAATGGGTGATTTTTGGCAAATTTTTTAGAAAATTTAGTATCAATTTTTGAGCCTAGAATGACCTGAAAATTGGTCAGATGAAGGAAAATGGCCTAACAAGCACAACTTACTGCTTAAGCAGTGAGCCCCACCCTATTTTGGCCAAATTCTATCGTTTAGACCACTTTTTTTTCCATTTTTTAAAGATTTTTATTTAATTTTTGAGTTCTATTTTCATCCAACTTTCATTTTGTGGTAGTCTAAAATTTTTTAAAAATGTTTAGATACATTTTCTAGTGTTATTTTGGTGTGTTTTTGCTTTTGTTTTATGCTTTTGGTGTGTTTCTATTTTAGTTAAATTCTGTCCCCTTTGTGTGTTTTTGTGTATTGTTGTGTGTTTAGGCATTCAGCTATTGATATGCATGGTGTATAACTAGGTCTTCTCGTTTTAAATTACTTGCAGTTGACTCTAAAATAGAGAGAACCTTACATACATTTGCTAGAGAATATAAAGCAATTGATAATATAGAACCCACCTTGGCTGACAATAGGCCTCTTGTTGTTATTCCTGATGTTGATCCTGCTGATAATGCTAATAGGACTGGAAATGATAACAATATGTATGTTAGAGCTAGAACCCTTAAGGAATTGGCTACCACTGATGTTGCTTATCAACTTTTAAGGATCCAATATTCCATGGCCTTGCAGTTGAATATCCTCATAGATATCTAAAGGAATTCCATGTGGTTTATTCCACAATGAGGCCACAAGGGATCTTTGAAGAGCATATCAAGTTGAGAGCATTCCCTTTCTCCCTTGTTGATGCAGCCAATGATTGACTCTTTTACTTGTCACAAGGTTCAATGAGAAATTGGAGTGACATGAATAAGCTATTCTTGGGGAAGTTCTTCCCTGCATCAAGGACTGCCACAATTCGAAAGGACATTTGTAGCATAAGGCAACTGCCAGGGGAGACACTGCATGAATATTGGGAGAGGTTTACGAAGTTGTGCTCAAGCTGTCTTTACCATCAGATAAGTGATCAGCTTTTGATACAATACTTCTATGAGGGTTTGTCACCTCTGGATAGGAGTAACATTGATTCTACTAGTGGAGGAGCATTAATAGATAAAACACCAGCTGCTGCTAGAGATTTGATTTTTAATATGGCTGAAAATTCCCAGCAGTTTGGTGTTAGGATGATTCCTTCCACTATGGGAGTCAATGAAGTTGTATCACTTGCTGACCAACAAAGAATAGAGCACATACTTGATGATTGGACCTCCTTGGTGAGGCAATTGGCAGTGGGACAACAAGTACCTATACCTTAACTTGCAAGCTTGTGTGGCATTTGCTCTTGTCCATTTCATCCAATAGATGCATGCCCTAAACTTCAAGATGGTGATTCTGGATTTCAAGATCCCTCTGTAGCTGCAGTAGGTGTCTTTTCAGGTAGACCCCAATACCAACCACAACAGTAGCCTAGATATGATCCATACTCCAACACCTATAACCCTGGTTGGAGGGATCATCCAAATTTTAGATATGACAATGATGCAGCACCATAACAACAGTTATCCCAACAATAGTAACCATAACAGTAGTATAGGCAACCATTCCAACAACAGAACCAATTTCAACCAGCTAGGCAGAGCCAGTTTCAACCAAACAGGCCAACATTCTAGCAGCAGTCTATGCAACAAGCCAACCCGTCAACATCCAAACCTGAGCCTTCATTCGAGGATTTGGTGAAGCAAATGACTGCTAGCAACATTCAATTCCAGTAGAGGATAGAGGCCACCATGCAGAATTTGGAAACTTAGATTGGGTAATTGGCATCTTCAGTGAGTCAGTTGCAGTCCAAGGGTTCTGGCAAACTTCCCTCACAGACAATTCTTAATCCAAACGGGAATAATGTGAATGCTATCATGCTGAGGTCTGGAAAATCTTTGCAAGTACCAACTGAACCTCAACCTGCGAGCAAGCTACAACCGGCAGAGGAAGCAATTCCTGATTCAGTGGTCCCTAGTTCCAAAAGCAAGAAGCCTGTAGTAGCTCTTCCCTTTCCACAAAGAGCCACTCAGTCTAAGAAGACAGATAAGGCTGAGAAGGACAAAGAGCTTCTTAAGACTTTTAGGAAAGTGGAAGTCAACATTCCATTGCTAGATGCCATTAAGCAAGTTCCAAAATATGCCAAGTTTTTAAAGGAATTATGCACCCAGAGGAGGCGGTTTAAGGGTAATGAGAGAATCAGCATAAGTCAAAACGTTTCAACCCTTATTCAGCCTATGCCTCAGAAATTCAAGGACCCAGGGACTTTCACAATTCCATGTGTTATAGGCAATTTCAGATTTGAGCATGTCATGCTAGATCTATGTGCTTTCATAAATGTAATGCCTATGTCTGTTTTTAGTTCCCTTGGGCTTAGACCCTTGAGTGCCATAGGAATTGTGATTCAGTTGGCCAACAGGAGCAGTGCTTATCCAACCGGATTGATTGAAGATGTGTTGGTAAGAGTTGATGAATTGATTTTCCCTACAGATTTCTACATTCTAGAGATGGAGGGGGAGTCACACAACAACAAGACTCCACTCATTCTGGGGAGGCCATTCCTCAAGACAGCACATACCAAGATCGATGTTCATGCAGAAACTCAATCCATGGAGTTTGGAGATTCTATTGCAAAGTTTAACATTTTTGATGCTATGAAGCATCCTATGGATGAGCACTCTGTCTTTCACATTGATTTAATTGATGATTTGGTTGAGGATGTCTACTATGAGTTATGTGCTGACTTACCTGATTTGGTTGGTTTTGTTGACTCTGTTCAGTGCCACTCTTGTACTGACTGTGATGGTGATGTACCTTGTGTTGTTTGTGCTAAGATCTCTGCCTTCTAAAGTGCTAATGATTCTGGTTCTCCAAAGCCTGCAGTAACCACTGAATATGAGGAGATTCAATCTGTAGAGATTGGAGTGCAGCCACCTAGATTGCTGCCCTCTATAGTTTAGCCACCTAAGTTGAAGTTGAAGTCTCTGCCTAAGCATCTGAAGTATGCGTATTTGGCATATGAAAAGTAGCTTCCTGTGATTGTGCCAAACAACCTACTTCCTGAGCAAGAGGAGAGATTGCTACTAATTTTGAGAGAGCACAAGCAAGCCATTGGCTGGACTTTGGCAAATATCCTTGGTATTAGCCCTTCTACATGCATGTATCGGATATTACTTGAAGATGGAGCTAAACCAGTGAGACAACCCCAGAGGCGGTTGAACCCTCTGATTCTGGATGTGGTGAAGAAGGAGGTGATAGAGCTTTTACGAGCTGACATCATTTATCCTATATTTGACAGCACCTAGGTAAGCCAAGTGCAGGTCATCCCGAAGAAATCCGGGGTTACAGTGGTGGCGAACCAGAATAACGAGCTGTTACCTACCCGAGTGCAGAACAGCTGCCGGGTCTGCATCGATTATAGGAGGCTAAATCAAGCCACTAGGAAGGATCATTACCCCCTGCCGTTCATTGATCAGATGCTAGAGCGGTTGGCTGGGAAATGCATTACTGCTTCCTAGATGGCTACACTGGATACTTTTAAATCCATATTACACCTGAGAATCAAGAGAAGATCACATTCACATGTCCTTTCGAAACGTTTGCTTATCAGCGGATGCCTTTCGGCCTTTGCAACGCTCCTGGTTCCTTCCAGCAGTGCATGGTAAGTATATTCTCTATGTTTCTAGACGAGTGTATGGAGGTGTTTATGAACGATTTTACTGTATATGGTTCTTCTGTTGATGCCTGTCTATTTTTCCTAGCTTGAGTATTACATCGATGCATTGAGACTAACATTGTTTAAAATTTTGAGAAATATCATTTCATGGTAGAACAGGGTGTAGTTTTAGGTCATGTAGTGTCTAGCAAGGGGGTTGGGGTAGATCCTGCTAAAATTGATGTCATTACTTGTCTACCTTACCCCACATGCGTGCGGGGAATTCGTTCTTTTCTCGGACATGCAGGTTTCTACCGGCACTTCATTAGAGACTTCAGCAAGATAGTCATCCTGTTATCTAGCCTTTTGCAGAAAGATGTGGAGTTTCTGTTTGATCAGAAATGCAAGGAAGCCTTCAACCGTCTGAAAAGCTAGCACTTACAAATACCCACATCATTCAGCTGATGAACACACTTTTTATACAATAGTTATTCCTCATACTTAGTCTTTTAAACCTCTTTTGGGCTGAATTGCATAGACTTAGACCTCATTTCATGACTTAGGATCCATTTATGCTTAATTGCAATTTCCAGCAATACTGGGCATTATATGCTGTCTCTGTGTTTCAGGCATATCTTGAGTTCTGGATGTCCAAAAATTCCGAGTCATACCTTGTTGGAAAGCTGAGAGAATTGTCTACAACTTTCTTTCAGGGCTCCAAAGCTAATTCGGACGTTCAGAAGGTCATATGCAGCCTGGAAGCCAGAGAAGACATGCTGTCGCAGGATCCTGACCTACATGCAGTATTTGGGTCATAACTTGAGTTGTAGATGTCATATTGACCTGAAACTGGTACCATTGGAAAGCTAACAGACAGAGCTTCAATTGATATGAAGACCGGTTCACCATATTTTATGTGGAAGATGGTCTTATTTGCTGTGCAAGTTAGCTGACGGTTCCAGACACCTTCTGCCACTTAAATGGGCCTAACTTCCTCATGACAAGTCCAAATGGGCCCAAACCAAAGCCCAATTGAAGCTAAGGCCCATGGGAACAAGTGTGCCCTAAGGGCAATTTAGGTGTGCATGTAAAATTGGAGGTCTATATCAGAAGAAGGAGGCAGCCGAAATTCACAATCACCTCATTAGATATTTTAGACAGATTTTTGAGCTTTCCTTAGTTCTTAAGTTTTCTTTTAGATATTTTGTAAGAACTTCAGCTCCTCTTGTTCATGGAGGGCTAATCCAACATATCAATCCAGGTTTTGCTATTCTGATTATTGGTTTTGAGATTATGAGTTGTTGTTCTTCATTTTAGTTGTTAATCAAAGTTCTTTCAATCCTTTGAAATATTCTGTTTGAATTGCTTAATTCGAATTTGGATCTTCATGTGTGATTGCTTAATTGCATGTGATAAAAGAGGATTGTATGGTTGATTAATGTTTCTGAGCTTTTGGATGGATTAATCACCTTGGCTGGATCATGGACTTAGGTAAAACTAGACTTGAATGTTTGCTTAATTCATTTGGTCTTAGTTGAATCCGAATTCTGGTTGCTTAACCAGTGGAATCCATAGAACATTGAGAGGCTTCTTGACATGTTTTAAAGGCCAAGAACATGGTTAATAATTGAATGGATCATTAGACATCAAGGATGAACTAAAATCAGAACTAGTTAAGGCTTGGATTGATTGTTTTCTCTTAGGTTACCACTGATAATTAATTTTCGTTAATCACTTAAACCAAACTCAACCCCCTCTGTTTACATGCTTTTCAATATGATTCACTAAATAGAACAATCCTTAGGTTCGACTTAGGGCTATCCTATGCTGCAAAAAGCTAGGTAACCGACCTAAAACTTAATTAATTTGAGGAGCCTCGGCAGCTCATCATCAGCCACCTGACTGGACACTCCTGTTCGAGCTGATGTGCGACACTTCTAACTATGCCTTAGGAGCTGTCTTGGCGCAGCGAGTGGCCAAAGTTTCCCATGTGGTTTACTATGCTTCGAGAACTTTGGATGCTGCTCAAGCAAACTACACAACCACAGAAAAAGAACTTTTAGCTATTGTGTTTGCATTAGATAAGTTCAGGTCTTATTTGATTGATTCTAAGGTTATGGTGTCTTCTGATCATGCAGCTCTGAAGTATCTCTTGAAGAAACTTGACGTCAAGCCATGGTTGATTAGGTGAATGTTGTTGCTCTAAGAGTTTGATGTAGAGATCAGAGATAAAAGTGGAGCAGAGAACCTAGTGGCTAATCACCTAAGCAGGATTAAGAGAGCCTCAAATCCGCTTCCCATCCATGATTCCTTCCCTGATGAGCAGCAAAGTTCTATCATCTTGAAATGGAGCATCCCGTAATTCAATTGTGCGCCTTGATTTCATCTTAATCACCACTAACTAGTCTTTCTTGTTAGGATTTGGCTATGAAAGTGGTGTAAAATATACTTGCTCTACTTGTTGAGCAAATATAAATGTATCTTTACCATTGTATCTCCTATTCGATTTAACCTCAATAATCTCATACTTTGGACAAATTCTTGTACCCATGGGCAAATGATCAAATCATTTACAATTGAAAAGTGTCAATCGCTTAATAGGAATTTCAGGATACTCTATCTCAATCATCTCTTCTATAATTCCATGATATAAAATATCTGTACCACGAAGACCTACTCCAGAATTATTTGACTTTCGATTCTGTGCCCAAATTGATGTGTGAAAAGAATAACCATTGACAAAATAAATTGGGAATGTCTGCACTACTCTTAAAGGCCCCTAAGCTAAATTGTATAAAAATTGATCTGCGATGTGATTATCAGGATTGTGCACCTATTAATTATTAATGAAAACTATGTTATATCAACATACTTGTTATAATAGATAATAATCATAACTTCATTATGTAATTGTGGAAATCACTTACATAGTTTTTGAACCAAAGCACAAAATTTGATTCTATTTGTTTATCGACTTCAATGGAGGCAAAATTATTGCTAGTTGATGTCAATGACTCAACATAAATGCTGCAATCACCATTATATGCATTAAACATTAAGATATAGAAACTTGCAAAATCTTGAATACCACATGAAAATCATTACTTACTTCAGGAATGGTTGAACTTCAGGACAATTTAAAAGAATATATAGAGATACTGCAGCTACTTCATTCTCATTTAGATAACGAGTTGTACCAGCCCTCTCACGTCGGCCAGGATAATTAAAGATAGATAGTGGATGATGCACAGACGACTCTTCACCATCATCATTTCGAGACACTCTTCTATTTTTAGAATGGACATGAGACTCAAAGTAATATGAACAAAATGTAGAAGTCTCCTCAAGTATGTAAGCTTCACAAATAGAACCCTCCACATGAGCTTTATTTTTCACTTTTTTCTTAAGATGATGTAAAAACCTATGAAAAATTGAAATATTGCCGAGTTATTATAATGAATATAAATGACAAGACACTCAAATGTAATTAATTTTCAAAGGATAGATTTAGACCTCTCAAATGGATACATCCATCGATATTGTACAGGTCCACCAACTTGTGCTTCATACACTAAGTGTATTGGTAAGTGTTCCATGACGTCAAAGAAGCCAGGAGGAAATATCTTCTCCAATTTACACAAAATAATTGGAATATTTTTATCCATAATGTCAAGTCTACTTTTTTCTAGTGTCGGACAACATAAGTCTCGAAAGAAATAACTCAACTCAGTTAAAGATTCCCATATAGGAGTAGGCAAACAACTAAATGCAATTGGAAGTAATCTCTCCATGAAGACATGACAATCATGACTCTTCATATGCTGCAAAGTACAACTCCTCATATCAACACATCTTCCCAAGTTAGATGCATATCCATCTGGAAGCCTCAAATCATGTACCCACTCACATATTGCTCTTTTCTGATCCATATTCAAAGTGTATTGCGCTTTTGGTTTGATAAATTTTCCATTGCCTCTGTCTTCCAACTCTAAGGCCTTTCGTCTACAATACAAACCGAGATCCATTCTTGCCTTTACATTATCCTTGGTTTTACCTTTAACATCCATGACTGTGTTATAAATATTTTTGAAGACATTACTCTCTGTATGCATGACATTCACATTGTGTGGGTTTAACAAGTCAGACCAATACGGCAAATCCCAAAATATACTACGTTTAGTCCAATTATGACTCTCCCCGTAACCAGGTAATTGATACCTTCTTTCAGTATCAGTTATCTTAGGAAATTGAGAAACTCGTTCAAATAAGAGATCTCCTGAGAATCGCAGAGGCGGAAGACCCAATTCAATTAAACCTTTTAAGAAGTTCTTCTTGTTCTTACAAAAGGAATGATCCATGAGCAAGAACTACTGATGACAATTAAAGTAACAAACTTTTTGACCATTTTTAGCATAAAATGCTTTCGAACCTTCCATACAAATTGGACAACCTAAACGACCCGCTGTTTGCCAACCTGACAACATTCCATAAGCAGGGAAGTCATTGATTGTCCACATCAAAGCAGCCTTAAAACAAAAATTTTGTTTCTTAGAAATGTCATACGTTTGCACACCATCATCCCATAACAGTTTCAGATCATCAATCAGAGGCTGTAGGTATACATCTATCTTGCTTTTTGGATTATGTGAGCCAAGAATTATTATTGTTAAAAACATGTATTCTTTCTTCATACACATTCCAGGAGGAAGATTGTACGGAGTTAAGATTACAGGCCAACAAGAGTATGTACTAGAGTTCATATTGAAAGGA
>QAOA01007223.1:32649-85350 GCA_003255065.1 Cercis canadensis | reverse complement strand
ATTATTGCTAGTTGATGTCAATGACTCAACATAAATGCTGCAATCACCATTATATGCATTAAACATTAAGATATAGAAACTTGCAAAATCTTGAATACCACATGAAAATCATTACTTACTTCAGGAATGGTTGAACGTCAGGACAATTTAAAAGAATATATAGAGATACTGCAGCTACTTCATTCTCATTTAGATAACGAGTTGTACCAGCCCTCTCACGTCGGCCAGGATAATTAAAGATAGATAGTGGATGATGCACAGACGACTCTTCACCATCATCATTTCGAGACACTCTTCTATTTTTAGAATGGACATGAGACTCAAAGTAATATGAACAAAATGTAGAAGTCTCCTCAAGTATGTAAGCTTCACAAATAGAATCTTCCACATGAGCTTTATTTTTCATTTTTTTCTTAAGATGATGTAAAATCCTATGAAAAATTGAAATATTGCCGAGTTATTATAATGAATATAAATGACAAGGCACTCAAATGTAATTAATTTTCAAATGATAGATTTAGACCTCTCAAATGGATACATCCATCGATATTGTACAAGTCCACCAACTTATGCTTCATACACTAAGTGTATTGGTAAGTGTTCCATGACGTCAAGGAAGCCAGGAGGAAATATCTTATCCAATTTACACAAAATAATGAGAATATTTTTATCCATAATGTCAAGTCTACTTTTTTCTAGTGTCGGACAACATAAGTCTCGAAAGAAATAACTCAACTCAGTTAAAGATTCCCATATAAGAGTAGGCAAACAACTAAATGCAATTGGAAGTAATCTCTCCATGAAGACATGACAATCATGACTCTTCATATGCTGCAAAGTACAACTCCTCATATCAACACATCTCCCCAAGTTAGATGCATATCCATCTGGAAGCCTCAGATCCTGTACCCACTCACATATTGCTCTTTTCTAATCCATATTCAAAGTGTATTGCGCTTTTGGTTTGATAAATTTTTCATTGCCTCTGTCTTCCAACTCTAAGGCCTTTCGTCTACAATACAAACTGAGATCCATTCTTACCTTTATATTATCCTTGGTTTTACCTTTAACATCCATGACTGTGTTATAAATATTTTTGAAGACATTACTCTCTGTATGCATGACATTCACATTGTGTGGGTTTAACAAGTCAGACCAATACGGCAAATCCCAAAATATACTACGTTTAGTCCAATTATGACTCTCCCCGTAACCAGGTAATTGATACCTTCTTTCAGTATCAGTTATCTTAGGAAATTGAGAAACTCGTTCAAATAAGAGATCTCCTGAGAATCGCAGAGGCGAAATACCCAATTCAATTAAACCTTTTAAGAAGTTCTTCTTGTTCTTACAAAAGGAATGATCCATGAGCAAGAACTACTGATGACAATTAAAGTAACAAACTTTTTGACCATTTTTAGCATAAAATGCTTTCGAACCTTCCATACAAATTGGACAACCTAAACGACCCGCTGTTTGCCAACCTGACAACATTCCATAAGCAGGGAAGTCATTGATTGTCCACATCAAAGCAGCCTTCAAACAAAAATTTTGTTTCTTAGAAATGTCATACGTTTGCACACCATCATCCCATAACAGTTTCAGATCATCAATCAGAGGCTGTAGGTATACATCTATCTTGCTTTTTGGATTATGTGAGCCAAGAATTATTATTGTTAAAAACATGTATTCTTTCTTCATACACATTCCAGGAGGAAGATTGTACGGAGTTAAGATTACAGGCCAACAAGAGTATGTACTAGAGTTCATATTGAAAGGACTGAAACCATCAGAACACAGACTTAATCTCACATTTCTTGGTTCTGATGCAAACTCCAGGTGAGTTATATTGAAATGTTTCTAGGCTTCCCCATCTGAAGGGTGTGACAACACTCTTTCCTTACGTCGATTTTCATGATGCCATCTCATGTATGTTGCAGTTGCATTAGAAGCAAACAATCTTTGTAACTGGAAAATTATTGGTAAATACCACATCTGTTTTTTCGGAATCTCCTTTTTTCGGCTATTTCTATTTCCTCTATCCTCAAAACGAGTTTTACTACAAAATCAGCATTCTCTATTTGCTTCACCATCACCATAATACAACATACATCCGGAGGGACAACAATCTATTTTCTTATAACTAGACCCAAGTTGAGACACTAATTTCTTAGTCTGATAAAAATTATCAGGCATTCGATGACCCACAGGCAAAACCTCCTTTATCAATGTGATTATCTCATCAGTACACACATGAGGCATATTGTAATCAGACTTGATACTCAACATTCTAACTGCAATTGATAATACGGAGTAACTCTCACATCCATCCCACAAAGGAGACTGTGCAACACATAACATCTCATAAAACTTCGCGGCTTCAGAATTAGGTTCCTCTGGTTCAGGGTCAGAATAGAAACTAGAGCCCCCTGCATCAATAACCATTCGCTCATATGGATTCAAATCATCAGAAACTACATCAGCTTCATACCCTCTTCTAAGAACTGGTGGTTTAGTCTCCCCATGATTATGCCAATAATAATAATGTGGCTGAAATCCTTTCCTATATAAATGTTTAGCAACTTCATCCAGCTCATGAAATCTCAAGCACTTACATTTTAAGCATGGACACCTAAATCTTCCTTCCCTTTTAAACACCTCCAATTCTTTTGCAGCTGAAATAAATTGATCAACACCCCATATGAATGCATCTGATAACCTATTCCTTTGAAAATTTTTTCTATTGTACATTCAACGACGATGCTCAGGTATCTCCATCTATTCAAATGCTGAAATAAGATTGGATTAACTTTTTTTTTTTTCACATATTGATCTCAACTTAAAGCTGAATGGGTATGGCTTCTATCTCATTCTTTGAGAGTGCTTCACACTAAAAGAAGCTTATACAAGTAACTAGTTTAATAAAATTTCAGCAGCAGGTCCCCATGGTTCTCCAAGGACACGAAATACACTGCATAAGCAGCATAAATATGCACCCAGAGAAACACAAAGAGATGATGTAAAATTTTAATAGACAAGTTACAAAATAAACTTGTATATCTAATTTAGTGAATACACTTCTCTAAGAACAGTCCCAAAATTGGGAACTATCTAAGAGTTAACTCTACTCAGTTAACGCTTAGATGAGTTTCTAAGTTCAACAAGATATCCTGTCTAAGACATTACTCTTGGCAAATTTACTAAAATAATACTATTTAATAAAATATTTTCGAATTTGGGTTAGTTTTAAAACTATTTACCAAAACGGGTCACTTTTTTCGCCTAATATACGCTACGACGTTTTTATAAAAAAACGCCAAAACTTTAAAGCTCCAGACAATAATTTTCTTGAGAAAGCAATAAAATACAGATTTAAATCTACGTTTTCTATAAGAAAACGCAGATTCAAAGGATTTTTATGGATCCCACTCATACCCTTCTTTGTCCTCCAGCTCCCTCTCTGTCTTCTTCTCTTTCCTCCCCACAACCCCTATGCATCTTACCATTTTTCTTCTTTCCTTTTCTCTTGCTTTCTTGTTGCTCTTCCTCTAGGGTTGGAAGGTTATTTGCTTTTGTTTTTTCTTTATAAGAGGGGGAGGATAAGAGAAGAACAATTTTGTATTGAAAAAATATTCACTAGGATATATTTCTTTATTAGATTTAATTTATTATTACAGGGCAACCAAATGCAAAATATAAAAAAAGACTAGAAACAAATAATAATAAATGAATAAAAAAATATATCCTAGTGAATATTTTTTCAATACAAAACTGTTCTTCTCCTATCATCTCTCTCTTATAAAGAAAACATAAAAATAAATAATCTTCCAACTCCAGTGAAAGAACAACAAGAAAGCAAGAGAAAAGGAAAGAAAACAAAGGATAGGACACAAAGGGGTTGAGGGGAAGAGAGAGAATGAGACAGAGAGAGCTGGGGGGAAAGAGAAAGGTATGAGTGGGACCCATAAAAATTTAACCCAAGTACTGCTTGCAGCATTATACAATAATCATATATAAACAATACATGATAACTATATATTTAAATAAACAAAAGTGCTATTATAAGACAATCAATTGTATTATAAGAGAACACAGATGCTAACGGCTCACCAAAAATAACAGTCCACAATATCAAGAATAAGCAATTGGTAACATTAAGCATGAATATGAAGGAAAAATAAAATTCAACATATGAATCACAAAATTTCTGCTAACCTTTGCTTTCTATCCACAAATGTTGCAGCAAAGATTTGCTTTCTATCCACAAATTTATGCACCTCTACTGCATTAAAAAACTATGAATACCAATAAATTTTTAAACCTTTTTAATTGTATTATAAATTTATAATGATTTAAGATTTAAATATCTTAATCATGATTATGGATATCCCTAATAACAGCTAAATACTTTCTGTATAACTTGAATAAACCAGTCAAAATGTTCACATGTAAGAATCCATTCAACCAACAAACCCATTCAACTATTAGAAAGCAAATCATGCAAACAATCATTTCCTAGCATTGAGGTTTAACTATTTATTATGTATATTTCGTTGGCAGGAGGAAAATAGTCCTGTTAAAAAAAGCAAATCAGCAAAGGTGAAAACAATGGAGATGCACCTATTAGTCTACTCGATAAAAAAAATCAAAATAGCTGGAGATAGAATTAAGGTAAGTTCGTGCTTTGTCCACCAACTAACATCTCCTTTTTCTTTCTCAATTTTCTTTTGGAAAATCTTCATACAATTAACACACAATAGGATTTTATACTGATGAAAATTATAGTTCACAAAAAGAATACTATATTATAAAAGAAAAATATTCAAAACTAGAAAACACTAAAAATCAGAATATAATATGATGATTGAACTTTTCTTAGCACACTCACCTGAGATATTATATATTGTCAAATAATGGATTTGTAAGATACAAAGAACAGCTCCAGCTGTACAACCCAAACGACACCAGCACACCTAAAATTTAGAGATGACTATGTTAAAAAGAAAAAAAAAATTTATTCCGTAGGTAGAACAAAATTAGCTTTACAATTGCAACAACCAAAGAATGAACTAGTTTCTGAGGCTTAGGCACTACTTTTGCACTGTCTGGCAGCGTGGACAACTTTACAGCCATGAGATGGTTGGATAAATTTCAACAACCTTGAAAACCCAAAGTCAAGAGAAAAGACTTTTTGACTCAAAGCAAAAGGGTAGTTGGTAATTATTAGGACACTGGTCCAACAGTCTAGTAGTTAATGTGTAGGTGTATTTTTGTATTTCCCATTTTGCTGACTTGGTCTTTAGTCATGGTCCACTGAGTTTTATGCATAGCTCACTATTGGTTGTGGGATTAGTAAGCTCAACTTTTGTCAATATATATCCCATTGTAACATTGCATTCTTTGCTTTAATGGAGTTGAGTGTTAAGCTCTCTATAGAGGATGTAATATAAGTGAACATTTTTTAAAGCATAATACATCAAAATACGTACCGTGATGACTGGAGAAGGTAAGGTAAATCTCTTAAAGACTCTTGAACTTGTCGCCCATATTATCCTGTCACAGATTAGCATGCATGTTAGAGTAATTTCTTGCAAAAAATCTGGACATAAGTTATGAAAATTGGAATGCTAATCATGTGCAACACAGAAGCCAAACAACACAACTATTTTATCCTATACAGAGTGCTTCTGTCAGTATCATACCCCCTGCCCCCTTAAAATCTAAGATCATTATACTTCCTAAGGTGAAGGCTTGAAGCCTAGCATGATGTGTGGATGTACTCGTTGACACACTCACATCGAGACATAGAGAAAGTGACACTAACAATGCTTCAAATTAAAATTATATTGATAAAGAATTAGTTAAATTGTGTGCTGTTTTTGAGTTAAAATTTTAAAGGAAGAAAAATAGAAGATCTACGATTCTAAAATGGATAGTTATTCAAGATGACAAGGAGACTAAATGAGTAAGCCTGAAACAAAAATGAATATGTCCAGCATAGAAATATTCAAGCAAAGTGTTAATAAAGAAGGAGATTTAATAGCCACAGAGACCTGATGCAATATGGTGAACTAACACTCTTAGTTGTGAAGAACTTCCAAATAAAGAACATCTAGAGACAATATTAAGGAAAGCATCCTAACTTTGCAGACAAAGTGCAGATGAAGGACCACTCAACAACATGTAAAATGATGTGTGTCAGTTTGTCACAATAAAGGTGGTGAAAATACTAAGAATATAATGGAAGTTTTTAATGTGGATAATGAAGGGAGGATTATTAAGGATATAGCAATTTTACTGCCTTAACTATTAAAAACAACCAGATGATTCGTCTAACTCTTATGACCAGAAAGAATTAACATGATGAGAAAGACAAATGATGAGTCAAGGATGAGGGAAACTATCAAGCCATTTGACAGAATGCACAGTTATTACAGGAACAAGACAATGAAAAATGATTATGGAGTAAAGTTCAGTTAATACAAGAGATAATGTCAGTTCATGTACATTACAAAAAATTGGAAATCACATGTGAAAAACAGGAAAAAAAAAATGTTATCCTACAAATCGGATGCCGATGATATCTTCATTAAAAAATGAAGTAGACAGTACGAAATGCATGTTTAATTGAGAATAATCAATTATGACAATAGAATTTTTCATTTATCTTCCAACTTCATTAGCTCCTGTAAGTACAGTAATTTCAATTCCTTCCCCGTAGCTATATGTTTGAGAGAATCAGAGGATATGTTTGGCTACTCTCAAAGGACTATGACTGATGCATTCGCATGGAGAGAGATAAATGGACAATAAAGAGATTACTTCAAATCAAATGAAAGGGAAAAATTTAAAGTAACAGTGAATGAGCCATTCACACTTCCCTGCTTTTTCTTTTCTTTTTTTGTTTTTTTCTTTGGAAAGGGATATTGACAAAAAATATTGTAGCCCAGTGGGTCTAGAAGACTAGAATCCACAGTCTTCCCTAGGACTCTTATACTTAAGAAAAGGTTTATCATTTACATAAATCAAAGAAGATGAGGATCCTGATGTTCAGCTCAAACCCTCTTAACACAAGTTCACAAACACTACGATAATGCAAGTCCCACTAAAGTCAAATCAAAATGCTCCACTGATCCTTATGTCCTTGTATTATTATATCAAGAATAACATGATGCATAAAAGTGGAACAGTGATCAAACAATTTCAGAAGCCCCTATGGTCCTATCCTAGAAAGAGGATTAGATGCCCATGTTGCTTGATAATGAGGTGATTAGACCTAGCTGTAGTCCAATTTGCTGTCCTTGTTGTACTAGTAAAGAAAGAGGATGGCTCTTGGCAATTGTGTTGACTACAAGAAACTCAATCAGCAAACAATACAAAATAAATTTCCTATTTCAATAATTCAGGAATTGCTAGATGAACTTCTTAGGGCATGTGTTTTTTTTTTTCTCAAAATTAGACCTTAAGGCAAGTTACCACCAAATACGTGTCAATTCACCTCCCCCCCTTTTGCCCCATGGTTTTCCTCCATTCATTCTTTTTTCTTGTGTAATCACATGTGTTATTTTTATGTTACCTATAACCTATCCAAAGTAGAATACTGAAGAACACTAACACGACATCATAGGTAGCATGAATACCACAAAGGAAAATACATGTGCCCTTCATCATTTTTATATAAAAACAAAAATTCTTTTTCACCACCCTTTTCTTTGTTTAAGTTAATTAATGAGCATTCTGCATCGACTGCCTCATCAGCTAAATCAACCTTTATTTCTTTTATGTTTACAAAATACCATAAAGGAAAATACATGCTCCTTTCATCATTATTTATATAAATACACAAGCTTCTCACCATCCTCTTTCTGAATTCNATAGGTAGCATGAATACCACAAAGGAAAATACATGTGCCCTTCATCATTTTTATATAAAAACAAAAATTCTTTTTCACCACCCTTTTCTTTGTTTAAGTTAATTAATGAGCATTCTGCATCGACTGCCTCATCAGCTAAATCAACCTTTATTTCTTATATGTTTACAAAATACCATAAAGGAAAATACATGCTCCTTTCATCATTATTTATATAAATACACAACCTTCTCACCATCCTCTTTCTGAATTCTAATAGTAATTAACTAACTAGCCACAGTAGCTGATTAGATAACTGAACCTCATTTCTGATACGTGAAATTGTAAGAAAATTTAGTGGAGCACTTGGGCTTGCAATGTCCTAAATAATGGTAATTGTAAAGTACATTTTTAAGGACACTCTTATGTTTGGACATAAACCCAATTACTAAGGTTAGAAACTTCATTCAAGTCCACTGCCTGTGTACTTGAGAACTTAATTCCTGTATCTTGTAGCCCTATTTTTAGTTTCCTGTCATAAGTTAATCCACTGATTATTATTTAATTTCAGTCTGACCAGAATCTTGGTGGATGAGGACTCATTTTTCTTTGACTGTAAGCAAAATGCATACATAATATGACTAGCAGGAGCATATTTAATTAGTAAGTAGAATCCTAGTATTGACCCTAGGTATACAGATGGTTCTTTGAGTAGAATAGTTAAATAATTGCTTACATATCCCTTCCTATAACTTTAGCAAAGTAATCTATCTCTTCTTTGTACTGTCATAATTAACTCAAATAGTTTAGCTATCTAAGAGAACTAGGTGCAGGAATCACAGTATATACAAAATGATATACGTACTAGGTATTGGGGGGGAAAAAAAGGCAAAATCTAAGGACTAGGCTAAGACAATGGAATCATTGCTTAACTAAATTCTTCCTAACAATTTGCCTAAAATATGCTTAACTTGTTGCGTAATCCGGGGTTTTTAAACAAGGCCTAAGACTTACGAACTACACTTATGCTTCAAATCATGAAAATTTTTCTTCTATATGAATGCTTAAGAACTTGCTTTGTCATTTGTAAAGATAACTAAAGTATTAGTAACAACCTCAGGTTTACCTTTTACCAAGGCAAGCTATAATACTTAGATAACGAGTAACAACTCATAAGTATTTAGCAATGCTTCAGCAGACATCAGCTCATCTTCAAACTATTTACATGAAAACCAAGCACAACTGACTATAACTTATTTGTATCCTCAGAGCACATAAATTGGACCAAATCTAGCTATATTAATGGATGTGGAGAATAACGTTGAGACATTTTGATATGACAATTTCTACACCCATTTTCTGTTCTTGATCAAGGCAAGAAAAAACTAAAAATATGACGGGTGCCGAACCGTACAAAATTAAACTACTAATTGCAACTAAATTGTAGTATAGGATGCAACCAGTGTCGTCTCCCAAGGATTCACCAGAACAACTAATCTTTTAAGAACTTAAGCAAGAACAGAATAAGGGGGGGTTTTGTGTTGAATGCAATATACTAAGAATTAAGAAAGCAGTAAATTGAATTTATCAAATAAGAGAAAACGCAATCAACTCAAGCAGGCAACCAAACTCTAATCCATCCTTGTTCACTAAAGATAACCTAGATCTGTTTTAATTCTTGGCTAAGTGTTACCTGGAACCCCTAACAATAACACTTAGAATTCCCACTGATTTACCAATCAGGATTCAATTAATCATGGAATTAAGACTCTAGGCAACCGCTCTATATCACTAAATCCAGATTAATTTAATAACCGAATTATCCAAGTTAACCATATATTAAAGACCTTTAAAGTATGATTATCAATCTGATTACTGTTATGAATCTAATCAACCGATTTAAATTCATACAACTCATGGAATCAAAGTACCATTCAATCACATGAAGAAGGGGAGAAGCAGTAATTCAAATTAAATTAAATCAAACCCGGTTGAAGCACAGGAACTCTGGATTGTCAAGTTTGGCTCCTCTTGAATTGATTACAAACGAACTTAGCCTTCCATGGAAGACTTGAACACAAAGCAAAGGGGAAAAACGAACTAAGCAAAGGAGGCAGCAGCAGCTCAAGGAATTTCGTATCTCTCTGGTTGTGTATATTTGCCTCAACAACTTGAGAATATATACTAGCTGGCTGCCTCCTCTAGGTTTCCTAATGGTTTCCTAATTACAAAATAAACCTAGTTTCCTAAATTATTAATGGTAAAAACATGATCAAGCCCTAGTGTCATGTGTGCTGGCCCAAAAACAGATGTTGGCCCAAATAAACATGCTCTGGTCCAATAGGCAGCCCTAAGGAAAGAAATCAGTCAATGCTGGGCGGAGTGCTGGGCGGAGCAGAAAATCTGGACTGCTTGCACGCGAATTTCAGTTGTCCAGACGCGAGAATCAGCTTCTGGGCTCTTCATATGAAATGTGGAATTTTCTGTCAGCTTTCCAACGAAACTGGAATCGCATCAATCGGACATCTATAGAAAAAGATATGGTGAAAAACGTAAGCAGTGCCAGAATTTAACAGTTAAGCAATTAAAATCTACAAGCACCAACAAGTCCAAATCTCCAAAATATGTCTAAAAGCCATAAAATTCACTAGAAACACACACTAAAAGACTAAGTATAAGAGAAACAAATAGTATAAAATAATGTGTTATCAAAATACATCTGAAACATAATTAAGGAAGGCTCCTGGAAAGGTACAAATATCTTCTTGTACCCTGTTTTAACATGTGTGCATACTCTTTCTCTCTATGTATGTGTGTTGAAACCAGTAAAGTTACCACATCAAAGTGTTCAGGGAATGTCACATGGCAAAATCTGAAGTACTCTAGTAGTCTAAGTAGACACTAGGACTAGCTTGAAATGAATTAATTTTGTGGGGGGACTTCAGTGGAGTTTGTCATATTGTTTTATGGATAACACAGTATTTATGATTTACCTGACTCTCTACTTTTTTTTGGGAGAAAAATAGAAGGTTGCTGATGGATGAAATCACTTCTTAACACCAATTTTCTGCAGAAACAGGAAAATGACAACATGAAGGTTCTATATAAATTCGCACATCACATTCACATACTAAGCATATGTCTATCCCAGTTATTTTTCCAAAACGACTATAGCAGTATGTTCAATTTGACAAAAAAATGCAAATTTTGGACAGTAAAACTTACTCTTATACTGTCAATTACTACTATTCAGTTTCCTATACTTGTGTATCTCACTCTCATCTTTTAAACCAGAATAAAAACAACTTTCCCCCATCACAATATCATGCCCAGGATAAATACTATCTAATGATATGCAAAGAGAACAACTTAAGTTAAGAAACAATTAGTGGTGCTTTGTCTACATAATAGAAACCTACAAATCACGGATGATAATCACATAGAAGCGCCTGAAATCTGAAGCAGAGAGCAATTTGATTAAAATACCAATCAATGTTATTCAGAGAGAAGAGAATTATAAGTAACTAGTGCTTATAATTGTAGTGCTTCCTAATGTACTTAAAAATAAAAATACTAAGCAACCAGTGTTTTTTGGTCGTAAAGTTTTTACTACCTTTAAGCGGAACTGAACATTAAACTAATTAATAAAGCTTTGGGTTAAGCGGAATGGAAAGGAATCCTGATGCTGACCATATAAGAACTCAAATTAATTCTTCCTTTTGAGGACACCATTTGATTACATAGGTTCTTTCCCCAAATCTTGAAATTCTCTTCCTAAGACTTACGAACTACACTTATGCTTCAAATCATGAAAAATTTTCTTCTATATGAATGCTTAAGAACTTGCTTTGTCATTTGTCATAAGTATTCAAACAGAGCTTTCTATTATTACTTCTTCATGTATAATAATTTGATTATATAAAGTAGATTTCAGTTTGCTTTGACAAGCAGAAATTTCAAGTACAACATAAAGATTTATCTTTGTTAAGGCATTTTAACTGTTATGATCTGTCTTAAGAAATTTCACGATCTGTCTTAGCTTTTCACTTCCATTTCTTATTCAAAAGAAGCTTTTCTGATGCAACAAACAGTGATATATATATATATATAAGTCTCTCTAGCGCGNGTTCCTGCTTTGCACAGTTTAATAGGAATGTGGTAATTTTTCTTTTATTAGGTAGATCTTAGGAAGTAACCTTGGATTCCTTTTTCTGATTAAATGTATGGGAAATAATATATAGATTTCAACTTTGTTACTACTATCTTTATTAGATGATGTACTTCTTGCTAAACAAATTTTATGTTGTAAAAGATTATTGCTAACATTCTATATAATTTTATGTGTAAACATGCAAATAGGTCAAACTTAAAAAATGAATTAACTGGCAGATTTTAGGTGCCGTGTGGGTATTATACCTATAGAAACATATGGAGAGTTAAACTTCCAAGAGACTCTGTTTTATTTGTCTGCCTCAATTAGCACTGACCATGATCTTAGCTCTTTAATATAAAGAGACATTTAACAAATTATTATTTTGATTATAGATTACTTTTTCCGTTGGTGAGAATTTCCATAAAATTTTAGGATGCTAACTAATTCTGAAATATGATTTCTATCAAGTTTATCCATCTTAGAATGTTTACTCTATGTTTCATTTTAATTAAATTCTTTTGAGTTCTCATTCTAATTATTTCTTTCCGTTATTTTTTATGGAAAATAGTGATCATATACAAACCCTTTCAATTTGAAAAATATTCTATTGGTAGATATCTTGATGATAGTAGGTTAAAATACATTACAAGGTATTACAAACTTGCAAGTATATTGTGTATGAATTTAGCTACTCTAAAATTGGGATGAATACAATAAGTTAAAATGTATTGTTTTAATCGGTCATGTATGTGAAAAAGGACCACAGCAAAATAGCAAACTATGGTGATTATTTTGTTATTGGGGTCTTCCAAAGGATAGAAAGATAGGGTGGTATTCTGGATAAGGAATAAGAGAGAACAAATAGGTGTGTTTGAGATTGAAGTAAAAGTATCTCATGTTGAATAGTGGTTGAGATAAGCATATAGGAAATGGTGAAGTAAAATGATTACATGTGTAATCAGAAGAAAAAGATAATAAAGGGATGTGTGTAGGGAAAAATGAAGTTTTGGATGGAAAAAATTAAAAAATTGAAGCATCATTGAATAACACATGAAAAAAAATAATTATTGCAGTATCTTCTGCAACTCTTCTACTTTAATATAATTTATAGATTTATAAATTCATTTAATCCATCAGGTCTACCTACTAAAGATGATGGTATGAAAAGAAATGGGGGGAGACAATTAGAGTAGAAACAAGATTATCCACACAAGATAATGGTAGTGAAAAGACATCATGGTATAGCAAGAATAAGGCTAATATGGAATTAGATAGAAATTTTAAGTTTAATTCAATGAAAGAAGTTTCAATAAAAATGAAAGATTATTCTTTTCATTCTCATGATTAGGTTCCTTTTCTTTTTAGAAAATGATTGCTCAGAGAATTGACTAGGAATGTAAAAAATTAAGACGTTTCATTTTGATATTTAAATAGATACTATGGTCAAGGTTGCTCTATTTTTGTTAGATAAGTTCCTATTTTTAATAAATTTTGCAGGTGATCTTCAACATGTTGTGGCTAGGCATTTCTTGAAATGCATTATCATTAGCATTATTAGCAATTATTATCACATCCATATATGGAGACTTTGATATGGAAATGTTTGTGTTTTAGATAAGATCTCTAGGGTGCCACTTGCTCAATATAGTGATATACAAGACATATTTGTGTGGAGAAATACCACAGCTAGGGTTTTTAAACAACAGAAGCTAGGTATGATTGGTTAATATCTATGAAAAATCATATGGATACCCAAGGGTGGAATTGGGTTAGGAGGCCTGTGGCTCCAGAAAAAATTCAAGTTTTTCTATGGCTAATCCTTCATGACGCCATACCCACAAATTGGTTTCGTGCTTGCAGACACCTTAGTCAAAATTCCTTATGCAACCAGTGCAAATCTGATATAGAAAATATAATGCATTGTCTTAGGGACTGCTATAAATCACATCTATATGAGTTTTGGAGCAAATGATAGCTTATGGGAACAAGATTTGAATGCTTAGTTTTATAGAAATGGGAATACAGGAAAGGGGATAATAAAGTCACACATTCTCTTCTACTGCACATTGTGGTGTATAAGGAGAACGCACAATGAAGAGGATTTTGAAGGGCGTAGCACTCTGTTGATGGTGAGTGTTAATAAGATCCAAGCAATGGTTTAACTTGCAGTAAACTTTTTTTGGAAAAGCGAGAAAGCAGGAAAGAAAGGTGCGATGGAGATTGATAGTCTCCAAGTATAAAGACCATTAAGCTAAATGTTGGCAGTGGCAATTTTGGGAACCTAGCAATATCAGTTTTTGGAGGGGTTATTCGAGATCATCAAGGGGGTGGCTTGGTGATTTATATGGCTCTATAGGCGTGGGTACCAATTTGAAAGTTGAATTTACTGCAATAAGGTATGGTCTGATACTTTGTTGGGATAAAGGCATCAGAAAACTATGTGTGAATTAGATTCCTAAGAGGCAGTGCAGTTGATAGATTTTGTTGATGTGAGCTTCCATTACTATGGGTGTATTATCAATGATATAATATATTTGCTTAAAAGGAGTTGGGGTGTGAAAGTGATTCATGTGTTAAGATTAGAGTACCAAGGAGCTGATTCATGTGTTAATTGCAATTTATAAGCATATGGTTTTCTTCACGTTTAAAAATATTTTGCATTGCTTAAATTGTAAAATTATAAGAACATTGTATAAAGAAAATTTGAGTGCTTAATATTTTGATCTCTTAAAACAAAATTAGATTGAAATTACAGAGACATTGTAAAAGCACAATCTATGTACTAATATACTATAGGAATCTATTGAACTCAACTCTTACAACAAGGAACCTAAACCTAAGTCATCCATAAAATAGGAAACCAAATGAAAGTACTACAAGTTAAAAGTACATTAACAAGCTGTCTTTAAGGATTAAGGATCCTTATTAAAATTTTCTATGAGTGCATGAAGTTATTTGATTAAAAAGATGAGTTGTTGATTATTTCTTTATTTGATCAGATCACATCTGCTTTCTACCAATAAAATGAAAACAATACACAGAACCATGTGGTGGATGAGATCAAGATGTATTACGATTGCAGGTTCATTTCTACATGTGAGGGTTTGGAGGATATTTTTGTTTGACATTCACCACCGAGATCCACCAGTGGAAATGCTATCGTTTCATATCCCATATGAGCAGTTAGTTGTCTTTTAGGAGATTAATAACCTTGATAATGTGGTGAATAGAACCGGTGTGAACTTGACTGAATTTCTGGATTGGTTCGAGGCAAGTAAGAAATACCCACATGCTAAACATTTGACGTATGCTGAGTTCCTAAATTATTTTGTCTAGAAACAATCGACTAAAGAATGGTTGCCAAGAAAGAGAGGGTTTTTTGTTGGGAGACTATATTACGTTCCACTTAGGTCTGGTGATTTGTATTACATAAGGCTCCTATTGAACATTCAAAGAGAATGCACAAGCTATGAAGACGTCAGAACAATTAATGGGGTTGTCTATGTTACATTTAAAGCAACATGTTATGCAATTAGTCTTTTCGATGATGATAATGAATTTATAAAAAGGATAAAGGAACCAAGCGCATGGGGTTCTGGCCATTACCAAAAGGGCCTATTCGTCACACTCCTAATTTCAAACAACATAAATAGACCATATCTAGTATGGGAACAGACGTGAGAATTAATGTATAAAGATATCATCCATAGGCGGTGGAGACTATTCAATAATCCTGGTAAAACTTATAATGTTATGAAATAGATAGATGTGATATATTTGATAATATAATAGATGTTGATATTAATTTGATAATTATAGAATATATTTTGTAAGGTAGTAATGTATACATTTTTCCCTAAAATGCAATATTATATGACTAACCATGCAAGTATAATGACTCCAGCCCATTTGAATTTGTTACACGACTGAGTATGAGTGATGATGAGCTTACAGACCACACACTTGCAGAGATAGAAATGTTGTTACAGAACTATTGCAAGAGCCTACATGGCTACCCACTCATGCCATTGGCAACAAAGTTCGGTAGTTTATCTAGACAAAACAAACTGGTTTATGATGAGACCGTCTATGATAGAGATAACCTAGCACAATAGCGCACAAAATTATTCTCAAGATTTACAGATGAGCAGAAGACTATGTGTGAGAAAATCAATTCTTTCTATACGGTTACAGTGGAACCGGAAAGACATTTGTCTATAGAACACTATATGCTGCTCTATGTTCCATAGGCAATATAGTGCTGACAGTGGCATAAGTGGTATTACATCCCTTCTCCTTCCTGGTGGTAGAATAGCACATTTTGGATTTTGCATCCCTCTGAATGTCAATGAGGAAACATTTTGTAACACAAAACTAGGTAGTCCTTTGGTAGAACTACTAGTTGCTACAAATTTAATCATTTGGGGCAAGGCCCCTATGATGCATAAACATTATTTCGAGACATTGGATAGAACTCTTGGAGATATATTGAAGCATACAAACATAGAGATATATTGGGCGTACCTATCATGTTATTAAGGAACATAGATCAACAGAATGAATTGTGCAATGAAACGAGACTGATAATCACAACTTAGGAGATATGTGATGGAGGGGAAAATTACTTTTTGTAGTAACATAGAAGAAAATGTGTTCATTTCAAGGATGAACCTGACATCTTCAAATACATCATAAATTATATAGTCAAGACCAAAATCGCTTTTCCACTCTAGCTCTTTTACTCATTCTAGACTCTATTTCAAAATTTCTTTCAACTTGTAAAGAAGCAAAAGGAGTAGAAGAGTGAGGTTCATTTTCATTCAAAATTTCTTGACCCCCACTATTTTTAAGATTGAAAGAAAATTTATTTTTATGAAAACATAGCATCACTTGATTCTATAATCACATTGTGTTCAAGATCAAAAAATCTATATGTTGTACTATTCAAAGTATAACCAACAAAAACATAAGTAGAAGCTTGAGCACCCAATTTAGATCTTTTTGGATCTACAATCCTCACATAGGCTAAACAACCCCAAACTTTAAAGTAACTCAAATTAGGCTTAAGCCCTTTTCTATAACTTGAAAGGAGTTTTAAAAAGCTATTTTGGAAGAACACAATTAAGAATATAACAAGCAGTAAAAACTAAAAATAGCTTTACCCCAAAATCTATATGAAGCACCACAATTTAAAAGCATACAATTTGTAAGATTGATAAGAGTTCTATTTTTACGTTCGGCAACTCCATTAGAAGCAGGCAAATAAGGAGGAGTAACTTCATGAATAATTCCTAAACTTTGAATAAAATTATTCAATTCATTTGATTCATACTCTTTTCATCTATCACTTTGAAAACACTTTATTTTCTTTCCAAATTGATTTTCAACTTCTTTTAGAATTCTTTTTTTAATTTCTCAAACACTTCACTTTTATGTGGCATCAAATATACATAAGTATATTTTGAAAAATTCTCTATAAAAGTGATAAAATATATTTTTTCTCCACGAGTTAAAACACCATCAAATTCACAAATATAAGTATGAATCAAATCTAAAAATTTAGAATCTCTTGTAACACTCTTGTGATTTTTTACAAACTACAAAAATCACATTTTTCAAATTCTTTGTTAAGTTTAGGAATTAATCCTAAGTTACTCATCCTTTGCACATATTTACTATTTATATGACATAAATGCACCCAAAAATTAAAAGAAGAAAGCATATAAATATAACTTGAAGGCATATTATTCATGTCAACATTCAACTTGAACATACCATCACTAGCATACATTTTGCCCACAAAAATCCTATTCTTAGTAATTACATATTGATAAGATTCAATAATTTCTTTGAAGCCAGCCTTATTGAGGAGATATGAAGACATAAGATTCTTTTTCATTTAGGGAGTATAGAGCACATTCTTGAGAGTGAGTACATGCCGAGAAGTAAAGCTCAATTCCACATCATCTTCCCCCAAAATTTTAGTAGTATGGGCATCACCAAGCATTATTTCCTTGGGATTCTCATAAGGTTTGAACACCTTGAACCAATGTTTGTCAAAACAAACGTGCCTATAGCACCAGAATCAACCTACCAAACCTTAAACCCATCAAGCATGTTAATTTCAATAATCATAGCCACAAGTGGCTTTTCGGTAATGTTGGCTTGTGATTAGGCCCATGTTTCCAGTATGTACAATTTTTTTGCAAAATGCCCATGCTTGCCACAAACAAAACATGAAATAGGTTGTAAGGGTGGTTCATTTCTCTTTTCGGTGAAGTTGCCCTTGTTTTGATATGGGTAACTTTTGTACAATTTTTTCATCCCTTTCTTATATGACTTCAAAATAACATTTTGATTCTGACCTTTGGGCAAAGAGTCACAAGTTAAAAAAGCATGTACCTTGGTGGCAGTTTTGGAACTACCATTACCATTTTGAGTCATGAGCATTTCTTGGCTTCTAGCCTCTTTCTCCACTCTAATGCGAATGATCAAACTCTTCAAGCTTGTTTCCTTTTTCTTGTTAAGGTCACTAACACCTCTATCATGTTTGATTTTAGGATCCATGGGAAATAAGTCTCAATTTGAATTATCTTAAAATTGTTGTTCATAAGCCACAAAAATAGAAATAAAATACAAATAATAACAATATGTTAAAGAAAATTATAGATGTGGCACTAGGATGAGGCACAAGTATCTTACTTTCTTTAAGACAATTCACGCCTCTCGTAGGTAATTCTTAGTATCTCCACCAGGTGCAGCAAGTTCTAAACGCATTGTCTCTAGGATACAATAGTCCGGTGACCACATTGTTTATCCTCTAATATTCTGCACAAATAGGAGGAAATGATTCTCTCCAGCACCCTTCTCTACCCAAGTGTTCACTCACATATAACACAACACTTAAGCATGAACACACACACAAGATAGAAGGATTGCACTCTCCATATTGTCTCTAGATGCACAAATATATAGAAGAGGTAGAGATGCTACTCTACTAGATATTAGATAACTACTACTATAACCTGATAAACCAGAACTCTTACTACTAGCTATAAACCAGAACTCTTACAAGTGCATGTGCCATGCACCCCCATGCATCACTGCATGTAGCATGGGTTGGGGCTTCTAGTCCTACTGTTGGTTCTTCTGTGGCCCACCGTATCATTCCCCCACCCTTTCGACTAACTCCTTGTCCTCAAGGATCAATTCTAAAACCTGTTTTACAACTCATGGGATGGTCCATCCAAAGAGGGCGTGTAAGGAGATTTCTATCTTTGCATTTTCGTCCTCGTCCTCCTTTCCTTCTTCAAGGGGTTCATGGGCATCTAGCATGAGGAGTTATAATTTTTTACACCTGTGACCCACAGTGAACCATCCGTCGCAATGAAAACACAAGTCTTTTTCTTGCCGCTACTGCATCTCGGCCTAGGTGAGCTTCTTTACCTCTGGTGGTATTTTTCTTTCTATCAAGGTGTTGGTCGTCTCATGCCCATGCTCAGTAGCTGATAATCACACTTTTATACAATAATTAACCCTCATATTTAGTGTCTTAAATCTCTTTTAGTGCTTAATTGAGTGGGCTTGGCCTTATTTCATAAGTTTGGGTTCATATTGGGCTTAATTGTTTTATTCAGCATTATTAGGGTTTTGATACATTTGTGTATTTTGGGTATATCTTTAGTTCTATATGTCTAAAAATTGTGAATCTTGCCTTGTAGGAAAGCTAAGAGGATTATCTACAACTTTCATTCAGACCTCCAAGGCAATTTCAAAAGTTCAGTGGGTCAAATTTGACCCAGAAGTCAGAGCAGAGATGCTGCCGTTCAAATCTTACCCGCATGCAGAGTTTAGAGCAGAACTTGGGCTGTAGGTGTCGTACCCATTGGAAAGCTGAGACGTAGGGATTCAATTGTTGTGAAGGAGGTTCTCCAAATTATGTCTTTTTGATGGTCTTATTGCCTATCGAAACCAGATGATTAGTCTAGAGACCTCTTAAGAGTTAATTGGGCTTAACTCCCTCAATTCAGGCCCAATAAGGTCCAAACCGAAGCCCATTTGAAGCTGAGATCCAGAGGTTTAAACCTAGGTTAAGAGTAATTTGGGTGTGCAATTAATTTCTGATGTTATAATTAGGTTAAAGGAGGCAGCGTTTTGATGATTCTAGCTAGATAATTTTTAGGCAGCTTTTGTTTTCTCTCTTATATTTTCTGGAGCTCTTTGAACTATGGCCTTCTTCCTCCATTGGAGCTTGGATTTCATGACCATGGATGAGTAGAACTCTTGTAACCAAGTTAGACTCCTGATTAAATTCAGTTTTGTTCTTAAGATTATTTACTTAATTGAATTAAACTTAATGCAATTCTTCTTCTTTGGATTTCTACCTTGCTTTAATCTTTGTATGTGTTCATGGAGATCTTTGTGATTTATATGGATGTTGAAGCAAGAAACATAATGTTGATTGATCAATCTTTAATCTGTGGTAAGAATTCAGAGAAGCTATGTCATGCTAATTGAGTGTTTGATTTCTGAATTAATCACTAATTGCTTAGTCTTTGTGATTACAAGATTAGTGATTGCATGTGATTAATTGAATCCTAAGTGATAATTCAGTAGGAGCAAATTAGTCATAATTAGAGATTTCAATTGTAATTAAACTCAATTAGTAGTGTTGCTGCATTAGGGTTTGATGCTTTATGTTAATCTAGGATGAATCAAACCAGTTTTTGATGGATTTCTAGCTAGGTTACATTTTTAATCAACTTAATTAATCCTTGTTTAATTCTGTATTTTCTAATTTGGCAATACAATTTGTTTCAAAAATCTCCTGTTCTTAATATTGAATTAGTCAATTACACATTGCATTCCTTGAGAGACTTCCCGGATCATGCCCTCTATTACATTCTAATTAGGGGATTCGATTTAATTTAATTGGATTAGCGATAATTTCGACCAAATTTTGGTGTTGTTGCCGGGGAATGTCAATGTTAGTTGATGATTTCAAGTTCCCTTTTTGAATTCTTGTGATTTGGTTCCATTTCCCCTTATTTTTCCTTCATTTTGGCTTGAATTGGTGATTGTCGGGTGCACTGTTCAGCTCAAATTTGTGTGCTCCGATTAACCTGAAACTTGGTCAATTGAAGAAAAATGACCCACTGATCAATAATCATGGCTATTGCCATGTGATCTTCATTTTTAAGTCAAATTCCACTGTTTTGACCACTTTTCCATTTTTTAAAAGATTTTTTATTTGATTTTTGAGTTCCATTTTCATCTAGCTTTCATTCTGTGGTGGTTTCAATTTTTTTAAAAATATTTAGATACCTTTACTAGTGTTATTTTGGTGTGTTTTTTCTTTTGTTTACCGTTTTTGTGTGTTTCTGTTTTTACTTCAATTCTGCCCCCTTGTGTGTGGTAGTCTTGTTTTAGTGTGTTTTGGCATTAGGCCACTTTGTGTGCATGGTGCATGACTCGATCTTCTTGTAGTGATTTATGTGATATTGATTTTGAGATTGATAAAACCTTTCATAGCCAGTTTCGACAATCTAGGAGAAGAGTAGTGATTGATCCTGTTCTTACCCCTATTGTTGCTAATCATGTTGTTGATAATTCTGTTGATAACATGGTTGACCAAAACATAGATCCTAATGTTGATCATGTTTTTAATGATGCTGCCAATAGGGCTGGACATAATATGCATGCTAGAGCTAGAACCCTTAAGGAACTTGCTGCCCCGAATGTGACATACTAACCCTTAGGCATTCAATACCTTGAGTTAGATGCTTCTTTTGAACTCAAGTCCGGATTAATACACTTGTTGCCTAGATTTCATGGTCTTGCAAGTGAGGATCCTCATAGGCACTTGAAAGAGTTCCATGTGGTATGCTCAACCATGAAACCATAAGGCATTCCAGAGGAGCACATCAAGCTCAGGGCATTTCCATTCTCACTAACAGATGTGGCTAAGGATTGGATGTACTACCTGCCCTCCGGTTCTATCACTTCTTGGAATGACATGAAAAGACTCTTCTTGGAGAAATGCTTCCCTGCTTCTAGAACTATAGCTATCTGAAAGGATTTTTGTGGGATTAGACAATCATCAGGAGATACACTCCATGAGTATTGGGAGATGTTTAAGAAATTATGTGCTAGTTGCCCTCATCACCAAATTAGTGATCAACTGCTCATTCAATATGTTTATGAGAGCCTATTGCCTATGGATAGAAGCTCAATAGATGCAGCTAGTGGAGGAGCTCTAGTGGATAAAACCCCTGCTGCAACTAGGGATTCGATTTCTAACATGGCTACCAATTCCCAACAGTTTGGCACTAGGATGCCTCCTACCACTAGAGGAGTCAATGAGCTTAATGCATACCCTGCTGCTGACCAACGGAGGATGGAGCATAGATTTGATGAGTTAACCTCATTGGTGAGACAATTAGCCATGGGGCAACACCTACTACCAACCATGCCACCAGTGCAACCAATCCGAGTTTGTGGCATTTGTGCTTGTACCTCCTACCCTACTGAAGCTTGTCCTACACTTTAAGAGGATGCCTCTGCCTGTCCTAACCAAACAGCAGTTGCAGCCAATGTTTTTCCTAACAAGCCTCAATATTCTCAATCCCAGTATTACCAGCCTCACCAGCCAAGACATTATCCTTTTTCTACCACATACAACCCTGGTTAGAGAGACCATCCTAGCCTGAGATATGGTAACATGCAGCCACAACAATAGCATAGTTCACAGCCTTACCAATTATACTAAAATAGGCCACCAAGATTCCAGAATAGAGTACCACAACCATTCCAACCTGCCAAGGAGCAAGCCACCACCTCTGGCCAAAATGCACTTAGCCTAGAAGAGCTTATGAAGCAGTTGGCAGCCAACAATCTTCAATTCCAATTGAGCACTGGAGCTACCATATAGAATTTGGAGACACATATTGACCAATTAGCTTCATCAATTAGTCTATTGCAAGCTCAAGGTTCTGGCCAACTTCCCTCACAAACCATTCCAAATCCAAATGGGAAGAATGTGAGTGCAATCATCCTTAGGAGTGGCAAGGAAATTCTTGAACCTGCACCTATAGCTACATATTCTAGTAGCCAGAGTAAACCAAGTGTACCTATTGCTGACCCCAGTAGTTCTAGCCACAGCACTCTAGAGATGGCACAACAGCATAAGAACACTCATAATGTTCCTCTACCTTTTCCACAGAGAGTCTTTCAATCCAAAAAATTGGATGAGGCAAAGAAAGAGAGGGAGCTTTTGGACACATTTAGAAGAGTTGAGATCAACATTCCACTATTAGAGGCAATCAAGCAAATTCTAAAGTATGCAAGGTTCCTGAAGGAGTTGTGCATTCACAAGAGGAAGTTAAAGGGCAATGAACGAGTTAGTATGGGCCAGAATGTCTTTGCCTCATTCAACCTATGCCTAAGAAGTGCCAAGATCCTGGAACTTTTACCATACTTTGTGTCATTAGAAACTGCAAGTTTGAGGATGCTATGTTAGACCTGGGAGCTTCTATCAATGTCATGCCCAAGTCATTTTTTCAGTCACTTGAATTGGGACCCTTGCAGCCAACAGGAGAAGTGATCTAACTAGCAAACAGAAGTAATGCATACCCTGTTGGCCTAATTGAGGATGTACGAGTCCGAGTTAATGAATTGTTTTCCTCTGTTGACTTCTACATCTTAGACATGGAGGGTGAATCAACAAACAACAAGAATCCAATCATTCTTGGGAGACCTTTCCTCAAGATTGCTAGAACCAAGATAGATGTGCATTCCGAAACCTTTTCCATAGAGTTCAATGATAATATAGTGCAATTTAATATCCTTGATGCCATGAGATATCCCATGGAAGACCATTCTCTTTACTGCATTGATATTATTGATGAGTTATTTGATGAGGTTTATGATAGTCTTCCCTCTGAATTCCCTGAATTGTTGTTCTTGGATGATTCAATATGTTGTGACTGTGATGGTGATGTTGTTTGCTCAGCTTGCTTAGAGATTACTAAATTGTTAGAGAGCAATGATTCTGTCACAGAGGCTGTTGTAGTAGTTGATGATGAGGCTGCAGTAATTGATGATCCTGCTGTGGTAGTTGATGAGTATGTAGAGATTTATGCAATAGAGGCAACAGCCACGAATTTGCTTCCTTCCATAGTGCAGCCACCCAAACTGGAGCTTAAACCCCTCCCTGAGCATTTGACATATGCATTCTTATAGGAGAATGAGCAGCTACCAGTTATCATTGCCAAGAACCTTCAACCTGAGCAATAGGCAAAGTTGTTGCATATTTTGAGATAGAATAAGAAGGCAATTGGGTGGACATTGGCAGATATACCTGGCATCAATCATTCTACTTGCATGCACAGAATTTTACTTGAGGAAGATGCTAAGTCAGTGAGGCAGCCACAGAGAAGGCTCAACCTCCTGATTCTGAATGTTGTTAAGAAGGAGATAACTAAGCTTCTTCAAGTTGGGATCTTCTATCCAATCTCAGATAGCAAGTGGGTGAGCCCAGTGCAAGTTGTTCCAAAGAAATCAAGAGTGACAGTGGTGAAGAACTAGCATGATGAGCTCATTTCCACTCGAGTTTAGCATAGCTAGAGGGTCTATATTGATTACCAACGCCTCAATCAGGCTACCCGCAAGGACCATTACCCACTTCCCTTCATCGATCAGATGTTGGAGCAGCTAGCAAAGAAGTCTCACTACTATTTCCTAGACGGATTCACTCGTTATTTCCAGATTCACATTGCACCTGAGGATTAGGAAAAGATCACATTCACATGTCCCTTCGGCACTTTTGCATACCAGAGGAAGCCATTTGGTCTTTGCAATGCTCCAGGTACCTTCCAATGTTGCATGATTAGTATCTTTTCTAATTTTATAGAGAACTATATGGAGGTATTCATGGATGATTTTATTGTGTATGGCTCTTCCTTTGATGATTGTCTGGATAGCTTGTCTAGAGTTTTACATAGGTGCATTGAAATTAATCTTGTTTTGAATTTTGAAAAGTGTCATTTTATGGTAGAACAAGAGATAGTTTTAAGGCATGTAATCTCTAGTAAGGGTAGAGGTAGATCCTGCCAAGATTGATATTATATCTTCTCTGCCTTACCCTGCCTGGGTGCAGGAAGTTCGTTCCTTTCTTGGCCATGCAGGATTCTACCGGCGCTTTATCTGTGACTTCAGAAAGATTGCCATCTTGTTGTCCACCTTGCTGCAAAAGGATGTGGATTTCATTTTCAGCCAGTCCTGCAAGGATGCATTTGATCACCTCAAGAAGGCTCTCACTTCCACTCCTATCATCCGACCGCCTGACTAGACGCTGCCATTTGAGTTGATGTGTGGTGCATCCAACTATGCAATGGGAGCAGTCCTTGGGCAGAGGGTTTGTAAGGCCCATCATGTCATTTACTATGCATCGAGGACGCTTGATTTTGCCTAAGCGAATTACGCCACAACAAAGAAAAAGCTTTTAGCAATTGTCTTTGCTTTGGATAAGTTTAGATCATACTTGCTTTGTTCTCATGTGGTGATTTTTTCTGACCATACAGCACTCAAGTTTCTCCTTAAGAAACCAAAGGCCAAACCCCGGTTAATTCGATGGATGCTCCTTCTCCAAGAGTTCAACCTTGATATCAAAGATAGGAGCAAAGTAGAAAATGTGGTTGCTGACCACTTGAGCCGGATTGAAAGAGATTCTGATTCATTTCCCATCTAAGATTCCTTTCCTGACGAGCAGCTTTTAGGGTTACATGGTGAGTTTCCTTGGTTTGCTAATATTGTTAATTATCTAGTTGCTCATGCTTTGCCTACACACCTCACACGTGCACATATTGATAAATTAAAAAGTGAGGCTAAATATTATGTTTGGGATGATCCTTATTTGTGAAGATTCTATAGTGATCAGATAATTAGGATATGTGTGCCTAACCATGAGTTCCATTATGTGCTTACTTTTTGTCATTTCTATGCTTGTTGAGGCCATTTTGGTCCTTAGAGAACAGCTAGGAAAGTGTTAGATTTTGGTTTATATTGGTCCACTCTATTTCATGATGCCTATGTCTTTTGTAAATCTTGTGAGTAATGTCAAAAAGTAGGGAATATAACTCATAGGAATGAGATGCCCCAACAACCTTTGTTGTTCTATGAGCTTACATTTATTTTTTTAGGTCCATTTCCTGTTTCCTTTGGTTTTGTTTATATTTTATTGGTTGTGGACTATGTTTCCAAGTGGGTGGAGGTCATTCCCACCAGGACTAATGATTCTCATGTGGTTGTAGAGTTTGTTAGATCACATATTTTTTACAGGTTTGGCATACCCCGAGCCATCATTAGTGATCAAGGATCCCACTTCTGCAACTGGCACATGAAGACCTTGTTGAGCAAGTATCGAGTTTTCCACAAGACTTCCACCCCTTACCACCCTCAGACAAATGGCCAAGCCGAGGTCTCTGATCAAGAGATCAAAAGGATTCTAGAGAAAACTGTGAGGCCGAATAGAAAGGATTGGGGCAAGAGGTTGGATGATGCTTTATAGGCCTATCGGACCACCTACAAGACACCTATAGGCATGTCGCCTTATAGGTTTGTCTTTGGCAAGACGTGTCACTTACTAGTGGAGTTGGAGCATCGGGCTTATTGGACAGTTAGGGCTTGTAACCTGGACATACGTCTAGCCGGAGTCGAGAGGAAGTTGCAACTTCAAGAGTTAGAAGAACTCCGATTAGAGGCCTATGAGAACTCTCGGCTGTATAAAGAAAAGACCAAGGTCTTTCATGATAAGTTGATCCTTAGGAAGGAATTCCAAGTGGGGGAGAAAGTGCTCCTCTACAACTCTCGCCTTAAGTTATGGCCAGGTAAATTGAGATCCCGATGGGTGGGCCCCTTTGTTGTCACTAACACTTTTCCTTATGGTATAGTTGAAATTCAAGAGGTGACCATAGGAACGACCTTCAAGGTGAATGGCCATAGACTCAAGCTATTTCATGAAGCTCAGGAGAGTTTGGTAAAGGAAGTGGCTTTGCATGATGCTGTCTACCCACCTTGAGTTTCAAGGGAGTTCTCTTTCTGATTATGTTTCTGTCATTGTATTCTATTTTCCATTCAGTTTTGCTGTTTTTATTCTCATTCTGCACATCTTTCCATTTTTTCCTTTTTGCATTTTTCATAGCACTTTAAGAATTATAAAGGTTGTGAGCTTGAAGCAATTGTCATTTTGAGGTTTCTAGCATGATTGAATTATTTCTTACATTGTTTAGTTAGTTAGTTTGGTGATGAAATTTGTTGTGATGGATTGAGTTTGATAGTGCATACCTAGTGAGTTTTTGAGCCTATTGTCATTCTCTATTTCTTTCTTGTGTGCATTGTGCTCATGGATGTTTGATGCTCTAGAACTTGCTTTGCTTCTTTTTGAAATTACATTATCATATGCATGCATGAATGTGATGAAGGCCATCTTTTCTTTGTTTTATGCTAGTTAGCCAAATAGCCTACCTAACATCTTTTCCCTTGTTTTTCCCCTTGAGCCTAATTTTCCCATTCTTTCATGTACCTCATTGCAAGCTTTTAGTGTAAAACCATGTTTCTACCTAGAATAGGGAGTATGAAAGCATTAGTTTAATTTTTGATGAGTTTCTATTTGTTCGAGACGGACAAAGTTCTAAGTGTATGGGGGAGGATTTGTGCAAATTGAAAGAAATGTGAAAAGAAAAGAAATAGTAGCAAAAGAAAAGAAAGAAAATTCTGTTTAAAAAAAAAATCAGAAAAGAAAATAAAAGTAGTGGTTTGCCTTCCAAAGAGGAAGAAGTGTGTAAAGAAATTTGCATAGAGCTTTTGGGTGAAAATTTTTGTGCTTAGTGTTGGTTTTGACTCATCATTCCCAATGTTCTCATGCTCTCTTTGGTTTTAACTTGTCATATCCATACTTCCTATTACATTCTTTCCCTCTCCTTGGCCCCATTACATCTTTAAATAAAGTCCTTCTGATTTGTGCATGCATGTATTTGAAGTAGATTAGAAAATAAGCAAGCTTATGGTAGTGCAATTTGTCATAAGATATTTTTGAGTGAAACACTTGCCCTTAAATACTTGAGGGATTGAGAGTAAATCTTGTGAGGCTCTATCATTTTTAGTCTATTCAATTCTATTGAAATCACCATGTTTGTTGGTTGAAAGTGCAAGGAAGAAATTCATGAGTGTCTTTAATCCTTTTAAGTTTTGAGTGTTCTTCTTGCTCATTTAACTTTTGCATTCTTATTCTTGTTTGGAAATGTCTCTTAGCTGTTTTCCTTGTTCCCTAGTTTTACTTTTAGTTTGCCCAGGACGAGCAAAGGATAAGTGTGGGGGGATTTGATAATCACACTTTTATACAGTAATTAACCCTCATATTTAGTGTCTTAAATCTCTTTTAGTGCTTAATTGAGTGGACTTGGCCTTATTTCATAAGTTTGGGTTCATATTGGGCTTAATTGTTTTATTTAGCATTATTAGGGTTTTGATACGGTTTCTGTATTTTGGGTATATCTTTAGTTCTGTATGCCTAAAAATTGTGAATCTTGCTTTTTAGGAAAGCTAAGAGGATTATCTACAACTTTCATTCAGAACTCCAAGGCAATTTCGGACATTCAGTGGGTCAAATTTGACCCGGAAGTCAGAGCAAAGATGCTGCCGCTGAATCTGACCTGCATGCAGCGTTTGGACCATAACTTGGGTTGTACGTGTCTTATAGACTTGAAAATGATTCCATTGGAAATCTGATACGTAGGGATTCAATTGTTGTGAAGGTCAGTTCTCCAAATTATGTCTTTTGAATGCTCTTATTGTTTGTCGAAATTGGATGATTAGTCTAGAGACCTCTAGAGACCTCTTAAGATTTAATTGGACTTAACTCCCTCAATTCAGGCCCAAACCGGAGCCCATTTAAAACTGAGGTCCAGAGATTTAAACCTAGGTTAAGAGTAATTTGGGTGTGTACTTAATTTCTAATGTTATAATTAGGTTAAAGGAGGCAGCGTTTTGATGATTCTAGCTAGATAATTTTTAGGCAGCTTTTATTTTCTCTCTTATATTTTCTAGAGCTCTTTGAACTATGGCCTTCTTCCTCCATTGGAGCTTGGATTTCATGACCAGGGAGGAGTAGAACTCTTGTAACCAAGTTAGACTCCTGATTAAATTCAGTTTTTTTCTTAAGATTATGTACTTAATTGAATTAAACTTAATGCAATTCTTCTTCTTTGGATTTCTACCTTACTTTAATCTTTGTATGTGTTCATGGAGATCTTTGTGATTTATATGGATGTTGAAGCAAGAAACAGAATGTTGATTGATCAATCTTTAATATGTGGTAAGAATTCAGAGAAGCTATGTCATGCTAATTGAATGTTCGATTTTTAAATTAATCACTAATTGCTTAGTCTTTGTGATTACAAGATTAGTGATTGCATATGATTAATTGAATCTTGGGTGATAATTCAGTAGGAGCAAATTAGTCATAATTAGAGATTTCAATTGTGATTAAACTCAATTAGTAGTGTTGTTGCATTAGGGTTTGATGCTTTATGTTAATCTAGGATGGATCAAACCGGTTTTTGATGGATGTCTAGCTAGGTTACGTTTTTAATCAACTTAATTAATCCTTGTTTAATTCTGTATTTTCCAATTTGGCAATACAATTTGTTTCAAAAATGTTCTGTTCTTAATCTTGAATTAGTTAATTACACGTTGCATTCCTTGAGAGACTTCCCGGATCATGCCCTCTATTACATTCAAATTAGGGGATTCAGTTTAGTTTAATTTGATTAGCGATAATTTCGATCAGTAGCACGCTCGCTGGTGTGCATTGGTCTAGATCATCGAGCATGCAAGTCATCTCACATTCTGGTATAGTCTATTGCCTCACACAATGTTTTAGGTCTCTATATTCCCACTTCACCGGCAAGCTCTTCCTTCAGTCAACCCACGAAGGCACCAATTAAAGCCTTATGGGGCCAATCTTGTACTTGGTTAGCTAGCCGCTCAAACTCTTGTAGGTAGTTGCGTATGGGGCCAGTGTGTTTAATCTGTGTGAGTGCTTCATCAAAGTCTTCAAATTCTGTAGGGCCAAATCGAGTTATCATTTCCCATTCGAATACTTCCCATGTCACCATTATGTTCTTTGTCGCGTACATGTGTTGCACCCACTGTAACCATTGGTTGGCTTCCAATCGTTGCGCACAAATCAAGGAATATAATTCCTTGATCAAAGCATAAAATAATGGCCACACTTGAATTATTTGTCACATCATTTCATCTGAGATGAAAAAATAAACATCGTTAACCAAAACTGCCATTACTCTCTCTCTCTCTTACTTCATCTGGTGGTTCTTTAATTGAGTTGAATGTTGTGTGCATGAGTAAAAGAAGTAAGACGTACATGACGTGAGTGAAGGAGGATTGTAGGAAAGAAAGAAAGATGGGAGAAGAAGGGAGAAATGAAGAGAGGGGAGGAGAGAGAAATGGGGACTGTTGTAAAGAGAGATATGGTGAAAGGCAAGAGAATGTAGAGAGGGAAATTTGAGAAATATATATTTATCCTTTTACACATTTTACAAAAATCACTAAAATAGTATATTCAGCAAATATTTCTAACATATGTTAGAAAAATAGAGCTTTGTATATGTTTTAGAGATAGAGGAGAGGATAGATATATTTTAAGAGAGTATTTAAACTTATACACCAAACCCTTTAAAGAATTTGGATCCTAAAAATAAAGAATGCCAAATGTAGAAACAAAAAAAGGATCCAAATCCTCTGAAGTATATATAAGAAATATCATATATACCAAACCCAATACATTTATGGGTTGGTGGATGGCGGCCACATAAACACTCAACAGAGACACTATGGCCATTCTAGATGGGATCACGATTCGTAAGTATGATTCCACCATTAGCATTGCAGATATGGAACGGATTCTCTTAACTACCTGAACCACTTTTACACCAAATCCTCTCTCTTTTGCCTGAAACAGAAGTAGCTCGCACAGTTTTTCTGTCCAAGACTTGGCGACGTGCATGGAAGTCACACCTTGGATCTTCAACTTCAGTTTCTACTTCTCTTATGGTGATTATTCTTCTTATGATGATTATCTTAAATCCAGAACTAGGGATGAAAGAAAAATAATACTGAGTTCTTTCAACGAGATTCTGTCAGTGCTTAACCAACACAACCACAAGGTTTTGTTTATTGAAAGATTTCAATTGTCTTTACCTCATTATGTACCTGAATCTGAATCTCATGTTTCAAAGATATTGGACTTGCTTACCAAACATAGTATGGGACAAATTGAGATCCAAGTTGCACCACATATCGAAATGAACGGGTTTAGTAAACCCAGCAAATTTTAGATATAACTATAACCCTTTACCTTCAAAAATTATAGATACCAAATTATTAACTGAACTAAATTTAAAGGGCTTTTGCTTTAAGGAAGGAATGTTCAGTGGTGTGGAAAAGTTCACTAGTTTAAGGAAGCTATCATTGATTGATTGTGTTCTAAATCCGAAGATAACCTATGATCTCCTAGATTGCTGCCCTTTGCTTGAGATATTTCACTTGCACTACTATGCCGGAAAGGCTTTTGACTGTCTTGAAATTTATAGTAATTCTAAGCTTAAGGAGGTTTCTCTGAAGGGATTCACTAGATAGGTGCAGATTGAACTACCAGACCTTGAGACTTTCTCAATTTTCTTTTACTACAATGGGGATATCTTTAACTGTCCTAATCCGAAGACATTGAAAATTGTTTGTGGTTGTATTTCCAATGAGATGATCAATGAATTTTTTTCAAAAATTCCCTCCTTAGAAACCTTGATTTTGGATGGTAAGCCTTGCTAAAAAAGGATTGAAATTTCAGCACATCAATTGAGAGGATTAACATTTCTTTTGTGAAAGAAAGAGAAGAAAGGGAGAGAGAAAGAAAGAAAAACCATTAAAGAAGGAGAGAGTGAACAATAGAGAGGAGAGAGTGTGCAAAAAAAGGTCTCACCAATATGCAAACAGTGGGGTCCCTCTAATCCCGCCAATACTCATTGAGCAAGACTCCTCCTTTAGGGTTTGTTTGGGAGTTAAAATTGGGGGGAAATGAGAGGAAAGGAAAGGAGTATATGTGTCTATCCCTTTGTTTGGGAGTTCAAGATTAAAAAGGAAAAAGAAACCAAGGAGTAACATCAAACCCCCACATTCCTTTTTGCCTTTACTTTTGTGCTCCTTCAATTTGGGGGATTTAAAGAGAAAAGAATAGTAGTTTGCTATTATACCTCTATTTATTTCTTCAAATTCTTTTTCAAATACTATTTAGATAACATTATTAAATATATTTACTTTATAAATAAAGAATAAATTTGTAAAATTATAAATTTTTATTTCTTTTCTTTCATTTCCTCTCATTTTGCTCATTTTAATCATTTAAACAAATAAGAAGAAAACTCCTCTATTTCCCTTCCCTTCCCTTCATTTCCCTCTCTTTCCTCTCATCTCCTTTCCTTTCCCCTCACTTCAAACTCCCAAGTAGAGCCTTAGATTCTTGCATGTCTGTTGAAATTGGCACGAATTCCACTGCTTGTAAGCTGGCATGACCAAGTTTGTTATTTTGTGACATTATATTTTAATCAAAATAGTTCATTTGTGTAAATAATTTGAAAACAATCATATTTGCATAAATAATTTATAAAACAACATTTTTTTGGTCAATTAACCTATGTTTTGGCTCATGAGTTGGTAAAGGAATATTTTTTTTATTCTTAATAATAACACTAAAGGAAGTAACTAACTCAAATATTTCAAAGTGAATTTTTCATTGAAAAAATGATTAAGAATTTGACCTCCCCAATTTTAATTTAATACATCTTAAGAGTTTCTCAATTTGAGTTTTCTTGATGTCCAAGCTTGTAATATATTATGTTTTACAAAGATTGTGATTGCTGACAAGACTTGTATAATTATTTGTATTGAGAAATTATTTGAAATATGAGGATGAATTTGTGAGGTAACTTACTCATGGTGAAAAGTGAGTACAACCTCAATTGTAATAGAAATTTTTTTTTTTTTNTTTTTTTTTTTTTTTTTTGATAGTGAATTGATCTCTTCACATCCATAGGCGTAGCTAGTGTGAGTTTGTTGATCATGTTATGTTAAATGTTTTTTTGTCATCAAACCGATGGAAATAAATTTTTAAGTTGGCATATGGGAGAAGAGGATTCAATCTTGGGACCTTAAATTTTTTTTTAGGAAATCTTTGACTAATTGTGCTTACGCTCTTTTATCACCAGAATATCAATGCTTATTGGAAGATTTGATTCTCACAATTTGCATATTCTACAATTTTCTATGAATAAATATGAGACCTAGCTAACATCTCATATCTCGCATACCCGAGATATTAGACAAGAACAAAAACAAAAGATACAAAGTATGTAGGAAATTCGTACAAAAGATGTGTATTTTAAATCCTACACACGAGGTGAAAATCTAACAAGATGATGCCATAGGTGAAAATCTAACAAGATGATGCCATAGGTGAAAATCTAACAAGATGATGCCAAACAGATTTGTTCTAATCATGTATTAAAACTTGTGAATAACTAAAACTAGGTCAAATTATCAAACTCAAATGAGATTCTTGAATGCCCAAATATAGCTTACTAAAATTAATCAATTGGTTCTATCAGCACCATTTTGCAGTTCTGGTGTTCTCAGACTAAATAAGATGACATTAGATTCCAACTAATTCTCATATGTGAAGGCATTGTTGCCACAAATCGCAGAACATCAGGTTTGGAGCTATGTGAAAGGTGTAGTTCTTCTGGTCTTTTACTCAGAACATGCATAAACTTGGCAATGTTTGGAATTACCAGTTCTCTATGGTGAAGATGCAACAGGGGGACCTTTGATAAAACGCTTCCCTTCTGAACATCCAGGCCTTCTGGCCTCCGTAACTTGTAGGGTTTCCCGGTCGTCGGTTCGATATCAACTCGAGGCATTTGTTTCCATCGGCTGTGCACAAACCAGCCGTACTTGAAGTCACCCACTATTGGTGTGCCAAGTGCCTCAGCGCAGTGAACACGCAACTGCAGAAAGAGAACAGAAAACCAATGAAACATAAAAGAAGCTGCTTTAACTCAGCACCCATATAGCAATACATTAAAGGGAATTGAAAACACTCCAAGCAACTACTTTTCTTTTAAGATAACCACTCCAGACTTTATTTTAACAAGGAAAAAAAATCTCAGACGCAATTAGCAGATACCTGAAGAATTCTCTAACACAAAAGAATGAATCAAGTATTGCAAAATGCAAATATTTCCATACCAACTGTCATCTGTAACATGTGAATTGTGAATAATAATATAACAAACAGAATTGTAAAATCCCTTGAAAATCCTTGCAGTATAGTCAAAATGCAGTGTATTTTAAGTTGATAGACATTTAAGCAGTGATCATATAATTCCATTGTACAAATCACTTCAAATATAAGACCTGCAGAATCCAGTATTATCAAGGCCATGGCCTCAAAAGACCAAATGAAACAAACCAGTTTGCTGTGAGTTACATGAAAATTTCATCCTTTTAAGATGAAGTAGGAAGTTAAAATTTGCATAACTTTAATGCAAGACAAACTGTGCAGAGGAAAGAAAGCATTCTTAGATACTATATCTATCCCCACCCCCGCAACAGCCCGTCTTCTCTTTTCTTTTTTCTATATGCAGTCACATACAAGGAATATAAACTTGAGAAACTAAAGAGCTTTGAAATGCAAAGTATACTTTGAGAAGTTAAAGATAGTACCACCATTTTTACCAGCACATCTTAATCAAATACTGAAAAAAGAAAGAGCTGCATCCAATATACCTGATGCTTCCGGGAAGTAAGTGGGCGCAGTTCAATCCATGAGCATCCATTTATCATTGGACCAAGTACCCGATACTCAGTTATTGCTTCTTGGCGAGCTTCTATACCTGATTGGTGGGCCAGTATTACCCTCTCAGTCTTTCCATCATCCAAAAGCACCTACAATGAGGAATAATAGAAATCTGTTGGAGAGTATCTCGGGTCATTAATTAGCATTTAATGTGATTAGGAATTTAATGCAATTAGTTGTAAATGTGCTGTAAATGTGTTGACTAATAAGGGAATCCATGATTGATAGATTTGGTAGGTTAGGAGTAATTTCCCCAATCTTTCCTTTTATTACTCCTAGAATTAGGCTAACTTCAGTGTACATATTCTGTAATCCCGAGATTAGAAAGACAATAAGGAGAATTCATTCCTTAAGCCTCTTTGTTCATGGTATCAGAGCCAGCAATGGCTGAAGCTGATTCCCTTCACCAAACCCTTGAAGCTACCTCGTCTGTCAATCAACAAGGTATGCCTATGCCAAACCCTTCAACATACCCCTCCCTCGAAAACCCTTCCCTTCAAATTACCCAGCACAAACTCAATGGAAACAACTTCAGAAAGTGGTTCCAATCTGTCTTCCTCGTGATTAAGGGTAAAGGGAAGGCTGGGTATGTCACAGGCGATACTTCCATGCCCCCTCCAACCGATCCTCATTTCAGCACATGGGATGCTGAAAATTCAATTGTTATGGCATGGTTAATTAATTCCATGGAGCCTAGAATTGGGCGAACCTACCTGTTCTACAAGACTGCCAATGAAATGTGGGAGGCAGTCAAAGAAATCTACTCGGACATGGAAAATACCTCACAATGCTTTGAGGTTAGATCCAAACTTCAGGAGATGAAACAAGGGAACAAATTAGTCACAGAGTACTATAGCTCCTTGACTGAGTTATGGCAGGAGATGGACTTATTCCATGAAATCAAATGGCATTGCATTGAAGATGGAGTTCAGTTTTCCAGGATGGTGGAAAAGGAGCGTGTCTTTGACTTCCTACAAAGTTTGAACAAAGACCTAGATGAAATTAGGGGAAGCTTATTAGGACAGAAACCTTTCCCTACAATTCAAGAAGTGTTTGCTGAAGTTAGAAAGGAAGAAAGCAGAAAAAGAGTTATGCTCAACCCCTCCTTTGCTGAACCAGATGCATCCACACTCAGTTCAGCCCTAGCTACTCACCAGAACAAGCCAAACTTCTTCGGTCAGAAAAATCAGAGAACCAAAAAGGAAGGTGGAGAGCAACTATGGTGTGACCACTGTCGCAAGACAAATCATACCAGGGAAAATTTCTGGAAACTCAATGGTAGACCAGCCGGATGGAAGCCAAGAAATCAGAGAGAACCCACTAAAGCCTTTGCAGCAGAAGCCTCTATTGACAACAGTAAAACTGGTCAACTCAGCCTAACTTCTGAACAGGTTAAGGTACTGCAGAGAATACTTAGCCACCAAAAGATCCTAACAGAACCAGAAAATGCTCCTTCCTCTTCAAGTGCAGCAGTGGCTCATCAAGGTAACACACTCTCTTCCTTTTTCACTAAGGCCGAGACACACCTAGACTGGATCATTGACACAAGTGCATCAGACAAGATGACTAGCAATCGAGACACCTCTACCTATGACACATGTGGGGATGATATTCAAATTACTGTGGCAGATGGACAAACAGTAAAGGCTAAAGGTCATGGTACTGTAGAAATCTCAGGACTAAACTTAAAACCAATCCTACATGTTCCAAATCTGAAATGCAATCTGGTTTCAATTAGTAAACTCACCAAAGACCAAAATTGTGCAGTAACATTTTTTCCTTCTTTGTGTGTATTTCAGGACCTATCTTCGAGGAAGATGATTGGCAGTGCTAAGGAGCGTGATGGCCTCTATTTTCTCCATGATACTAGTTCTTCCTCCAAAACTCAATCACTTGAAAGTGTCTCATTATCTACTGTGTCCAATTTTGAACTTATATAGCCTTGGTCATCCTAGCTTTCCTTACCTTAAATCATTGTATCCCCACTTATTCATCACTAAAGATGTTTCTAGCTTTCTGTTACGTAAAAATATTCAGGCAAACACACAACAGAGATAAGAGAATAAGTCACTGGAATTGTATAGCACTCAACACCTCTGCCACTGCAGGGTAGTGATAATACAGTCCTTGGACCTCGAAAGAGAGTAGTCTCTCAATTCCTAATCATAAGACACAAAATGACTGAATACCCTTACCTCTCTCTGCCCCCCTCCTATAACACCCAAACTCCCCATGCTCACACACGTGACTGACCCTAACTAACTTCCCCCCACTTCCAGACCACTCTTCTTCCTCCTCTCATACACTCTCAACCCCTTATGCATGCTTGGACCTGCCACAAACTTAGAAGGTCCACCTTGTTCAGGCCCAACAATACACTCTAATTCTTTTGGGCTAACACTTTCATTTTGAAAATTGCATTGTTGCTAAACAAACAAGAAAAACATATTCCCCTCATTCATAATGATAGAGTCCAGCCCAAAATATGGAGGGTTTATACTAGGAGGAAGAAGAGTGGGGCAGAGGGGAATTCTGTTAGAAAGAAGAGTGGGGCAAAAGGGAATTCTGTTATAGACAATTAGGTTGAGCTGGCATTCGGTTAGAGGATAGGGGGGACTGCTCACGTGAGTTGGGTTAGTCTTAAGGAAGGGAATAGGGAATGAGAGAATGAGGAGAGTTTTACTGTTAGCCTTTGACAGAGAATCCATTTCTCTGAGGAGCTATATGCTCTGGGCCATTGTAGTTAAACATTTGAATTGAATAACACTGCTGAGTATTTTATTCCATTCTCTGGTTATCTATCTCTGGATTTATTAGTTAATTTATGGGTTCCTAATAAATTGGTCCGACCTGCCGGATCCATTTCATTGAGGGAAAGATCAGTTGATTCCTAGAGTGATTTCATGCCACCAAAATTGTCAGACAGAGTGGATGTTTTAGAGGCTGAATTGGCATCGCTGAGGGTTGGAATGGGTGATATGCAGTCTTCATTCAAGTCTGCTTTGATGGACATGCAGCACTCTTTACTGCAAGAAGTTAGTAGAATGTTAACAGGAGTTTCATCTACATCAGGGGAGAAGTCCACCTTGCCTCCTCGGCAGCACCGAGTGGAAGTAGTGCAAGAGGATTCATTAGAGGAATACAGGATGTTAGTACGTAAGGTGTAGCTACCTATGTTCAATGGCACTGATCCTGTAGGATGGATTACCAGAGCTGAAATTTATTTCAAAGTACAGAACACCTCCGAAGAAGTTAAGCTCAAGTTAGCCAGGCTTAGTATGGAAGGGGCTACCATACACTGGTTTAATCTCCTTCATGAAACGGAGGATAATTTGTCTTGGGATAAGTTGAAGAGAGCACTAATCGCTCGTTATGGGGGCCGGAAATTCGAAAATCCTTTTGAGGAACTCTCTACCTTGAAGCAAACAGGAGCTGTAGAGGATTATATCGAGAAATTTGAGCTGATTTCATCCCAAGTGGGCAGGTTACTGGAAGAACAATACGCCGGTTACTTCATGAGGGGCTTACGACCCATTATTCGACATCGGGTACGCACACTGAACCCCACCTCTCGACCACAGCTAATGAAAATGGAAAAAAACATTGAAGAGGAGCTGGCCGGAGAAGATGACGCGGGAGAGAAGTAGTTTCGAGGACGATATTGGGGTCAGAGCAATCGAGAATCGGTTCCTCAAAGTGGATCGCGATCCTACCCTGTTCAAAGGGATTTGGGCTTCTCCAACACAGTGGCCAGGCTGCTAACTCAGATGGGTGGAGTTCGGGTCGAACCTGTTATCAATCCGGATCGCATCCTTCGGGTCAAGCATGGAACAAATTTTCTTCTCCGTCTTCAACCATTCCTCCTAGACGCAGTGAGGGAGATCACCAATGACTGCCAGAAAAGGCAACGAGACTTCGCCATATATCAAACCCCGAGCTTATGGAGCGAAGAACTAAGGAATTATGCTTCCGCTGTGGGGAGAAGTACCACCCACTCCACCAATGCGCCGATAAACAACTCCGACTACTGGTATTGGGCGAAAATGAGACTTTGAATTCGGAGGGTGACAATACAAGGAATAAGACTATGCGTCTTGATGGGGTTTTACAAGGGGTGACTGTTGTAGTGCTCATTGACAGTGGAGCAACTCATAATTTCATCTCTACTAAATTAACACAAGCTTTGGGGTTGCTGGTGCAATCTACTGAGAGATTGGGAATTCGACTTGGCAATGGGCATAGAGTAATTGCCCAAGGGAAGTGTACTGGCTTGATGCTTCAGTTTGGGAATATCGAAATTCAGATTGATGCCTATGTCTTAGACTAAGGAGGAATGGATATTATTTTGGGTGTGGCTTGGTTGAAGACACTTGGGAAAGTGTTGATGGATTGGCAGGACATGACCATGGAATTTCAAATAAAAGGGAGGAAGGTTATTTTGCAAGGCAATTCTGGAAGCTTTGTGACATCCAAGAGCAAGCAGTTTGGGTTCCCAAATCCAGCCTCATTACACAGCTTTTTGGAGGCAAGTTATTTCGAAGCAGGGGGGATTAGGTGGACTAATACTTTTATTGCATTAGAAGCTGAGGCACGGAATAAATTAACAAGGCAACAGCAACAAGAAATGTCAATCTTGATGAACAAATTTGAAGTTTTTTTTCTTGCTAAAAAAGGGCTTCCTCCAAAGAGAAATTGTGTGCACTCTATTGCACTGGAGGAAGGGCAGGGGCCAGTCAATGTGAGACCCTATAGATATCCTCACCACCATAAAGAAGAAATCGAAAGGCAAGTGACTGAAATGCTCCATCCAGGTATCATTCAACCTAGCTCTAGCCCTTTTTCTAGTCCAGTACTTCTGGTTAAGAAGAAGGACAGCACTTGGAGATTATGTGTTGACTATAGAGCCTTGAATAGGGTGACTATCCCTGACAAATACCCAATACCTGTGGTGGATGAGCTCCTAGATGAGCTCTATGGGGCCTGTTATTTTACAAAGCTTGATTTAAAATCCGGATTTCACCAAATACGGGTTAATGATGCTGATGTTTCGAAGACTGCATTCCGTACTCACAATGGACATTATGAGTTTTTAGTCATGCCATTTGGACTCACTAATGCCCCGGCAACTTTCCAAGCCGTTATGAATGATTTGTTTCGTCCTTTCCTAAGGAAATTTGTGCTGGTATTTTTTTATGACATTTTGATTTATAGCTTGGATTGGTCAATGCATCTAGAGCATCTCGAAATTGTTCTTGAGGTTCTGTCCAAGCATCAGTTTGTAGTAAACAGCAAAAAATGCAGCTTTGGTAGGGTGGCTGTGAAGTATCTTGGGCATGTTATTTCTGGTAAGGGAGTTGCAGCTGACCCTGCCAAGATACAAGCGATAATCGATTGGCCAGTCCCAAAAACTGTTAAAGGAGTCCGGGGGTTCTTGGGATTGACTGGTTATTATTGGAAATTTGTGGTTGGATATGGGCAAATTGCAAAGCCTCTCACTGAACTTACCAAGAAGGATAATTTTCAGTGGGGACCAGCAGCATTGAAAGCTTTTCTGGACCTTAAGAAGATTATGACTACTTCTCCTATTTTGGCTCTTCCAGATTTTGCAAGAGCCTTCGAAATAGAGTGTGATGCTTCGGGCACGTGGATTGGAGCAATTTTGATGCAAAACCACAAGCCAATTGCGTATTTTAGCAAGGCATTCTATAGCAGCCATGTATCTAAATCGGCTTATGACAAAGAACTCATGGCCTTGGTCCTTGCGGTTCAACATTGGAGACACTACCTTTTGGGGAGAGCCTTTGTTATCTATACTGATCAGAGAAGTTTGAAACATCTGTTGCAGCAGAAAATAACTACCACAAATCAACAGTCATGGATGGCCAAACTGTTAGGTTACCGCTTCCAAGTAATATATAAACCTGGTCCGGACAATAAGGCTGTTGATGCCTTGTCTCGCCTACATGAGGCTGCAGAGTTCCATGCTGTCATCTCCTCTCCGGTTTGGGTAGAAGGAGACCTTGTTGCTAATGAGGTTCAGCTGGATCCACAGCTTAAACAGGTCATCTCTGACCTGCAAGCAAATCCTAATTCTCGGCCTGGTTTTACTTACCAGCAGGGGGTTCTGCTTTATAAGAACCGTTTAGTCATCCCGGCCACTTCACCTCACATCCAGCTTCTCTTAAGAGAGTTTCATTCATCGCCCATTGGGGGCCCATTCTGGTTTTCTTCGAACTTACAGAAGGGTGGCAGGCAATCTGTATTGGTATGGGATGAAAAGATGCATCCAAGACTTTGTAAAGTCTTGTGATATATGCCAAAGGCAGAAATATGCAGCAACATCCCCAGCTGGCTTACTCCAGCCATTGGAAGTTCCAAATCAAATTTGGGAGGACATTTCTATGGATTTCATAACTGGTCTTCCCAAATCTAAAGGATATGAAGCTATCCTAGTAGTGGTTGATAGACTATCTAAGTATGGCCATTTTATTCTGTTAAAGCATCCCTATTCAGCCAGGACTATGGCTGAACTCTTTGTCAAGGAAATTGTTAGACTTCACGGTATCCCACATTCAATAATCAGCGACCGTGACCCTTTGTTTCTGAGTAATTTCTGGAGGGAGCTTTTCCGAATGCAAGGCACAATGTTGAAGATGACTTCTTATCATCCGGAAACGGATGGCCAAACCGAAGTGTTAAACAGATGCTTATAGACATATTTGCATTGCTTTGCTTCTGAGCAACCAAAAAACTGGGCATACTGGGTGTCCTGGGCAGAATTATGGTACAATACCTCCTACCATGCTTCTACAAGTTCTTCTCCCTTTGAGATTGTCTATGGCAAAAAGGCTCCTACTCTAATTAAGTACCTACGGAGTGAGACAAAGGTGGAGGCAGTGGCTAATGAACTATGTGACAGAGATGAAGCATTGGCACGACTCAAACACAATTTGAACAAGGCACAAATCAAATGAAAAGGTTTGCTGATAGACACAGAACTCTGCAATCTTATCAAGTGGGAGAATGGGTTTTCTTAAAGCTGCGTCCTCATAGACAGCAAATTGTCCATCGAAGAATCAATCAAAAGCTGGCTGCTAGATTTTTGGTCCATATCTGATCTTGGCAAAGTATGGTACAGTAGCTTACAAGTTGAAGCTGCCCCTACATTCAAAGATTCATCCAGTTTTTCATGTATCCCAATTAAAAAGGGCAATTGGGACTTATTCTATTGAACCAGAGCTGCCTAGTGGATTTGAAGTTGAATTGGATGAGAATATAGAACCTGAAGAAACTTTGGCAAGTAGGGACATTGTAAAGGAGGGCACTCCTATCAGGCAATGTCTTGTTAAATGGAAAGGGGGCTCCTCAGATGACACTACATGGGAGGATACAGAGGTTTTACAGCAACAGTTCCCAACTTTCAGCCTTGAGGACAAGGCTGTGCTTCCACAGGGCAGCAATGATAGAGTCCAGCCCAAAATATGGAGGGTTTATACGAGGAGGAAGAAGAGTGGGGCAGAGGGGAATTCTGTTATAAAGAAAAGTGAGGCAAAAGGGAATTCCGTTATAGACAATTAGGCTGAGCTGGCATTCGGTTAGAGGAAAGGGGGGACTGCTCACGTGAGTTGGGTTAGTCTTAAGGAAGGGAATAGGGAATGAGAGAGGGAGGAGAGTTTTACTGTTAGCCTTTGACAGAGAATCCATTTCTCTGAGGAGCTATATGCTCTGGGCCATTGTAGTTAAACCTTTGAATTGAATAACACTGCTAAGTATTTTATTCCATTCTCTGGTTATCTATCTCTGGATTTATTAGTTAATTTATGGGTTCCTAACACATATCAAGCAACAAAACCATTACATCTCATACATAGTGATATTTAGGGTCCAGCCCGAGAACCTTCCCTTACGGGTTCAAGATGGTTTATCACTTTGATTGATGACCATACTCGGGTTTGCTAGGTTTATCTAATGAAAGAAAAATCATAAGCAACCAACATTTTTAAACAGTTTCATAAATATATTTCCACTGCTTTTCAATCCCAAATCCAAATCCTCCATACTGACAATGGAAGGGAATACTTCACCAATGACTTGACCAATTACCTTGTTGGTCATGGGATGCTTCACCAAAGTTCTTGTGTTTACATCCCCAAACAAAATGGAGTTGTTGAACGCAAGAACAGACACTTTTTAGAGGTAGCCCACTCCTTAATGTTTGCTAACAATGTTCCAAACAAATTTTGGGGGGAAGCTGTCCTCATAGCCGCCTACCTCATCAATAGATTACCATCAAAACGACTCAATCTTCATACTCCTATCAGCTGCCTACTAGATACCTTTCCCACAGTTCATCTCCTTCATTCTCTACCCCTAAAGGTATTTGGTTGCATGACATTCATTTACAGTCACAACCCTCATAGAGGAAAACTTGACCCTAAGGCACTCAAATGCATCTTTGTAGGATACTCTTCCACACAAAAAGGGTACAAGTGTTACCATCCACCTCTAAAAAATTCTTTGTATCATATGATGTCACATTTCTTGAAGACCAATCCTTTTATCCCAATGGTTCTCTTCAGGGGGAGAATGTGCATGAAGAAAATCATTGGGATCCAACCATATCTCTACCCATATCACTTGCTCCATCTTCCCAGTCCCAAGAGCCACCTATACCTACACCCTCACCTTCAAACAGTCCTACACCCACACCTTCAAACAGTCCAATTCCAAGTCCCTCCTCAATGGGACATGATCAAGGATTGCATCAAGGGGGAGGACCAATCACCAATGAACCAATCAAGGTTTATTCAAGAAGGCCAAAAGCTCCCCAAGCTGCTCAATCATTGGAACTAGAGCTAAGTCCAGATTCCACAAGTGATGGTACAGAGCTAGTTGATAATTCTGACCTCCCAATTGCCCTTAGAAAAGGGGTAAGAAAGTGCACTCAATACCCTTTGTCTAATCACTTAACTTATACAAAACTGTCTCATGAGTACAGGGCCTTTACTGCAAAATTTGACAGTGTGGACATCCCAAAGGACATTCAGAGTGCACTTCAAGATCCTAAATGGAAGGCAGCAGTTGAAGAAGAAATGGATGCCCTACTGAAAAATGATACTTGGCAAATAGTTGATCTTCCACAGGGAAAGAAGGTGGTGGGGTGTAGATGGATATTCACTGTAAAGTTCAAACCAAATGGAAATGCAAAAAGATACAAGGCAAGATTAGTGGCTCAAGGATACACTCAAACACATGACATTGATTATGAGGAGACATTTGCCCCCATAGCAAAAATGAACTAAATCGACGTATTACTTTCTCTTGTTGCAAACCTTGTGTTAGAATATTAGCTGTAAATACTGTAGTTATTATAGCATATGTTTAGGCTTGTAATTAGCTTATGATTAGGCCCATGATTAGGCCCGTTATTGCTGTACAGTTAGTATAAATAATAGATGTGAGAAGCTAGTCTCACAACCTTTCCACTATTCTCACATGGTATCAGAGCAATTTTAGTGAGAAAAACCTCCCCATTCCCGCTGTGAATTTTTCCAGCGGCGTTTTTCCTCTCCCTGCTGTGTTCATACTCCAGCAGTGTTCTAAAACTAGGGTTTAGTGGCTGTGTCTCTATCCAGTCACCCTAGGACTCGATAATCCCAATTCTGACCCTGCAGTCAACCTCAGAACCTCCCGACCGGCCATTCCCCAGAGACCCGCCGTCAGCCGCCGCCGCACGCGCCCACACGCGCCACTTCACTCTCTGCGCGTGAAACCCACGCGCCGCCAGTTTCTTCCGCGCGTGGAGGCACGTGTCTGCTCCGATCGCCGTGAAATTTTCCAGATCTGTCCTCCGGCGTATTTCCGACCTGTTCTTGCCCTTACTTTGGTATTTTCTGACCTATACAGCATCATAACAGTTCTGCTCCTCTTTGTTAACGGTTAGTAACATCCAAATGGCCTCTTCAGCCAAGGAAACTTCTGGTCACCACTCATTCCTTACTTTTTCTTCTACTCCAACTATCTGTGCTGAGAAATTAACTGGTTCTGGCAACTATATGACTTGGTCAGCCTCTGTGGAGTTGTGGTTTTTAGGTCAGGGCCATGAGGAACACTTAATCAAACAAATGTAGGTGAAGCACTTTCTGACCCAGGCTGGCATAAGGCAATGATTGATGAGATGGCTGCTTTAGACTCTAATAGCACTTGGGATTTGGTGCCTCTACCACGTGGTAAATCCACTGTTGGTTGTCGTTGGGTTTATACAGTCAAAGTTGGCCCTGATGGCCAAATAGATCGTTTGGTTGGTTGCCAAGGGATACACCCAGATCTACGGACTTGATTATGGTGATACCTTCTCTCCAGTTGCCAAGATGACATCTGTTCGCCTCTTTCTCTCTATGGCTGCCATTCACCACTGGCCCCTTTATCAATTGGATATTAAAAATGCCTTTCTACATGGCGAATTGCAAGAGGAAGTTTATATGGAGCAACCTCCTGGATTTGTTGCTCAGGGGGAGTCTAGATTGGTGTGTCGACTTCGCCGATCTCTCTATGGACTTAAACAATCTCCCCGGGCTTGGTTTGGGAGATTTAGTTCAATTGTCCTACAGTTTGGTATGACTCGGAGTGAGGCTGATCATTCAGTCTTTTACTTTCACTCATCCCCTAACCGATGCATGTACTTGATTGTCTATGTGGATGACATTGTGATTACAGGGAATGATCAAGAAGGCATACAAAAACTCAAACAACATCTATTCCAGCACTTTCAAACAAAAGATTTGGGCAAACTCAAGTATTTTATGGGAATAGAAGTTGCTCAATCCCGAAAGGGTGTTACCATCTCACAGCGAAAATATGCCTTGGATATATTGAAAGAAACAGGTATGTCAAACTGCAAACCTGTGGAGACTCCAATGGATCCAAATGTCAAGCTCCTACCTGATCAGGGGGAGCCCTTATCAGATCCCAGTAGATATCGGAGACTTGTTGGGAAACTCAACTACCTTACAGTGACACGTCCTGATATTACATTCCCTATGAGTGTACTTAGTNGTATGCGATTCAGCTTTCTAACAAACCCCTACTTGATGTTCGTCCCTCAAATGAACGCAACAAGGTTGACGATTTCTCTTTTAATGCACATGTTACTTTAATTCATCAACTTAAAACTTACCTTTAGAAGGAGTGAGGGAGGGGGAGGAAGAAAAGAAACAAATTTGACATTTTGAGCATGTTCTTCTTGTTAAAGATAACTGTTAAAATATTAGCTGTAAATACTGTAGTTATTATAGCATATGTTTAGGCTTGTAATTAGCTTATGATTAGGCCTATGATTAGGCCCATTATTGCTGTACAGTTAGTATAAATAATAGATGTGAGAAGCTAGTCTCACAACCTTTTCCACTATTCTCACATGGTATCAGAGCAATTTTAGTGAGAAAATTCCTCTTTTTCCTGCTGTGCAATTTTCCAGCGGTGCTCCCCTGCTGTGCTTTCCTTTCTAGCAGTGTTACCCCTAGGGTTTAGTGGCTGTGCTCCTCTCTCGCCACTCTAGGATTAGATTTTCCCAAATCCACCTCCATAGTCAACCTCAGAACCCTCCGACCGGCCTTTCCCCAGAAACCCGTCACCATCCTCCTCCGCACGCGCCCACACGCGCCACTCCACTCTCTGCGCGTGAGACCCACGCGCCGCCAGTTTCTTCCCCGCGTGGAGGCGCATGTCTGCTCCGATCGCCGTGAAACTTTCCAAATCTGTCCTCCGGCGTCCTCTCCCTGCTGTGTTCATACTCCAGCAGTGTTCTAAAACTAGGATTTAGTGGCTGTGTCTCTATCCAGTCACCCTAGGACTCAATAATCCCAATTCTGACCCCGCAGTCAACCTCAGCACCCTCCGACCGGCCATTCCCCGGAGACCCGCCGTCAGCCGCCGCCACACGCGCCCACATGTGCCACTCCACTCTCTGCTCGTGAAACCCACGCGCCGCCAGTTTCTTCTGCGCGTGGAGGCGCGTGTCTGCTCCGATCGCCGTGAAACTTTCCAGATCTGTCCTCCGGCATATTTCCGACCTGTTCCTGCCCTTACTTTGGTGTTTTCTGACCTATACAGCATCATAACAGTTCTGCTCCTCTTTGTTAACGGTTAGTAACATCCAAATGGCCTCTTCAGCCAAGGAAACTTCTGGTCACCACTCATTCCTTACTTTTTCTTCTACTCCAACTATCTGTGCTGAGAAATTAACTGGTTCTGGCAACTATATGACTTGGTCAGCCTCTGTGGAGTTGTGGTTTTTAGGTCAGGGCCATGAGGAACACTTAATCAAACAAATTAAAGACATCCCTGAAAAAGATCAGCCTAAGTGGAAGCAGGCAGATGCTTATCTTTGTAATGTTCTTTGGCAATCTATTGATCGGGTTCTTGTTGGCCAATATTGACCTTATCGTACCTGTTATGAGGTTTGGCAGAAGGCCAAGAAACTCTACTCAAACGATATAAATCGTTTCTATAATGTTGTCTCTCAGATGAAAACTCTTAAGAAACAGGATCTGGATATGCAAACTTATCTGGGGCAGATCGAGACTCTTCAACAGGAATTTAATGAGATGATGCCATTCTCAACTGATGTCGCCCAACAAGAGGCACATCGTGGCAAATTCTTTATGGTCCTTGCACTTGCTGGTTTGCCTTCTGAATTGGATTCAGTCAATAATCAAATTCTGGCCAACCCTGGGGTTCCTACTATGGACACGATATTTGAGCAGTTGATCCGTATTTCAGCACCTACAGGTACCTCTGTTTCGACTACCTCAGCTGATTCTACTATTCTAGCCTCTCAAGTGAACCATCGAGAGGATGGTAAGGGCGGCCGTGGTGATCAGCGAGCTCGAAATAGAGATCGCCCCCGATGTACTCACTGCAATAAAATTGGCCATACAGTGGATCGCTGTTTTCTCCTTCATGGTCGACCTTCTAAGGTTGCTAATGTTGCACAGTATGGTTCCTCCTCTGGCACTCCATCTGGAACTGTATCCGTCTCTGCTGCTGATTACAATGAGTTCCTCAGATTCCAAGACAACCAGCGGTCCACCTCCATTGCCTCTATTGCTCAGCCTGGTAATCCTATTGCATGCATCTCTCAGTCCTCCTCTCTTGGACCTTGGGTTCTTGATTCTGGTGCTTCTGATCACTTGTCTGGTAACAAGAATTTATTTTCTCATATCACTTATTCTAATTCATTATCCACTGTTACCTTAGCTGATGGATCACACACTATAGTCAGAGGCATTGGTCAGGCCACACCCTTGCCCTCCCTATCTTTAAATTCTGTTCTCTTTGTACCTGGGTGTCCATTTAATTTGATTTCTGTTAGCAAATTAACTCAAACCCTCCCTTATTCTGTTACCTTTGTTGCTCATTCGGTTATTGTACAGGAGCGGAACACTGGGAGGATGATTGGAGTCGGACATGAGTCCCGTGGGCTATACTACCTCGCCCCACCACCATCTCCTGTGGCTTGTATTGCTGCTGATTCTCCTGAACTTTTTCATCGCCGTTTGGGACATCCTAGCTTACAGAAACTACAGAAGATGGTGCCGAGTCTCTCTAGTGTCTCTTCTTTAGAATGTGAGTCTTGTCAGTTAGGCAAACATGTTCGTAGTTCTTTTCCTAGTCGTGTCAATAAACGAGCCGAGTCTCCTTTTTCACTGGTTCATTCTGATGTATGGGGTCCTAGTCGTGTCAACTCAACTTTGGGTTTTCAATACTTTGTTACCTTTGTTGATGATTTTTCCCGATGTACTTGGTTATTTTTAATGAAAAATCGTTCAGAACTTTTCTCTATTTTCCAAACCTTTTGCTCAGAAATTAAAACTCAATTTGGAATCACCATTCTTACCTTCCGGAGTGATAATGCCCGAGAATATTTTTCTGCTCCATTTCAATCTTTTATGACTTCTCAGGGCATTATCCATCACTCTTCTTGTGCTCATACTCCTCAACAAAATGGGGTGGCTGAGCGAAAAAATAGACACTTGATTGAGACTGCCCGTACTCTCCTCATTCATAATAATGTTCCGCTGCGTTTTTGGGGAGATGCGGTTATCACTGCATGTTATTTGATTACTCGCATGCCATCCTCTGTTTTACAAAATCAGGTGCCTCATTCTCTTTTGTTTCCCAATCAGCCACTCTACTCTCTTTCTCTTCGTGTCTTCGGTTGCACATGTTTTGTTCGTGATCTCACTCCAGGTAAAGATAAGTTACATGCAAAATCCCTCAAATGTGTCTTTTTGGGTTATTCCCGTTTGCAAAAAGGTTACCGTTGTTTCTCTCCTGAACTCAAACGATATCTTGTTTCCCCGGATGTCACCTTCTTTGAGACAACCCCTTTCTTTCCTTCTTTAGGGCATCCTGATTGTTCTACTGTTACTCAGGATCTCCCCATTTCTTGCACTAGTCCTCTTCCACAGGTTGTTTCGTCCCACGACTCCACTGGTCCTACAGAGGACTCGACACCTCCTCTCCTCACCTACCATCGTCGGCCTCGACCTGACCTTATTGAGGACCCTACCATTGTGCCACCTGTCACTGGGCCTGTTGAGCACCCACCCATCGTGCCACCCGTCCTTGAGCCTGTTGACAACCCTCCCACCAATGACCTCCCTGCTCCTGCCCCATTGGATTCATCTCTTGCTCCAGTCACTTCTCAGGTTCCGATCTCTGACTTGGACCGATCTATTGCAGACCGCAAAGGTATTCGTTCTACTCGCAATCCTTATCCCATTTATAATTTTGTGAGCTATCACCGTTTGTCTCCACAATATTCTGCTTTTGTGTCGTCTTTGTCTCCTGTTTCTATTCCTAAAAATGTAGGTGAAGCACTTTCTGACCCAGGCTGGCATAAGGCAATGATTGATGAGATGGCTGCTTTAGACTCTAATAGCACTTGGGATTTGGTGCCTCTACCACGTGGTAAATCCACTGTTGGTTGTTGTTGGGTTTATACAGTCAAAGTTGGCCCTGATGGCCAAATAGATCGTTATACAGTCAAAGTTGGCCCTGATGGCCAAATAGATTGTTTGAAAGCCCGGTTGGTTGCCAAGGGATACACCCAGATCTACGGACTTGATTATGGTGATACCTTCTCTCCAGTTGCCAAGATGACATCTGTTCGCCTCTTTCTCTCTATGGCTGCCATTCACCACTGGCCCCTTTATCAATTGGATATTAAAAATGCCTTTCTACATGGCGAATTGCAAGAGGAAGTTTATATGGAGCAACCTCCTGGATTTGTTGCTCAGGGGGAGTCTAGATTGGTGTGTCGACTTCGCCGATCTCTCTATGGACTTAAACAATCTCCACGGGCTTCGTTTGGGAGATTTAGTTCAGTTGTCCTACAGTTTGGTATGACTCGTGAGTGAGGCTGATCATTCAGTCTTTTACTTTCACTCATCCCCTAAACGATGCATGTACTTGATTGTCTATGTGGATGACATTGTGATTACATGGAATGATCAAGAGGGCATACAAAAACTCAAGCAACATCTATTCCAGCACTTTCAGACAAAAGATTTGGGTACACTCAAGTATTTTCTGGGAATAGAAGTTGCTCAATCCCGAAAGGGTGTTACCATCTCACAGCGAAAATATGCCTTGGATATATTGAAAGAAACAGGTATGTCAAACTGCAAACCTGTGGAGACTCCAATGGATCCAAATGTCAAGCTCCTACCTGATCAGGGGGAGCCCTTATCAAATCCCAGTAAATATCGGAGACTTGTTGGGAAACTCAACTACCTTACAGTGACACGTCCTGATATTGCATTCCCTATGAGTGTACTTAGTCAATTTCTAAGTGCTTCGTGTGACGGTCATTGGGATGCAGTAGTTCGTATTTTAAAATACATCAAGAAGGCACCAGGTAAAGGCCTATTGTATGAAAGTAAGGGTCATACTCAGGTGGTTGGATATTCATATGCTAACTGGGCAGGCTGTCCATACGATAGACGCTCAACCACTGGATATTGTGTATTTGTTAGGGGCAATCTAGTGTCATGGAAGAGCAAGAAACAATCAGTTGTTGCTCTATCCACGGCTGAGGCAGAATACCGAGCCATGGCTAAAGCAACCTGTGAGCTCATATGGCTGAAACAGTTACTTCAGGAGTTAAAATTCATGAAGATTCAACAGATGAAACTAATATGCGATAACCAAGCAGCTCTCCACATTGCCTCCAATCCAGTCTTCCATGAAAGGACCAAACATATAGAGATTGACTGTCACTTTGTTAGACAGAAAATACTTTCAGGGGATATTGCTACTAGTTTTGTTAGATCAAATGACCAGCTAGCAGACATATTCACTAAGTCTCTCGGAGGCCCTCGGGTTAATTACATTTGTAACAAGCTTGGAACGTATAATATGTATGCTCCAGCTTGAGGGGGAGTGTTAGAATATTAGCTATATTGCTACTAGTTTTGTTAGATCAAATGACCAGCTAGCAGACACATTCACTAAGTCTCTCGGAGGCCCTCGGGTTAACTACATTTGTAACAAGCTTGGAACATATAATATGTATGCTCCAGCTTGAGGGGGAGTGTTAGAATATTAGCTGTAAATACTGTAGTTATTATAGCATATGTTTAGGCTTGTAATTAGCTTATGATTAGGCCCATGATTAGGCCCGTTATTGCTGTACAGTTAGTATAAATAATAGATGTGAGAAGCTAGTCTCACAACCTTTTCCACTATTCTCACAAATACCAATAAACTGTGCTGCTGTCCTCATCCATGTGTATTTTCTTGTCGGTCAAATAAAGGCTGATGAACCACAGAAGATTTGGAGGAGATTTTAGTACATGCATTTAGCTACTATACTCTTAATTTGTGAAATTTAGATTTGACATCTGAAGCATTGTGTAGCTTAATGTTTGTTACATTTGGTTAACTTCTTGTGGATTGTGCTGCACAGTTTTTCCGGAGGTTCCATGCTGCATATGTAGATGCTGTTTCAAACCCATTTCATGTGCCAGGGAAAAAGATAACCTCCAGAAATTTTGCAGAAAGAGTGAGTACAATTGTGAAGTCATTTGGTTCAAGTTCGGCTGGGTGAACCTCTTAACTGTTGTTAGTTTAATCTTTTGTTGATATTTTCTGACACAATTTGTGTATTTCATTACTGTTTGCCTCATAACTATAGTTTTCCTTGGGGATTGCTTTGTGGTAAAATTAAGTGCTTATCAAAGGTGGATGTCTAGGACATTTTTGGACAGGAATTGTATCATCCAATATAGTTTTCAAAATCTTCATATGTAAGTTTCCCTGTTGGTAAAATGAATTATGGCGTTTATTTTCTCTTTTGCCTTCTGCAAATTTGAGCTTTGGAAATTTGTTGAGAGCCAACTATTTTTGGCATTCAGGGGAGGTGACTGAATTTGTGCCTTGCAGTTTGCTTAGCCGCATTGATCAATTGTAATTGGACCTTGACTAGATTCCCATACCTGTAAACTACACGATTCAAGATCAAACGATAGTGAAAGAGAAAAACGCTGAATCTTTATTCTTGGCATCAAATTACAACTACGACCTCACTTTTTTACTGCAAAATCCTTTCAACGACTGTACTTAATTCAGCAAATCACTATGTAGGAATTGGGCATTGGGTTATGGCTAGATGAAAGGCAATAACAATGACACAGCATATTACATTCTTA